>JAOWBL010000004.1:10258776-10278611 GCA_028564865.1 Zenarchopterus dispar | reverse complement strand
CACACACACACACACACACACACACACACACACACACACACACACACACACACACACACACACACACACAAAACCTCATAGTTATGTCTTCCCAGATAAATCTGTACAACACAGCAATGTGGTTGTCATCAAATGCGGTTAAAAGCTGCAAGGTTGATATAAGATGAGTTGGTTTTAAAAAAAACTATAATAAAATGAATAAAAACACACCTATGAATCAGAGTGTGCAAGAGCATGCACAACAGCCTAATTCTGATAGAATACGGGAAACGTTCTCATATGCAATAAACTGTAATAAGATACATATTTGCAAGTCTTCAGACATATTTGTGCTGTATGGCTCTACCAGTAGTAATTATATGCTTGTTAATTAAGGCTAACAAAAAGAGTGTTCTTTTCCTGACTCTGATTGGTGACCTGATGCCAACACCAGTATTTTTTTTTTTTTTTGTTAATAAGAATGGGGGGGAAACACGATCTAAAGTGCCTAAAATCTTGGCAGAAAACTGCCTTCCATCCCTCCATTCAGTCATCTAATGACTACATATTAAGCAACAATTCAGGACTGAAATGTTGAAATAGTTCCTTTTACTTTTCGCAAGTTCTACCAACTCTGTTAAGGGCGTGTTTTTGCCCTGGAGTGTGTTAATCGAGCATAGTAAAATATAGCTCAGAATAAAAGTGACATTCATTGAGTTCTCCTTTCAACATGACCCTCTATAATTCACTTATTTCTTTAACAAGGAAAGAAGATGAAATTAGGATTTATGGAAAGTAGAAATTGAGAGTAACAATTCAGTTGTGTTACATCAATGCTAAGAACAGGAAAAACTAGATTTAGTGTCTGTTTTCATAAGACCCGTGAATATATGATGAAATCCACAAATTCAACCACTTGTTAACGCAATGCTGAAATATAACTATTGCCCAAGTTTTAATTTCCTTAATAAAAAATAATTTATTATTCAATATTTACAGAAAGAGTCATGAAATTCCACAAAAAAACCAATTGCTTCAGAGAAATTTTACACACACACACCTTTATAGAAAAAAAAAAAAAAAAAAGAAGATTTTTAAGTACAACAGCAATCATCCTGACACACGGACATGGTTGGAGACAAAAGGATGGTTGTGTTTAGAGTGTACTAAAGGGCATCTCTCACTCTACACCCTGCCCACCAATCTCCTCCCTCTCAGAATAACGACATACAGTACAACAGCAACTCACTGTCTAAGTGAGGGCTCTTTGTGAAAGTGTGTTTGTTTGAGACAACGTGAGAGAAAGAACAAGCAAGAAGGGAGCAGATACGAAGATAGCCTGTATTTGTATTAGACTGCCTGTGCACGTGTGACTGTATGCATGTTTCTATAGCCTTAGACAGAGCTTGTATTTGTGTGTCAGTGTGTGAGCGATTTGAAAGACTGACATTGTGTCAGAGGGGAAATGCTGTCTTCGTGCAATGAAAGGTCATTAACATCTCGACTTTCCAACGTACTGTGAATGTGAAGAGATAGCAAGTGGTTTCTGCACAGCACAAATTTATTGTAAATTTTTCCCACATAGATTACTGGAGAGAGCAGAATAACTAACATTAGTTGGTATCTGAGAACATGATTTACAGAATGAGGTTTATATATATATATATATACACACACACACACACACACACACATACATACATATATGTATGTATAGTCATGTATGTGTATATATGCATGTGTGTGTATGTGTGTATGTATGTATAGTCATGAGTCATGCAGATCTTAATGTGATGACAAGAAGTGACTAACATTTCCTTAGACTCCCACTATTCGACTCAAACTCAAATAGTGGGAACCTTCCCCCTACTTCCTTAAGATCATGGAGTTATCACACTTAGTATAAATGCACTTATAATGACAAAAGGCATCATCAAATGTAAAGAAAAAGTGAAAAGCCAACATCCATCCATCCATCCATTTTCTAGACCCGTTGAATCCATTTCTGGGTCACGGGGGTCTGCTGGAGCCTATCCCAGCCCATGACAGGCGAGAGGCAGGGGTACACCCTGGACAGGTCACCAGTCCATCGCAGTGAAAAGCCAACATGACTTCCTAAACTTTATAATGAAGGAAGATACTGTGTTGACAAACTACAATTATTGTACCAACACTTTCATGATCTGTGTTTTGGGATAAAGTTAGAATTGATCAAATGCCCTGCTGATCAATAGTAGTTAATTTATGAATGGATGCAGAAAATTGTCAGTGGTTGGTTTATTCGAGCAAGAAGAGGTGGGGTTCTCCAACAAGCTTCACTGAGGTGATGTTTTAACTAATTATTTTGTAATGTTAATCTAATGTGTAAAAATGTTTTCTGACAAAATAATAAAATCTATTAAATTACAAACATGTTCAGTGTTGTAGCATTATATGCTGGTAAATTAAAGACTTGCCTTGCTTTTGCTTCAACAAAGGTTAATCTAATCTGCTTCTCTGGTGCCCTCTATTGTCTGATTGTGGAACAACTTGAAACTTTATTGACCTGAACCCATACCGACCTGATTAGCACAACCCCTCATTTTTTATCTTGTATTTTTCCTGTGATCATATTACAGATTTTATGAGTAAAACAGCATTCATTTCCCCACTATGACCATTTTTGGTAAGTTGTACACACCACAGTTAATTAGAAAATGACAGTTGTATCAGTTTAAGATTCTGTGTCGAATCTCATGTAGTTTTATTGGTGTTTCTTGTTGAAACTGATCTCAGTGGTTTGTTTTCTTTGACCGAAATTACACTGGAAAAACACATTGCCAGTTCAGCTAGTGTTCACATCAGCTTATAAAAAAAAAAAAGAAAAAAAAGAGCAAAGAAGTGGTAGTAGGTGTCACTTTAAGCTGACAGTTAAGCACAGAAGTGTTAACATGACTCGCATTCAGTTGACAGTTTCGATCAGCAGTCATCCTGACACTTAAGTCTCATGAAGTGCATAGTTTGCACTTATATTGCCTAAATTAACTCTAAACAGGCTCTGTGATGGACTGGCGACCAGTCCAGGGTGCACCCCTGCCTATTGCGTGTAATGTCCAGCAGACCCCTGTGACCCTGTAAAAAGATTACAGTGGGTATAGAAAACAGATGGATAGAACTATAAAGAGAATTAATTTTTCATAATAAAAAAGGCCATAAAGCATCCTACTCTAATCCTCTAAATGATTGACACTATTAGCAGACAACTCAGGTATTAATGTATGCAGTGGATAATTAATGCTGTTTTAAGACTATACAGTTTTCATACCCTTGTCGAGATCTGGAGGACTCAGTCTCGTGACTATGAAAAAGAGTAAAAATGAGGACATACAAGTCTGATCAAACAAACAAAGCTAAAAGGTGGAAGCACTTATAGCAGAGTTGAAAGAACCAAAACAAAAAGCTCCAGATAAATTATTTTTTTACCAAATATGGCACTGACTGCATACTTTAGTAAACATCCTTCAGCCTGATTTGCCATGCTTGCAAGATAAGGTTGATTTAGATATATGCATATATACAGTATATACACAAAGAAACACTCGCACAGAAACTGTACACCTCTTACCAATACGACCCAGAAGTGACTGTCCAATGTCTTTTATGTCGTTATATTCATGCAACTTATCAATATGGTGATCCAGTTCCTCAACTTCATATCCCCTGAAAAGAGACATACAAAACTGGTTTCCTTTAAAGGTACTTCTGCGTAAATTTTTACAAAACAAGATCAGATACAAAAAAATAGACATGTGAAAAAAACCCCAAAAAACTACTGTATTTTAGAAAAACAGACATTATTGTTTGTATTTAACTACTTGTAGAGATCATAACTAGTGATTCTGTGTATCTGAAAATCATACAGCTCTAAAATTACATGCTTTTCTTCAATCCATACCAGACAGCCTCAATGACAGAAATGCAGAAGGGTAAACACAGCTGTACTCACTCTTCCTCCAGCTGTGCTATCTCTAATTCCAACTCCTCTCTTCTCCTCTCTAGTTCTGCCACCTCCTCTGCAGGGTTAACTTTAGCACTTTCAGATGCATGAAGCTATGAGACACGCAGCCAAAAATCACAAAAATGAACTGCAAATATGACAACGAAAAAAAAAAAAAAGATTAAAGACTTGCATGTGTGCTGCTGACTAAGTTTATCACTTACAGGTGATTTGAAGTGGGAGTGTACTTTCTTTGAGAATGGGGTTCTAGGAGATGAGAGAGGAATAAATAACTAAACACGTTTCATAAGAAAACCATAATTCATTATTTTAGTAATACGTAAGTGTTGTTTTGTGAATTTAAATCAGCCATTTTCTATTTTTCTTTTTTGTTCCGTCAACGACAGCAAAGGTAACTACCAGTAAAATTTAAAAATTAACACATCAGTGAATATCTCTTCGATTTTTAATCACACATTAATCATGCATTCAGAAAAGACATTATTTCAAGATAGCACTGCTCTTCTTTCTGTAGTTTACGAGACGATAGAAAACGCGCTGAAATACATAATTATTTTGCTTTTTGTTTCAGAACTGCTATTGCTGTTTTATGTTTCAACATTTTATAGTAACTGGGATGACCTCATAGGTATGTTCATAGTTAAACTCAGTTTGAAAGTACAAAGTTTAACTTTTGGTTAGCATCAGGTTAGCTGAAGAAAACATCCGAGGCTAAGCTAACTGTGAAGTTACCGTTTCAGTACCACTTTTCTTTTGTCATTTTCCTCAGTCGTCGAAACCTGACAGTTATTAGCACTACAGCGCGATTCAGCGGACTGCTCCGAGTTCATATTGCTTAATATTTTAAAAAGTAAGCATAACGATGGGCGTTCATTTACACTTCATCGATATAAATAAGTTTGCAGTTCGCGGCTAATAGTAAACAGATCCACGGCGTAATGTGATTGGATATTGAAACTAGGAGGCGGGACTTGGAGAAAGTGGGTAACCACAGCAACAGGAAGTCACGGAAACCCCTCCCAGTTAGATCCAGTGATTTAGGAAGATTATTAATTAGTTTAATTTTAGTTGACTAGTTAAAATTACATCAGAAGAAAATCCCAAGTTAGATTGTAACTTTAACCACTACAATATTTGATTAAACGAGACAGTAGGAATCAAAACATTTCAGTCACTTGTCCAGCACAGATGTCACAAAACCGTTATGGGGTTGGAAATACTTGCAGATGTGAACCGGATCATAAAACGTTAATGTCATTATTCTAATCATGGATTAACCTGGTATTTACTACCACAATTAACTAATTAATCGTGTTGTTCAAATAATATCCAAAATTATTAATGTTTGTCCGCTAACGTTTTTCTTTATTTCTTTATTTCTCCATAAATTACCTTAATAATCACTTATTACTTTATTTTAGTCATCTCAAAAACTGTTCTCTTAACGACTTGTCAAAGTAACTTTGCCAGGAATGCAAAACTAAAATAAAAAGGAAAAAAAAAAATTCAATGTGTTTTTTGTCCACTAGATGGCAACAAAGAACTGCTTGTTTTGAGTCCTTCCACAACACTCGGTGTGTTCACTCTTTCATTCCCTCTCCTCTCTGTCTCAATCGTCCCCCACAGTTTTGATTGAAAAGAATATTGCGTAATCAGAGGGATGTTGTGGCATACATTCATTAGTTAATCTATACTCTGCATGGGCCACCGTCCAAGCTCTCAGACCGACTCACAAGCCGAAGCAGTGATGGATTAACAAGGAAAAAGGTCAACTTCGATCCACAAACACAGACACTCAGTCTTTCACCAAATATTAGCTCCAAGGTCTTTTAAATTCTCTAGCCTAGTACAAAAGGGAACACTGTAATAGATTTAACTCTTACAAGATAGAGACATAGACAGAAAGAGGGGCAGCAAGGGATATAGATTTCATGGAAATAAAAAGCGGATGAAGCAGAAAGTGAAGGGCAGAAAAAAAGTGTGTATTAACGGGAGGGTGTATTGTCATGTGAAGGACGTAAAATCTAGTCCATTCTGTGTTATGTCCTCTGGATTCATTGCTTATTTATTATTTGTTATACAGAAACAGAAAGGGTGGGGAATGAAAAATTCAAACAGGAGGCATGGCCTTTCCTGCGTTCAGAAACTGCAGTATTGCACACACCGGGCGGTAATGGCTCCTGCAAGTGGTCATGTGTGTGGGAGAGAGGCAGATTTATAGAGGTGTCTTATTTCTCCTCATCTATGACATCGCGGTGAGAAACGTGTGTTTGTGGTAATAGCATCACATGTCCTAAACAGCTGCTGCACTGAACACTTATTAATCAAAACCAAAGAGCTATTGATTTTGTTTTATGATCATTATTATTTAATTTATGATAAATGTAAAGTCCTACGGGAAAGACAGGGATGTTTTTCAGTGTCACAGGATATGTAAGCTATTTTAAGTACTTTTGGAAGAATTGCATTGCTGTTTTTTTTTTTTAATTGTACTTTTAAAATTATACTGAGGAGGCTGGTTGTTTCAAGAGATGGAAATAGGTTTAGACTAAATGATTGAAAATCAGCAATTATAGGTATAGAACTTTCCAAATCTGTATTAATAAATACTATAATCACATTTTAATAAAATATCAAAATACACTGACTAAATAACGAACAAAACATGGCATTAAAAATACTTTAATATGGTAAAATAAAAATAAAATAAGATCAATCATAGATTAATGTCTTAAAGGAAATAAACTAAGACTGTGTTTTACATGATCTGAGTGAGTGTTTTACAGAATAATTTTTTAAATAATGGTGAAATCAAGGTAATTCTCTTAGTAATGTGAAAAACAATATGTTTTCAAAGGCTATAAGAAAATTTAAAAACAAATCTTGAAATCGCATCATTAACAACAAATAAAATGTTGTGATCTTTGTAGGGAGTGGTGATAAGATGAAACTAGGACAGATATACGCAAATGTTTGTAGAAATTCTAGTTAAAAAACATAGTAAAGGTATTATACAGAAACTGTAGTGATAGTTCCAGTCTGTATATGATGAGGCACACAAATGATAATGATCCAGAATGAATCAAGAAGGGGTGTATGGACAAAGAGCAAAGAAGATGCAACTATTGAAAGAGTGGTGCAAAGAGAGGATTAATCTAAATGAGTCAATTTTAGTGATGGTTTTCTGCAGCTAAAACCAGAGAATTACTCTTTAGGAATGTAACACTTCAGTTTGTATATGGTCAACAAAATTAAGCTTGTAAAGAAAAACAGAACATAACAAAACATGTCTTCATAGTAAAAAATGTTGAAGGTCTTATCATACTTTGAGGCGGCATTTGTACTAGAGATATGAAATATAACAGAAATGGTTAAGTTGGAAAAGTAAAAAAAGTAATACTCTGTTAGAAAACATTTGCAAATTCATTGATATGGATCAAAATTTAAAATAAGTTAGACAAACACAAACAATGATGTATAATATGACTTAAATGAAAACTTGCTGAAGATGCAGGGTGTGGGAAACAAAATTATCCAGGGTCTGAGTAATCATCTTCATTAGAATCATACTTATGTTCATTTCTATGCCGTTTCTCATAAAGCACTGCTACGGGGGAAGTTGGTCATGGTGGTCATGTGACCAGCTTCTGGTCATCTCATAGAACAGTTATGGTGGGAAACAACGTTGTTATGACAACCACTGGCCCGTCATACATATTGTGTGATATATATTGCTTCATATGTAGTATGCATACATTTAAAAACATATGCATACAGAGGTTAAATTAACAGTGGAAGAACAGAGCAAACACTAGAAATAAAACAAGACATGACGCAAAGGAAAGTAGGATATAAAATGACTCATAGAGGAGCGAAAAGAAAACATAACTACAAATTAAACAGTATAAAAATGACAAAAAGGAGGAGGATCTCTAAACCGTAGTTATCGGGCAAGAGTCGGGGAAGGCTGTACTCTGGACAGATTGTCAGACTATCAGAGGAACAACAAAGAGATATGGATGATTTTACAACAGGACAGTAGGATGAAACAGCAGGAAAATAGAAGTAAAGTATAAGAAGAGCTGGGAAGCTCTGGCCTGTTTTGCTAGTTGCAAAGCCTCCTTCTGTATCTATCGTGTTCATAATTCATAGAATCGCAGCTGCTCCTTTGTACAGCATCTAAATTCCACCGCTAGTGAATTATGGTCCAGAACCATGAAACAGACGTAGAAGAAGTGAAGAAAATTGAAAAAGGGAGACCGAAGGAGTGCACAAGACTTACTGTGGACAGATTGCGAGAGAGTGAGCACAGTGCTGCTGGGTGAGGTGGAGGTGAGGAGGATGATTACCAGCATGGCATAACACATCAGTACACATCTAAAGGCCATGCGAGACATGGTGCTTGGACTGGAGGCGATTATGCATCTAAATAATACACATTGCTTGCACAAGCAGATATTCTAACAAATGAAGTCCAAATGCAGTATATGTGCCAGTGAGTAAATAATAGCATGCAAAGATCTGCACACAAAGATGTATGTTCCTGTTCCTGCAGACAGCAATACGATCATTCATTTTCTATATCCGCTTCCTACTCAGGATCATGAGGGTCTGCTGGAATCTGCCCTTGTTGTCATCAGGCGCACAGGTACACTCTCAACAGGCTGCCAGTCCATTGCGGGACCACAGAGAGACAAACACACACACACTAAATTCGATGTAGGATCAGTCTAATGTTCTTAGACTGCGGGAGTTAGCCTAAGTACCTGGAGAAAACCCAACCAAGCAGAGGGAGAACATCCAAACTGGATTTGAACCAGGACTTTCTAACTGTGAGGCTACAGTGCTAACGCCATGCCTCATGTTACAAATCTGCATTTTGTAAAATACACACATTTTAAGGAGTTTGGCTCAAGTATATCATTTGTGATCATCTATATTTAGCTATTCAGATCTTGAGTCTGAGGTGGAAAAAATATTTCTTTAAAAGCAACCATTTACTTCTAACCTGATTCTCATCAGGATGGTGCTGACTACAAGGTCCCCTTAACCTGGTGAGCAACTCATCTGTTGTTCCACGCCAAGCCAGGATGCTTTATACGTTGTTGACCTGAAACTTAACAAAATGTTATTACATTCGTTTGATTGTTTTTCAGACTTTTAACAAAAAGCAAGCGTTCAAGTAGATAAATTAAAGTTACAAAATCCTGTTACAAAAAGACACCACCTCTGAATATTTGCTGAATTAGCTCGCTGTAGCCCACTGAATCAGCCCACAGCAGTCATGCAAATCCCCTTCTGGCTCAAGTGTTTTAAATCATGGTGAATGTAAGGTGAATAAACAAAAATATTTTCCATCCACTTTGTCCCACAAGTGGAAGGTTTTCTTACACAAATGTCTGTCTTATCTCTCTTGCAGTTCATCAAGAGATAAGTAAGAGTTTAATTATATCCACATGAAAGGCAATCTATCGTAATTTGAGAGTTTTTTGATGTCTGAAGCAGAGCTGTTGTATTAATGCCATCACAAAATGGCTATTCAAGTCTCAGTCAGGCAGGCTTTGGCTGGATACTGTCTGCTTCACGCCTCCATCTGTCTATGGGTTCTATATATGATCTATCTCTCATTCATTAGATCTGACTCATCCTTCTAATAACTACCTCTACTTCCTCCTTGGGATGCTTTTCAGTTGTTTCTCTATTGCATTATTACTCTCCTTGACTTTTTGACACATTCAGTTTATTGCCAGAGAGAGAGAAGCTTCCTGTTTTTATCTCCCAACCTTCCTGCTGTTCACAGTGACTATCATCTCACCTCTGTCGGTTTTGTTTGTCGTCGTGCTTCTTACCCTTCCCTTTCAAAAGTGTTTAGCATCATGATTTTCACCTTGCCGCCTCAGGGCTAACTGGATTGGTGTGTTGGCTTTATTGCTGTTGTTGTGGTAAGAGTGCTGGCAGGCTCCGCTGATTTCTCATGATAACATTTTATCTGTTTCAGAAATGTTTGTTTAAAAAAAATAAAAGAGTTTCTGAATGCTTTCTGATTTCCTTTTCAGACATTCAGTGTTTCCACTCTTAAGTCTGCAGCTTGTCAGCGTTCAGCTGCTTCTGAGCAAAGGTATTCCTCTGTGAATAGATGTGATGAACAGATGTTGGCTTATTAAAATGATCAGTCCAGACTTGGGTGATGTTTTTTTTCACCTTTCTTCAACAACACTGCTAAACACCTCTGCCTGACTGCACGTACAGTTCTGTCATATGGCTACAGTCGATGACCTGTGTATAAATAATTCTCTGATTTTGACATTTAGCTGCTGACTAAACAACACGATCTACACTATACATCTCTGAAGGGCAATGGGACATTCTGCTTGGTCAGATCAACCTGCTTCTTTACTCAGATGTTTCTGAGATTGTTTTAACTAGTTCATGCAAATCCTGGGCATGGTGACCAAGGGTTTTTAACATTTTGATGTGAAAAGAGGTAACAAATCCACTTCAATAGGATACACTTTGGAGTTCGAGCCACGCTGCTTAGGGTCCGGCTCTAGTTCTACATAGCAGATGCTCGTAAACCTCTTCAGACAAAATCTCTCATGGGACTGCAAGGTCCAGGATGTAGGCTCTCTTCAGTGCTGTGGTCCACAGAACCAAGTCTGATCTCATATTGGTGGAAGCAATTTCTGATGTGAAGATTAGCTGCTGGCCAATATCAGCTTCATGCTCTAAACCTGGGTTTAATTATGTGATGCAGTGGAAGAAAGCCTGTGAGCGTGACGGATGCTTTTTCTCTTGGGAGGTTGGAACTGTAGTAGGGAAAGAGCTGATCATTTTGACCTTTGAGTCAAAGATCTGCTGCTAGGCACTCTGGGATCTGGTTGTGCCTCCAGATACATCTCCACTGCGTAAGGCTGACTTTGCAGGCTGTTGAGACGTATTTCATTGGTCAGAGTTGTTCGATGTAATGCTGTGGCCTTCTACCAAGTTGGTTCATATTTCTCAGTCAGTCTATTGACAGGCCGTTTTCAGGACACCTCTGCTTAAACAATGTAGGACCCTGAACTACTTTTTCACATGCAAAGTAATGGCTTGTTGTGTCTGCTTCACAGATGTTATTGGAACAGTAAGTGGGCACATTGTCCAGGGGAGGAGACCAAATTGGAGAAACCACAACTTCAGTTTCCAGGTAGTAAAGCCATGTTGATGATCTTTAGTCCGTTGAGGATCTCTTGCTTTGCCTTTTGCATGTGTTCTTTGTCCTTCAGGCGTGGATTTGCCCTGGATTTTGACAAGGTCCACAGACATTGTCAGCAGAGAGTCATCACCAATATGGACCTATATATCTTTAAGAGGCCCCCTGATTATGGAGCTGCTTCAGGACTTGCTTGGATTGATTTTCATTTGAGCCCACTTGATTTACTCCTGCAGCTTTCCAGTGAAGTGCACAGTACCATTTGTGTCAGTGTTGTCATATCGTCCACAAATGGCCTACTGGGCAGGAGATGGAGCCCAGCTCGAGTGCGCTCCATAAACATAACCCATTTTGAGGTTCTGATGATATTCCTGATACCCATATAAATGTCAAAAGTGACACTGTTTAATCTGCCGTAATAACGTCTTCCACACAGTGCTATGCTTTAAGTCAGTTCAGGTGTTAGACACAGATTTTGACCATATGAACTAGTGTATCGAGCTTTGCATGCTTTTGGTTACTGATTAGTTTAAATTAATAATGAACAAGGGCTCAGTGAGGCAGCCGTTTTCCTTTTCAAGTTTGATAATGAACACTTCCTGGTGTCCCTTCTATGCAACTGAACAGAATGGGTAAAAAAAGGCAAAAGAAATGTTTGAAAGTGAAAATGCAAATAATGCACATATAAGTGTTAAATTGCAGGTTAAATAAATGTGTGGTAAAAAATTTGAATCTCCTTGTTGTGTGTTTGAGAGATTTAAGGAATCTTTCCACTGGCCACTCTTGACTGGAGAGGATATAACGTACACATGCCACTTCGAACATATAATCACTGCCTCTACTGAGACATAAGTTATGATTACATATCCCTGTGAATTGATTTGCCCGCCCTTCACTCCTGCTCTGTCTTCTCGTGGACTTCCTTCTCATTTACCAACTGTGGATACAGTCACAATTACTGTCAATCAAGGCAAGACTGGCCAATACAAACACAACGTCTTTACATTATTCACCATCAGTCCTGCCCACAAATTCAGGTCAGTGGCAACCATAACGTAGCCATACTGTGTTTCACTTGCAATCATTAAGAAATGTAAAAGAAAGGAAAGGAAATTCATAACTCTATTTCTGGCTTTACTGGAAGAAACAAGAGCGATCAGCAGGATTTTCACACCATTTTATTAGCAACAATGTGTCTGTTAGGTATATATTAGAAACAAAGACAGCAACATGTCTGCTGTACTGCACCGAGTCTGAAAATAAATAAATGAAATTAATAAAATAACGCAAACAATTTAAATACTTGAACATAAATGCAATACTCAGTTTTGGATACACAGATATAATAATAATAATAATAATAATAATAATAATAATAATAATAATAATAATAATAATAATAATAATAATAATAATAATAACTCTTATAAATCTTTATGGCACTACATTTCCTGTGCAGTTGTCAGATATTTTCAGTTTAGTAGCTAAATATGAACATTGACAACTACTGTGTATTTTTTGTGTGTGTTTCTGCATGTGCATGTGGACTTAACTTCTGTTGGTCTTGAAACGACCGCTTACCTTGAAACTTTGGACACTTTTGTTGGTCCTTATTCCAGGGTGTCAGTTTGGGCTCTGCATTAAATTGTGATGGTTAAGACTGGAGTAATGAGATATGCGGTGCTTTTTCACTGAGACTATGTGTACTATTGATTAGATTTCCAAATCTGTGTCTATTGTAGCATTATGTATCTGAGTCTGAAAATGTCACAAGAAGAAAACAAGACAAAATTATGCACTGTTTCACCCTTCAGGAAAATAAATGAGCATGATTGCTGATAAAATCATCTCAGCGACAGAAATAGAGAAGCAGCTACAAAAGCATTTACATTACCATCTATATGTGAGAGAAGATGGAGGGGTGATAGTGGGGGGAGTCCAAGAAGGACAATCCAATCAGCTTCAAGCCACTCAAACACCCACCGTTGTCTTCCCTTTTTGAAATCAAGCAGTAAATAATTTCAGTCATTAACTGTGTGTCCTCAGCCCATAAAATCCAGCCTCCGCTCCTCCAATCAGAATATCAGCCCTCCAGCCAGGCCGGTCAGCCAAGCGCAGAAAATAAAAACAATCTCGAGCAGGAACTCTCTGAGTACCTCAGAGAAAGAGCACATTTTCCTCAGTCCAGCGAGTCGAGAGAGAGGAGAGAAACCAAAGTGTACGTTATGGCCAGTTAAATATTTATACATGTGCCTTCAAGGGTGAATCTTTAACCCAAAAATCTGTATATCAACAAATCAAATACAACACAAGGAATGCATTAAAAAGTCCACAAACTCAGACCCTGGTGGAAAACTACAACAGAGATCACGCTGAAAATCAAGAATGTTGCCCAAAAAACACTTTTTGCCTCTATGATTGCACCTACAACTTGATCCCATGTTATAGCTTTAATAAGTAAAACAATCATGTACAAAATAAAAGTGTTTCTCACATAATTTGCTTGTATTTGTCAAAAAAATATTTAAAATATTATTGCAATCTCACTTCTGCTCTGGGTTCATTATACATTTCGATGACAGATTGTGTTTAATTGAATGAAATAAAGATTTTGGTTTAACAATTGATCTCGGTACACACTCACACACACATGCTTGTCAGTAGCAGCCCCCTCTGCCAGCAAGAACACAAATATTTTTCTCTTTTGAAGTGTAGAATACAGTATATACACTGTGTTGTCTGTAGAAGTTCACACCTAGCCTCCCATCACCTCTGCAAAAGGAAAATAAACAGGAGTTTACGTCTTCTGTGAGCCCTTTATGTCTTAAAATATTATCGCCAATGTTAAAAGTATTGAAAATTTCTGTGGGAAGCAGATAAAGCCTGACCCTCCCCTCCTCCTCTCCATTCCTAGTGAGCAATGCTTCATATTCTCCATAATCTGTTGATGGAGGAATAAAGAGGTCATTGTTAGGTAATGGAGAGGAACAATTTTCCCAATACTTGTTATATTTGCAGCAGCTGCATGAGAGAAATAGATAGATAGGGAGAGAGAGAGAGAGAGAGAGAGAGAAAGAGAGAGAGAGAGAGAGAGAGATTAAAAAAATCCTACTGATTATGTCATTTTGACACAGCAGTAATCTGCCAGTCATTCAAGTCAGGGTCAGAGGCATCTGGGAAGAAGGGCTACACAGACCCTGCCTAAGTGTGAAACAAGTGTCATTCTTGTTCTTAAAAAAAGAAATAATCAAAATAAGACTAATTTTATATTACTGATAAGGTGAGATTTTTAAACCCCTTTAAATATACACTGGCCCAAGTGTAAGGTCACAGACCTGAGCATAGTATGTTTGAAAAAACTGTCCTGAGAGCCATCCGAGTCCTTTTCTCTGCAAGTTTTGACTGGTAGAATGAAACTAGACAATAAACTGTAAGACTAAACTAGTCAAGATGACAGAAACGCAATCTTACTTAATCCAAGTCAAGTTTCTCTGCTCGGCTCACTGGAGCGTGTGATCCACTCAGCTAAACATCAGTGCTGATGCTACAGCTGCGGGTGAACATGTCCCTCATGGTAACTGATCGGGCAAGGTTTGGTTTGCGGTAGTTCGAGATGTTCACAGGCACTGGCAGGTCCAGATCCTGCTGCTGGACGCTGCGATAGCTGATCCGGTCACCTCCATTCCTCAACCCATCTGGTTGGTGGTGGAGCTGCTGCTGAGGAGGCTGGAGGTAGAAAGGCAGCTCATAGTGGGTGCAGGACGGACAGAAGGTCTGTGAACGTGTCAGTTTTCTGGCCAGTGGAGGGGTGGAGAACAGGGCGGGGCCATTTGGGATGGAGGAGGCGGCGGCTGTTGCCGCCACAATGTTGTGATTGGAGTGAACTGGAGGGAGGCGGGATGTAACGGCGAAGTCTGGCTCCTCCTCCTCCGACTCAGACTCTTCTTTCTTACAGCAATAATACTGGTGATGGGGGGAGGAGAGAGAGGTGGGGAGCAGAGATGACAGAAAACAGAGCAAGAGACAAGGAAAAAAAAGTTTAAAGTGATTCCCACTGTACTTTGTTATTCCACGTTTTAGAAAATTGCCAAAACAGTTATCAAAAGATCCTTTGTAGATGCAACAATGCAGTATCTGGCCTAGAAAACAAAATATTTCATCTTTATGCTTGGCATATTCATTGATTTTCAAAACCCACTTCAAGCTTATGTGGGAGAACAGAAAGATAGAGAGGGAATTAGTAATAAGCTGTAATTATTTCTTAAAAATCATGAGAGCCATTATCAGCTCAACGTGGAAACTGTCTTCTAATTTTCAGTCCAGCTACTGTATATCAGCTTTTGTTCTGCTTATCTCTAGTCCACCTGCTAGATGGGCTGCATTTATGTAGCACTTTATCCATTAAACCTTAAACATTGTTCCTTATTCAAGGATTTATTTGCACTCAAACTAGAAACAGTATGTACTTAGAGCTGTGTCAGCTTTATCTTTAAGGCAGTAAATATGTCAAGTCATCTTTTACAACCATCAGATGTGAGTTTAGCAACAGGATAAAGGCAAAGATTTCCCTCTTTTTTTTGTCTTTTTACTACTGATTAATGGAGTCCTTACTGATTATTATTCCAAGCACTACAGCCTATTAGTCTGCAGCATCCTGTTACCATATGTTAACATACACCCAAGGACAACCTCTTTTTTTTTTTTTTTTTTGTCCACACCCTGACTGTCGTTTTGGCAATATGAGGATGGCCTACTCACTACTATCGGCTGATCAGTGTATATAATGAATGCATATCCCTTCAATGAACACACTCACACTGATGGGAGCAGCAGAGGCAATGTGTGGTTTATTATTTTGCTCAAGGAGAGAGACATGTGGACTGGGGAAGCTAAATGAAGCCACAGGTGATCACATGTGTGACTGAAGTTAGCTAGAGTTACATATGTGAGCTGGATTCTTGCAAAACAGGCCTGGATGTTATATCTCTGCAGTGTACATGTAGGTAAGGTAGCAATAAGGATATAAATGTAATGATCTAAAAACACCTAAATGGGGTCTATGTAGTATCTCCTGAGCCACTGCTGCTCTATCTTTGCAAAGTGAGTAACCAAGCATGAAGGGCTTTGGTCAGAAAACTGACTTAATGATCTATTTGGCAGAGTCATAAGGGTCCTTAGCAGGAATGGAAAAACTTGCTATAAGGAGAGCTATCTTTACAGCCTCTCATTGATTAGGTCTTTAAGGTTCTATGAAAAAAAGTAGTCCTATTTTAGACAGGTAAAGAAACAAGATAGTTAATTCATTAATGATCTAGAAACAATCTTTATTTAAAACAGGCTAAGTGTCCTATATTTGTGCTGTGATAAGCCCGGTCAAACTAAGCATTGAAGCTATAAGCTGAGTTAATGGTTAGTTTGATACATCAGTATTTCAACATCTGATGGTAATGTCCTTTTGTGAAAAATTGCTTTAGCAGAGTATTAATTAGCAGTTAAAGAGAAACAACCCAAATGCTGCAATAGCAGTTTACAAACTGTATACTTTCACTCTTGTGGTGTTATTAATGGAAATTAGCTGAAGTTTGCCTGTAGCATGTAAATACAAAAGAGCTTATTTTTATTTGATGATAATGTTCTCACATACTATATATCTCTTGGTTGAACCAGTGTCCTGAGTATAATCCCACAGAAAAATTGATATCAATATGGCTCTTCAAATAATAGTTTGTGTGATTTCCACAGCAGTAAACAGAGTGAGGATTATAGTTGTGCACAGATGAATTATGTAATACACATCAAGACTTTGAAGATAATGAAATTCAAAGAGATAAAGCAAGTCCATTCTGATTTTTTGATGAGCTATATAATAGTATTTCTGGGTCCAGATTCCTGGTAGAGATATAAGATTTTATTGTACTTGTCTAGTAACACAATCACTACAGGCTGCAGTTGTTTGGTTTCTGATTTGATGATCAACAGGCATGACACCTAACTATAATTAAGAATCACTCACAATTAGCTAAGTAGTTAAGTATTTAGCTGAGTAGCTAAGTAATTAGCTAAGTATTATATAATGCATTTAATTTCTTTTTCTTTTTCTTTTAAAAAAAAAGCACTACATGTTGCAGTTTTACCCTTGCTGCTGGTGGCTATATAGCTGATAGTCAGTCTGGACACATTGTCATGACATCTCGTACAAACATCAAGTGATGTCCAGAATGCTCCATATTTACGGCTTTTAATTAAACATATCCAGCAGCTAAGGAGAAATTTGACACGGAGAACTAATATAGCATTCCCACAAATTATTAGATCAAATGTATTTGTTTGATTGTATTTGCTTTACACATGTAAAGCTAATAACCTCATATAACAACCATAAATGTAACCATAAATTACCCTCTCTGGGTACCGATATCAGACAGGCAATCTCAAGCAGTGTTAATGTACACTTTCACCCCAGTCCACGGTTCATTTTAATCACTCCATCTTGTTCATAGACATATTCATAAAGAGCAAAAGACACTTGTCTCTCAGATGCCTTCCAATGTCTCTCGCCCACCAAGCTAGCAGGCTCTCTTGAAAATCCACCTGTGGGCTCCACTTCTGTAGACGGGGTTTTAGGTCATCAGCCCTAATATCTTTACTGAAGCATAATGGCAACTGATCAAAGCCTAGATGCTAAAACTCAAGTGTGTTTTATTATTAATAAAGTATGTGAAGTCTTCATTGTGTGATTTGACTGACTGAATTACCATAATTATCACAGCCTTCAGATGTATATTATGTATGAAGCTTAAAAGCAAATTATTATCAGATGGTGGCATTTTAATACCCTTTGATGGTGGGGTTATAGTGTTATACCAACTTAACATTCGGACATTAGACATGTCTGTGTTGATAAGTTCTCTTTTAATAGCAGCCATTTTTTCTTTAAAGTCTTGAGCTAATTGCTTTGCACTGTGACAGATAACACCAATTAACTTGTGAAAAACCCAGATACTGTCTGACATTTCTGAAGAAATCTTAAAATAATTCCTGCCATACCCCTGTTAGCATTAATGTATCACTTTATTTTCATAAAATTCTGCAGACAGCTCCATCTTTTGTGTTTTGACAGATGTGTGTACATGGAGTGCAGCAGCACACTTGGAGAGAAAAACCTTATCTGTTGTAACACAGGGCCACAGGTTTCACAGATTGAGGTATTTGTGCATGAATATTTCACACAACACCATGACTATCAACTAAATGGTGGATGCAGCCTCACCTGCAGCCGACAGTAGCACAGTACTGCGATGATAAGCAGTAGTATAACCGTAGCGAGAATTCCACCAGTGATGACCACTGTCCCGGCTGTCATTCGAATGGCTCTCCATTAACACCCTGAAAGAAGCAAGAGGACAGGAGGGAGGGGGGAAGAGTGGGAAAGGGGATGAGTGAAAGGAGAAATAGAGGAGGAGAAGCCACGAGCTTCATCAGTACAGTAGCTTCATTAAATAGATTATAACTGTGTGTCATCTCATTGGTGCTTATTGAATTATCCAGCAGCTCGGAGGCATGTAATAGAATCATCCTGAAGGTGCTGTTCATAATATAGACGGGATCTCAGAGTGGAACACAGTCTGTGAGGGAGGGGAAAATCAGGGATCAGCTGCAGGACTGCAATAAAGATGAGACATGGGCATGACAGGAGAGCAAAAATGTACATGGTGTGAGAGATAGATGGAAATAGATGGGCGATGAAAAACAAACAGAGGATACATGGAAATGAAGAAGAGTGGGTGGCAGAGTCTGAATAAAGATGGGATGAAGACAAAGAGGAATGGTGATTGGTTGAAAAAAGAGCTGAAACAATGCCAAAAAAGGGTAAATTCTTGTTTATTAAAATCTTCCATGTGAATTATTTAATAAGAGTCGCAAGAGAGTGTGTGTTTTGTACATGAAGCTGATCTTTGTGAGAAATCTGAGGAGTCCTAATACATATAAGGTACCCATAAGTTCATATGTGCAATTATGTAAATTGTGTTTTTGTGTTAATACTGTAATAGATGTTCATATAAATATGTATTTGTATGTTTATGCTCAGAAATGCTGGCAGTATGGCAACAGAATCAATGTTTCAAGGCTGTGACTGAGAAAATTTTTAAAGTTAAGAAAAAGAAAACACCATTGCTGTCTAATATAGATGCATTTCCTGATGAAATGCAGACAATTTAAAAGAATAAACCGATGGGATATCAGACAAGGGATAGAACACGAATAAATGCAATTTGCAAGCAAGGTGAGTAAGATATATTTCATTTATGCTTCTTCAAAAATAACCAGCTAGAAAAACAGACACCAGGGAGAAAAACAATAATCTGCTGTGCTGCACCAAGCAAACAAAGACAACGAACAATATCTTTATCGTGACACTCAGCAGGAAATATTAGATAGGACACTCAAGAGTAATCTATGAATTCTGACTTGACATAAAGTTCAGAGCAGAGTCAGACAGCAGTACTGATGTTCAGCATGGAGTGCCATTTCAACAAACTCCCTTAAACCACTGAACAGAAATGTAAATAAATGTACATGTATACACTCCCACACAAGTTATCCTGTATCTTTGCATTTCCACTAGCAGCATGAATCAGATTTGTTATGGTCATTGAGACTTTGGAT
>JAOWBL010000004.1:10234974-10255535 GCA_028564865.1 Zenarchopterus dispar | reverse complement strand
ATAGATAGATAGATAGATAGATAGATAGATAGATAGATAGATAGATAGATAGATAGATAGATAGATAGATAGAATTGCACATAAATAATAAATACTGTGTTTATTGAAAGACAGTGTTGGGATCAAACCTGAATCAGCTCCAGTCGTTGCACCTATTATAAGGGATAAACACAAGCTCCCACGCAAGTGATATTCATTCCCAAAACTGAAAGCTTTAAAATTATGTATTAGTGATCCCACACACAGCATCTATTAAGAGACAGTCTGTATGTGGGATGTAAACTCTCACACACAACTATTCATGAATCTGCTTGGAAAGGATAACAAATACACCATTAAAAACTACAAATAACTACTGCTTATTGATATTAATCTTTAAAGGAAAACACATTGCTGCCTTTTTTAAAAAAAAAAAAAAACATACTACTGAAATGTTTGTGCTATTCTTTGGTTCCAACGCCAACAGAGAACAGGACAAAGGCACCCTTTTCAACCATGTGTTTTCAGCTCTGTACATAGCAGCCAGTTTTTTTGGGGGGGATGGAGGGAGTCCCCTTTAAGGCTAAAGGGACCGATTTACAGGTCACTGTTATAGTCAGACCCCTCCCTCCCACCACTTTTTGGCTCCAGAAGCACACGGCAACACCCAAATGACAAAGTCAAGGCTTCAAAACGGTCCAGAAAACAATGCGTGACATAACGCTGGCTGAGCAAGCAGGCAGCCTTCTGGACACATAAAGCACAGAGGACAGGGAACATTGAGGCTGTCACCATATTTCTCTCCACTGCTCCCCACTGTTTCACAGGCAAGCCTGGCCCCTCTCCGTTTGGATTATCAGCCAGCTGAACAAAAACAAGCAGGATGCCTTCTGTGAGCTGTGGAGACAAGATTAGTTAGGAAATATTCAGGCCTCTTTCATCACCTTCTAATAGTGTTACTTTATTCTCCTCGGCACCGTACCAGGAGGGAATTGTAGCCTCGCAAAAACACAAATCAACAGAGAAAGAGCGCAATAAAGTGAAGCAAGTTTGAAAAGAAACAATAATCTCTGACACTGTCAGAACATAAAGAGTGAGGACAGGGTGTGTTTATAAGTCTCTCTAAGGCTTTCTCTATTACATCATCAAAAGGAGGACTCAGTTTCAGAAGAAAGAAAAAAAAGTCTTTCTTCCATTACAAACAACATGTACCTGCTGTAAACCGCAAGAGGACGACCTCTGAAATAAGCGAAGAACTGGTAACAACATCGTGGAAGTTCACCAAACAGTTTTTATAATCCCAGAAGATGCTCCCGTACTGGAATACAACCAGACTTCTTCATGTAATTTATTTAGTTAGTTTTTGCACATGCAGGTGTTGTTCCACTTTATACATGCATGAGTGGTAGGGAGATTGTGTGATTTTTTTTTTAATGTTTAATACTATCTCACCTTGAGAAGACAAAGCATTACAGAGAGACCAACACTTATGCTTGTGTGTGCATGTGTCTTTTTTTTTTTTTTGAGTGATTTTGTCTTTAGGCACTATCAAACTGAAAAAATCAAGTACATTTTCCACAATCACTTTTGTTCACTTCCAAAAATATTACTTCTATTGCAAATTCCATATGAAGCATATCAGCAATCTGGAAAATGTGTGTACTGCTGGATTTTATCAAAAAATCTTGAAATGGTTTCGACTAGGCTCCTCTGTGCATCCAAAGAACAACTTTATCTTCAAAACAGATGTGCATAAAATCCCAGGAATAATGAATCATGCATGTCCCAAATGTGTGCACTTGCAGGCTTTTTACTATCCCCCTGATGCAGGGCTGGCCATGGGAGGACCAGGTTCCTCACGGTTCCTTCGTCTGGAAGTCCATTACCACAACCCTCTCCTGATTTCTGGTACCTACACTACACACATGAATACTTTACTCCACCATACGCAGTACTACCACATGCAGCCACTTGCTCTGAGACAAACACTCATAACAGTTTTCTCTTCACCTCGTCCTTATTCTTGATTTAAAATCGTTTTATTTTATGACAGAATTCAGCAGCAAGCAATAAGAAAAGAGAGAAAATCAGCCCATGATGATCACTGCTTCACACAGTTGCAAAATTTCAGTGTATTATTAATATAATGACCTTTTTCCCGTTATTTTTTCCCACCCAGTATTTATTTTCTTTAAGTGTTTTAAATTGTTTCGTTTTCTTATTTAAATGAAAAGATCTACAAAACAAAGCAGTCCAGAACCACATATAGACTTTATTCACTCTCTTCTTGACTTGAACTGTAACTTTACTTGAGAAATCTCCTCTCCCAGGAGAAATAGATGCTTTTTCAACATTTTTATATATTTCACAGCCTTGGTTAATGTAAAACCATTCTGGAAGTGAGTAGTTTGAAATGATGTACTAGCAGGTAGTAGACTTACCTGATGTGAAACACATTAATGTCCCAGTATTCTTCACACAGGCCGACATGACTCATCAGGGATAAGATTGCATTACACCCCCAGCCTAAGGCAATATGATGCAGGAATCATGGAGCTGGGCCTCGTTTATACTCCTATCATGGCTATCCCTCCTAAACAGCGTATTTTCTACCTCAGTGGGTACTGCACATCCAAGTGTACCCACACTGTATGTATACACAAACTCTATCTTTGTAAGCATTAAGATTCAAACATTATGAATGCTTAATGAATGAATTCAGCAATGTGAAAGAACCTTTTAGATCAAGCTCCAGATCGATGCATCACAGTAAAAATCTGTCCATCTAGGCTTTACCTCCAGGAGGGATCTACGTATTTGCGTCTCAGCTGCACACCCACCTGGCAGGCCGTGGGGTGAGGACGGTTTTGGTGAGGGGAGGCAAAGAGAAGGAGGTTGTTCAGGAGGACCAACACTTCAGCACACACTACCAGGTGGGACACAGGCAGCCCAGTTATCTGTATTCATGCATATTGCGGGATCCACTGAATATAAATAGAATTTTACTTTCAATCAGTCATGTTTTTCTTGGGGTACATGCTTGTATTAGCCATAAAGTCTTGTTGAAGTTGGTCACTCTCCTGTGTTTCCCTACGTTTTCTCCAAGTATGTGCAGTCTTTCCCTGATTAGCAGTCACAAACAGGATATAAGTCATGTCCCGATTTCAGGCCTCATCAGGCCCAGCACAGTGTAATCTCTGACATTATATTCGACCTCATCTGTCAGCTCCACATCTAAACTGACAAACCACAATGTTAACATGCTGAGAGAAAGTGGCCAACATCTGTTGTGTTTTATTTATGCGCGGTATGCAGAGGCAGGTACATGCACACAAGCAGCAGAGGAGGACACTGTCTGATAAAATCTCCAGCTGCTGCTGGTGTCAGACTAATCTGCGTGTGAGATCCAAACCCTGCAGCCTCATTAGGCACATTAAAGCTTGCCATTCTTAGTAAAGCTAATAGATATTTTAGCACATGCTTCAAATAACTATGAAAGATGCCTCCAAGGGAAGCATTGAAACCAACCACTGTATCTTAAATCACTCTCCTGAGCAATGCTCAAAATTAAAATGTTAGATGGAGAGTATGTGGAATTATATTGTGAACTTTGAAGACAAATAAAAAATGCTTCCGTATAAATCATTAAGTCCTGCCTTTTAATTCTATTCATGTCACCGATTTGACTCTTTTTTGTTTCTGTAATGTTCTTTTGTCCGAGTGAATAAATAAGTGTTTGGCTGGGTGCAGTTATCCCTCTTTGTAATGCATTTATCTTTATATTTTTTCCATAGACAATCCGAGTCCTAAGGAAAATGGTGAATATTTTACCTGTAAGTAACTGAAAACAACCAAAGGTGATGTCTATACTTTATAATTTTGTTAGTTTTCTGCTGCCCTGATTTTACTCTCAGATAAAATTGGTTATTTTACCACTCTGCAAGCTCAAGGTAATTGCTTCTGAATGACAGTGCCCCAGATTTGTCTTTTTTCCAAGTTGTTGCATGTGAATAACTGGCTGCTTTGTGAGGTTCCTGCATTAAGTGTACTGTAAATATGAGTGGGTTGTAAAATCGCCTCTGTGATGGGAAATTCCCTGGAGAAAGGCCAAACACCAGCATTTGAGCTCCTCAAAGCTACATTATTTCTGACAGCACATTGGCCCCTTTTATTTTTATAGGAATAATGTCTTGTCTGTGATCTTAAGTTAATGCTGTTGCTCTTTGTTAAAAAAAAAAAAAAAAAAAGAAGCTCATTGCAAAGGACTGCTGGCATATTTGTAAATGATTTTGCAGGGTGACGTCCTCATAACGAAGTGTACTTACAACACAGAAGACAGGAGCAAGCCTACAGTGGTAAACTGCATGCTTCATATCCATTACTGCTTTCACGTGGCTGTCATTTTCAGCAGAATAACATCCCTGTCTCATCAGGGAGGTTTTGGCATCATGGAGGAAATGTGCGTGAACTACATTCACTACTACCCTCGCACTCAGTTGGAGCTCTGCAAGAGCCACGTTGACCCAGGATACCTGCAGAAATACTTTAACTTCATTAACAGGTGTGACTGCTTACCTTCCCTCCTTCCCTGAAAGTATTGGATTGTTCCTCTCATCCTTCTTAACCTTCTTTCCGTCTCATTTAGCATCTTCCTCCCACTTTCATGTGACTAAGCAGTTCCTGCTCTCTGCATTCTTCCCTCCACTCGCTGTGTGGTTAGGGTGGTGATGACTTCTGTTTAACTTTTAAAGTTTTGTCCTCCTGAGACCCAGCAATTCATTTCTGTCCTCTGTGGGGGACATGAGTCTAAGACCTGTAAGTAGAGCATATTTGATAGACTATCTGAATCCTTTTGTCCCTTTAAGAGGACATCCTGGGCTCTGTTTTGATGCCCTACTTGTGGGGTGGGGCTTTCATTATGGCAGCAATTAAAATTTTCATATTTCTTGGTGATAAGAGAGGTAAGCTATCAATTTTTTTGTAGATACTATGTTTTGTGTTGTTTAAAATATTATTTATATCTTCAATATAAAGATCTTGAGTTTAGTAAGGTTTTTTTTCAAAAAGCCACAAAATAAAAAAAATCAAAAAACTGTGGAAGCAGAATGATTTAGAGCTGTCTGAGGAGGAGGTAGGGGAGGGCCAGGGTGAGGAGGAAGTAGAAAGCTCAGAGGTGGATGCTGCAGCTGTTAAAGGGCCTGAACCAGAAAAAAGTACTATGGATTAGAAGAAATGTATAAGCTAGGGTTTTTTTAAGGTTTCTTCTTATTAGTCTAGTAGTCTAGAGATCTAGCAGCCATTTGAACTGGCTTTGACGTCGGCAAGGCAAGTTTATTTGCATAGGACATTTCATGTACAAGACAATTCAGTGATTTACATCAAACATTTTAAATAATGCATTAAAAAGTAAAAGAGTTTCAAAGCAGAAGTAAAGACAGACAGACATAAGTTAAAAAGAAAAAAACAAATGAGATGCAAGAAATAAACATTATAGTGCATTGTGTACAGCGCATTGACAGTTAAAGAGTCTGACTTTTTCTTCAAAACTGAACAAAAGACTGCAATCAAATCAGTCCTTTGCAAGGTAGATGTGTTTGCTGTTTCGTCGGCAAGCTATGGTGAAAGTTTAATTTACCAGTTAACTCCACTAGTCGCAATATGGGACGACGTGAAAGCCCACTGGTGGTTGTTGTCCCCACGTTGATCGCCCTGATGGAGGACCAAATGAAAGGGAAACTAATTTAGATTTTCAGCCCTGCGGCTTGCCATCCACAACAAGAACGAGATTTGAAGAGCTCAAGCCAGCTGGTATTCGGCAGCCCTGAATCCTGGTTCTTGGAGGTGAAATGTTGAAACAAGGTCTTCTGTGACCGTGGGATTGTGGTGGATGAGGCCAACCTCATTCACAAAAGGTAAGACGGCTCTGGTGAACTAACCAGCTGCATGCAAAGGCAGTTTGATAAGCAACTGATGGTGCTCCCCCCACCCCTTGAATAGGGGACCCCATGGATGATTTTCAGACCCTGCATCTCTCTGCATGTGGGTCCGACCTATCTGGCAAGCATTACAGAGTTTAGAAAGGAAAAAACCAAACTTAATATGGTAAACTACTTACATGTTGGTTTACATGTTTAGTGACATGTCAGCTAAAAGTGCATAAAACATATACATCTTCTGTCTTAACAACCGTAGCCAGCTTTTTGTTGAACCTCAGCCCAGTGACAGTTTTAAAGAAATATGGGGCTCTCCGTTTGCCAAAGATGGTGAAGGCAGCATCACGATGCAGAACAGAGAGGTGCAAAAGCAAAACCTTTGTCAAGTGCATCAAATGCAATGTGTCTGTTTTCAAGAGCCAAAAACAGTTTCCTGCTGTATTATTCATGATGTTTATGATCTGCTGTGATTGGACTTTTTTGAACTGCAAAGCTGTAAAAAGTTTGTTTACTATTCATTTATAACTGTAAAATATTCCTGAGCGTTCTGCTAAATTCACAAACTTCTGTATCAAGAAAGACCCGATGTCCACCACAAAGGACAGTCGGTAAAGGATAAATAAACATCTTTTTTTTTTTAAAAATGATGCAAAATATTTCTTTGAACCACAATACCTAAACTATCATAAAAACACAAAAAAAGAAAAACATATTTTCCCCTGGGTCTCAGGAGGTTAGGAAGGAAATTGGCTTCAAATGACTAAAAGTTTTCAAACTCTTTCTTCTTTTCTTTTCAAACTCCACCTCCATCTTTTATGGACTTCCATTTCTGCCACCAGGTTCCATGGAAACGACCAGTGTGTGTGCGGCGAGGCGAGCGTGACGGAGCAGTACGGTCAGCTACACTGGGATGATTTTACTGGAGAAGTGCTGGACTCTCTTTACAACACAGCCCCCATCTCCATGCACTGCAACCAGTCCACTGCACGCCTCTTTCCCGTGAGTCCCCACTCATCACAAACATTGGCCACATCAGATTTAGTGCCATCTATTAGTTTTTTCTTAGCTATGCTGCATTGTATAAATAGGAATAACAAATAGGACAAGCTGATCTCGGTGGGATTATAATGACTTGGATATATTTGGCCTGAATTGGACTTGCACTAAACTTGTTTCCGTGTAAAAAAAAAAAAAAAAAACCTTAAAATTACTTTTACACATGAGTTGGTGCTATCAAATTAAACTGAACAGAAAAAGAATTTAAAAGCAGGCATGAGCCAAACAGTCAAGCAAGACTAGCTGAGCGGACTACTTGTTAACTTGAAATGTAAACGCTGACTCACACACAAGATGTTTGCCTCAGAGTGAATTAATTAGTTACAAACTGTGTGAAGGCGTTGATCAAGGTTTCCTGTCAGAAATAAAACTCTCTCCTGGATCTGAAACATCAGCTGTACAAACCACATGCATGGGGGTGTACATAAGGAGCACAGGACTGAAGCAGTACATGAATAGAGGATTAGATGAGTTAGGAATACAGAAAGGAAAACCAGGACATTTTATGAGAAAAAAAATTAAATCTGCCATATCTGTGCTTAATTGGATAAAAATGTTGTGAGGATTTTATTAATTAATTAATTTCCTATTACATGGTTTATTTAAAAAGCACTTCTCTGTAGGATAAATCTTAATTACTTCAGGTTTAAAAAAAAAGGTTTGGAATCGTCTTGTAATCACAGCGGCCTCTAAAACAAGCATTCATCCCGTTCAGACGACATATTGCAAAACTACGAGTGATGCCAACTTTCTCCACATCTCCAAACCAGTGTCGGAATAACAAAAATGGCAAAAATGGTTTCCATCTGATAGAAAACTGTTTTTACTGTTGTCAGTAGAGGAAGTCAAGTTTTTGGGTAAGAAGCCTTTCAGGAAAATAAGCTATTAGCATCTTTGATATCAACCACAGCAGGCAACTGTTTAATATACATCTCCATTAGTGGTGGAATCAGTAGAAAACAAAACCTACTCAAGATCTTTTTAGGGAGAAATCCCTAATGAGAGAAAAAGCTCCAAATAATAGTGCAGTTTTGTCGTCAGACTCAGTTCCCCAGTGTTTAAACTTTTATCTGTCTGTGGTCAGTGTTAAGAACAGCCAAGGCTTTTTTTTAACACTTGGAAACTTTGTAAGCAAACCGGCAACTAAAGAGATGAGCTTGTAGAAAAAATAAAATAAAATAATTTTCAATTGATTTTTTACATATTTTATACATATTTTACATATTTTTTACATATTTTATTTTTACATATTTTATATATTTTATGTTTTAAATCCTGCTGAAGCCTGATACAGGCTTCAGCAGGATTATGATTCCGCAAGAATAAAGTACTGTACATTATTTATTTCTTATATAATAAATAAAGTTTACTCAGAGGGCAGCCCATTGGCTTAGTGGTTAGCACTGTTGCCTCACAAGGAGGTTCCTGGTTCAACTCCTGGCCCGGCAGGAGTCTTTCTGTGTGGAGTTTTCATGTTCTCCTTGTGCTTGCGTGGGTTTTCTCCGGGTACTCCGGTTTCCTCTCACAGTCCAAAAACATGTAGTTTGGTTGACTGGGATCTCTAAACTCTCCTTAGGTATCAATGTGAGCGTGCACGATTGTTTGTCTATATATGTGGCCCTGCGATGGTAACTGGTGATCTATCCAGGGTGTACCCTTGCCTGTAATGAGCTGGGACTGGCTCCAGCAGACCCCCCTGACCCAGTAGATGGATTCAGCGGGTCTAGAAAATGGATGGATACTTTCCAACAGAGAACCATTGTCTCAGATTTAGAGGCGCTGATTCTCAGTCCCACCCTTTCTTACTTGCTTGCGAACTGCTACACACAGAAAGATGAAGATCATGGTTTGATGAAGCCAAAAGGACCACATCGTCTGCAAAAAGCAGAGATTGGATCCTTTAGCCAGCAATCCAGACCCCTTCCATCCCCAGACAGCACCTATAAAACATGTCAATAATAGTTATTAAAAGAATCAGTGACATGGAAGCCCTGAACTAATCCAGCTTTCACACCGCTTCGTCTTATGTCTAAATAATACATAAATATAGATCTATCTGCTTGTGATTCAAGGGTTGCTCATTTAAGCCAAGGACAGTTGCTTATTAGGAAAAATAACCTGTGCTGCATTGACTCCAGACTGAAATAAATTGTCAAGCTGAATGTTCAACAATATGTTTATTTCCCTGGAGTTTCTTTTCTGCAGCATGTTTAGTCCAGTCCCACTTTTCACTGGGCTTTCTTTATTGTGGATCTTCTTTCCGACATTTCATGAAGAATTATTTAAAAGAAGAAAGAAAGAAAAACAGCCCTTTAAATTACTTCTTTCATTGAGAAGTTTGGGCACAGCAAACATGGTGATCATATTTGCTCCACATTTAACATTTATTTATTTTATAATAAAGTTTACTTACAGGGCAGCACATTGGCTAAAGCACTTTTTTTTTAATAATTTCTTTTCTGATTGCTCCAAAAGCACTTCTGCTAATTAAAATGACATCCTTAAATGTCAGCAATTACCGCTGACCATAAGATTTGCATGAATATAAGTTTTATTTTGAGATATTTCTGATTTGCTGTACTCATGCACTGCAGTACAGAAGTATGGCAAAATAGTTTAAGAGAAAACATTGAACACAAAGGATATAATTTGGATTAAAATTCACTAATTGTTCAATTATATTTGATTTAAGTTTTTTTTTAATTAATTTAAAAAAAAAAACAAGTGACAGGAAACCATAGCACCTGCAGAAAACCCACACACCACAAAACATGATTTAAAAAAGGAAAAAGAAAATCCAGCCCTTCCTACCGACACAAAGGATATACATTTAGACTGCAATTTACAATTTTTTTAAATTCAAGTTTGATTAAAGTTTTTATAATTAGGTAAAACAAAATGTGGGAGGAAACTGGAGAGCCCAGAGAAAACCCACACACTACAGTTGTTGTTGTTTTTTTCCTAATTATTACATTTACAATGCTGTGGTCACGGTGGAGTGGTGGATTTCTTCAAATGTTTTCCACAAAGTAGTTTTTTGGAGTCTAATTATGAAGTATTGACCTCTTTTGGTACTGGGATGTCACTTATATACTTATATACTTCCAACTCAGATGGATACCCGAGTCCTCCTGTGGAATAATGTCCTGTAGCAGCGGGAATTATTCTGCTACTTTTCTAATTCCTTACGCGCCATCAGCAGAGCGATCTTCTCTTGTTCTAAGAACTTCATTACTGCAGCCGAATCATTAGGACCAAAGGAACCCCCTCCTTTTCTTTTCTTCTCATGTTTGTGTAGGCTCCCATGTGCTGGGGTCATGAATTTTTTAAATCGCCTCCACAAAGAAGGTTTCTCTTGTTTTGGGAGGTCTGTGTTTGCACTGTGTGAGACTTCGGTTTGGACGTCCTTCCCAGGCAGAATAAATGAGACCTTTTTTTAAGGCTTCATCGGTGGGATAATCTTCAATTCTTCCACAACATCGCCTTGTTCTGAAACCATTTCTGGCTCTTTGATCTCAACCAGTTCAGAGACATGTTGCGATTCTGGGACTCCTGAGTTTTCAGCCTGCTCCTTGGTAATAAATAAATCCCCGTCTGTAATGGCTTCCTATGATTGAATACATTTTTCAGTGATCTCACACTGGTTATCGTTTACAGAGCGTTCTGTTGTCTTCTTCTTCTTCTTCTCCCTCTTCCTGATCCTACGCTTCTTTGGGTTTTGTTCGCTTGCCTCACATCTGTCTGATGTACGATTCCAGCCGCTCAATAGTCACGGGTCTTCTTTGTCTCATATTTTTCATGTTTTATGTTTGCTCACGTATTTAAAAAGATCAAGACCAAAATTACATCTGATGTCAACATTACATCTGTTTCTCCAGGGTGAGTGGGAAAAACAGCCTTTACCAGTGGTGACCTCTGTCCTGGAGAAACCTCGCTACCCCTGCGAGGGAGGCGTGGTCCCCACCAGCTGACCCAAGACAGCTCCAGGATGGAGTGGGGTCATTTCAGGTCATTCCAGGACATCAAAACTATAATTAATATTATGAAATATATATATAATACCCATACACTCTGTACTGTACATGTCTAATCCTATTCTTTTTTCTTCTGTGGTTCCTTGAATGTCGTTAGTGCTAAATAATAAAACTCGTACATTTGAAGTTAGACAGACTTTTATTAATGGACAGGTGTTTTGGACAGAAGACATAATTCTAGATTAACAGGAGTTTAACTGGCCATCACATCGTTTCAGCTGTGGTTTTTCTCTGCCGTCCAAACAAACACGCAACTCTAACAATCGTATTTAACAGCTCAACGTCAATAAATTCTGTCTTTTTAATAATCTTTGCTCTAAATGAATCCACTTCAGCTATTATTCTTTTACTGAGACTTTAGCAACGTTCACATCACACAATGTGAGAAGGAAAAATTATACAAAAAGAAAAAAGAAAAAGTTTCCTCTGGTAGCAGCATTTCATCACGGTATTTCACATTTCCTATATAAATCTTGTTATTAACCTATGGGGCTCCTGAGAACCCCCATTTCAATGATTTACAGCCCTCTGGCTAGAATCAATGAATCTTTCCACATTAGTAAACATTCTGTGCTCACTGTGCAGCTGCAAACATCACAGAGTCAAGCGGGAGTAATGCATACAAATGCTTCGTACTCTTTGTACTTAACACAGCCTTGTTTGTGGCTGCTGTTCGCCAAGTATACCAGATAAACTTTGGGTCTTGTTTAGTGCGAATTGTATTTGTGTAATGTAGCATGACTAGAGTTGCAAAATAGAACCCTTTCACAATTAATTTAATACAAGATGTTGAACCGAAAATGAGACTGCAGGTACTCGTGCAAATAAAGATTAATTACTGTACATGCCAGCGCCTGCATGGAAGACTTGAGCCATTTTTCAAGGTGTTTAACTAGTGATTTCTTTTGCAGTTTATAACACAGTTTTACTCTTCATAAACTGAAAAATGTTGTTTTCTTTTCTCTCTCATGTTGATCCATTCAAATTGGGTAATGATGGCTGTGCTGCTTCCTGTAGATGCTTTGTGGCAAAAGTAATTGAGGAAGAAATAATGATGCACCCTGGAGATTGACTGGTTGAGTATGATTTTAACCAAAGTGAAACAAAATGAGCTCTTATCAATGCGTAAAATGCATTTGTTACAGGGGGGGGGGACACTAACAGCAAAACAAGATTCTCGAAAGAACATCAACGATGGACCGATGAAAAAACAAGAAAACGAGGATCAACCCATAAGAACTGCTCTCTGTTATCTGTTTATATGTTCTTCCTCTTCAGAAGAGTTTTATCCACTCATGGCCTGTGCTCTACACCACTCACACAGTGAGACTGCTGTCAAAGTAAAAATCCTTTTTTTTTTCTACCTGCAAACTGTGATGAATGAGTAGAGGGGTTTAGCAACACACAGTTGGCATGGCAACAAGACCAGCTCACCTTAAAGTAAGGCTATAAGGCACTAGTTTTTGCTCTTGTCTTTCTTTCTTTTTTGTAAAAAACTTTCTGTTTTAGGGCTTTGCTAGATTTTGATTGGCTTTGGAGACAACTTAAGCGACATATAGCGCTTGCATAAAGAATGATGGCAGGAGAAGTTGACCAATCCAGCTCCAGGACCAAACACCGCATTACCTGATACAAGACTTCTTTGTTCAAATAAACAACAGGCAGAATACATTTTTCCTCAATGAAGCGACCCCAGAGTGCTCAAATATTTCGTTAAATATTCCCACACAATAGCACAAAAATAGTACTTCATAGTCCAAATACTGTTCTTGGATTTTATTGATCGAACGTATACTGAGATAAAACCTCACTTTTGGTTTTCAGCCAAGAGTTAAAAAAAGAAAAGAAAACCCCTTAAAATCCATGATCATTTTTTTGTGCTTAATACTTTATACAAATTTTGGGGAAGACCAGAAAATATTTGTGGACTGTGGTTTTTCTTTTCAATAAGTAAATATAACCTGTATGACAGAAATAAACTTAATAGGAATTCAACTTTATCCCATAAATGAGCGGTAAAGTATGTCCTCTTAGGGAAATCAGGCATATCGTCCACATTTAACGGTTAGATCACACCAAAGTTAAACTTGGCAGCAAGAATCAGGGCATCGTCCAATCCAAATCCTACAAATATCTGAAAACAGGTTCTAACAGATTGTGCCGGGCGCTGCCATCAAGCTGCCATATTCTCAGTGGCAGATGAAGACAAAAAGATGATGAGGAATGTGAAAAGGTAGAAAAAGCTGTGAATATCAAGGTCTTTTTGTGCAGTCTGGTGATAAGATCGGAGACCTTCAAAATAAAAGTCCAGTTTTCTCCTAAGATAAAATACACAAAGTACCAAAATTAGGAATCCAAAACAGGATGCAGACTTTGAACGAAAACACATGCACATGAAAAGACATAAAAATACATGCATTTATAATGTCTTTTTGAGTCCTTTTATAATTTCTTTGGTAATAAAAACAAATACTGTCTGAGTTTCATGTAAATTAGTACACACACCACTGTCGTGAATTCTGTCCAAAGGTTCAAAGGTAGGTTTTCTGAGTTAGCCAGTTATTAGACTTCACAGTTGTCAGCTGAGTCCTAAAACTCAAACATGTCATCACAAAGCTTTAAAAACTCTCACGATGGGTATTAGTTACATATTAAGAGCCGCAAATAAGTTGGATTTGACTGTTCGTGGTTTGACGTGAACAAGAGTCGTCCGGATTAGTTACTTTTGCTAAAATGGGATCAAAGATGGTATCGTCCTTGATCTTTTAAAAGCCTACGATCAATTTGTAAAAGATGACAATAAATGTGTATAAATCATCTGATTCTAACAGATATGAACTTAAATGAATATTGATGGATGACATAGCAGCATGTATTCACAAAACAGACTAGTTGGTTTAACTTCAGGACCCGAATAAAATAATAATAAAAAAATAAAAATTAGCACTGTTGTCATTGCATCCACGTAAGTCCCATCACATGACACTTACAATAGGCAATATTTGATAAGCCTTGCTCTTGAGAGAATTGTGTCAAAACAGCTGCTTCTGCATGTTAGAAAAAAAATCAAACTTGGATGTTCTACAAGCAGCGTTTTCTTCAGTCTTTACATGAATGCGCTGTCACTCGTAGATGCCTTTGACACGTTTATTCTCAGGGTCAAATGGAGATTTGAGGTGGGCCTTGGCCTTGTATACCACCCCCATCCTTTCCAGGGTGAACTCGCCACTTTTAACGAAATCTGCACTCACCTGACGAGGAAAAAGAACAGTTGGTTAGTGAAAATAAGAGAAATTCAAATAAAACAAGGGGAAGAAAACTAAGAACAGCAGGGACAGAAATTTCAATTTGGGAGGTAAAGAAACAATAAAAACTAAACTTTTTACCCCCCTCTGTCTGCCACTCACACACCTAACCCAGCTGCGTTTCCATCACTTCACAGCACCCGGAGTTACTCTCACTTCTCAAAAACTTACTCCATCAATAAATAATACTTGCCTAAAGCAAATCTTGAATCAGGGTCACAAGCAAAAATTTGCTGATTTACATTATGAAAACATGTTGTTTTTTTTTACCCCAAAATAAAATCGTAGGTCCCCCATAATGTGGCCAAACACACAAGAGAAGTGTTTACTGCATCCACATTAAAAACAAAAACAAAAAAAGGCTTCGTTCAGTTTAAAAATATCTAGAAAGGGTTTTTCTTTACAGAAAGAGACCTTGGGAGCATAGTTAGTATTGCTTTGTGCATGACACAAATGCCATTTAGGCATTAAAAAGTGACCCTCCATATTTTTAATGAGCTAAAATGCTAGACTGGCACCTGACAGGCAGGGATTCCTGTTAAACCTGCGTTTACGGGAGTTTTCAAGAGTAGACGGTTGAGGGAGGAGATCATTTGAATGAACCGCTGCAGAATGATGAACTACCATTTGTACAAGCAATTCACTGCAGACGGCGCCATCATTTAGTGTCAGAGAAAAAGCAACGTCTTAAATTTGGCACTTAAAGAAGAGGGTGCACAGGTGTCGCCACATTGATCAAAGTAAGCAGAGTGAGAAGGATGCGCTGCACGTTTGCCTCCTGCTGAAGTTGCTCACACACTTCCAAGACCACGTTGTGATGCACTGCAGTTGAAAGTGATGAATACTTGCAAAATGTAAAAAATAAACAAATCCAGGCACAGATTACAAAATTGACTAAAAAGAAGCATAAAGAAACAACCAGGGCCAACAAGCTGTGCTGCAGGCCATCTATGTTGTAGCTCAGTTACATTCTTCTGATTAGAAAATACACCGTTTACTTTACAAGACTGTATAACTTGGTGGAGGATGCAAATCATCATTTATAGTCTGCTTAAGTTTTAGAATACTTTTTAAAATCTCTCTTTTAGGTCTGAATGCTTTAACAAAAGTAAAGTGAGACCAAAATACCATCGGACATCCCTGAAACTAAAATAAAAATATTTTCAAGAGAGAAAAATAAAAAAGGGATACTTCATTTGTAGGTGCACAGAAGAGTCTTACCACTCCTCCATCAGGGTTTCTGATGTATCCATAACCAAGGGTTTTGTCGATAAAAAAGCCGTAGTCAGAGCGCCGTAGATGACCAACGGGAACGCCGTTACGGAAAATGGCCTCAAGACCAAACATTGGTACTTTCCTGGTGGAAGAGGTGGAGGGAACAAAAAGATGGAAATACTGAAAATGTGTTTTTAACATAAGTTACAAACATGGTTGAGCCAGGATAACTTTATATTGAGAAATTCAAGGAAGAATCCCAAGGATAATTAAATTAAGCCAAAATAAAGATATTAACAACAACTTTGACCCTTATTGTAGGACCTATCAATGTCATTTGCACTGAGATACATGTTGCTTGTTTTTAGTACAAACGCTCTGGCATAGATGGGAAAGACTCTAGTTGAAATCAAACCACGATTATTTTCAAACCCAAACTCATCAAACTGAAACAGAAAACGCCGGTTAATGAATCAAGACACGAGTGAAAACAACTTCAGAACCACAGAGGCCTCAGACAGAAGTCCTATCTCATGAAGTAGATCAGAGCAATTAGCTGCTGCGAGATAAACTCTAGGAAATTTGTCACTGATTTATTTATGAAATATATTACAAAGACTGTTTGAAACATTCTGGGTTAATGTTTGAATTTGCATGAGAAAAATATTTAAAGTTACCAAGTTGATCAAAGACTCCACTTACTCATCGATGGTGAAGCAGATGATGCGCCTCCTCAGCCCCTCCTCCTTCTGTTTCTCGAGCCGATCGCGACCCTGGAACGGGATGGAGCTCTTCAGTTTGCAGGTGAAGGCGAGCCCCGCCTCCAAGGGCGTGTCATCAGGACGGAGGTCAGCGTGCCAGTGTCTGTACCCTGAAAACAAAAAGCCAGAACAACACTGTAAAACTAACCGTCCAGTTTATTTGTTGCAGAGTTCGGGGACAAGAAGATCAAAGAACAGATATTCATTAAAATTCCATTACTTTTATCCCTCCGTTGTACTTGGAGGATATGATGAGCGTTTAGGTTACCTTTCTCTATACTGAGTGAGTCGATGGCTCTGTAGCCTGAGTTGATGATGCCGTGCTTTGCGCCAGCAGCCATGACAGCTCGGTACACGGGTAGACACGAGTCTTTGGGAATGTGCAGCTCCCAGCCAAGCTCTCCGACGAAAGAGAGACGCATCGCTCGCACCTGCATGAGAGGGGAGGATGAAATCAGGTTTAGAGAGATGGAGTGATGCATAGAGAAAACTGTGGTACCGCACTTCTGCTTCTTGTGCCTGCTGATATGTTGTTGGATAAAAAGCAAAGAGCAAAGAAAGCAGCGAAAAACATCGAGGGTGAGATGCACAAAGACAGAAAGAGTGAAACCAAAATCTCGCTTCAGAAGTTAACGTCATGTGGGAAAGAAACTGATCAGCTGATGTGTACTGAAGTACAAAAGAAATGATGCTTTGGCAGGAGTTTAATGTGCCGGCTGGCACCACTTATAGTTTTTGTTTTTTCTTTAACTGAAACATCAAAACCTGAACTCCAGTGACGGCTAAGTTGATCTCCAGCACATAACGTTGCAGTTTCACATTAAAGGCAGAAAAATCCTACAATGAGGAAATTTTCCTGACTCCTGTCAGTCTAATCATTCAACTTCCACATATCCAAGTTCAGGCTGTGGGGGGGAGGAGATGCAGTGTGTTTCTATATCACAAATTCCCATCATGGATCAAAATTTACATTTTGAAGATGTAGACAAAATAACTTTTACAGGTTTCTGGTGAGAATGACAACAGCTGACTAGCAGCCAAAAATATTTCAACAATTGCTGCATTTTTCCAAACCCTGACCAACGATGACTTCCCAGCTGACTGTGCAAGGCAAACTATTTGATGTGTGATGTCCGTACGTTTCTCCTTAGATCAAAGTATTTATTTTTGTGTCTTTTTTCCCCAAACACAAATAAAATGACCTAAATTCACTTGAGCAGTTTGTTTCAAATGTTTAACATTAGTTTTACCACAACAGGAAACTACAGAGCAAATGACAACTCCAGTTTTTTAAAAATGATTGTTAGTCTTTTTTATTTTTCAAAAATGAAAAAAAAATTTTTATAAGAGTTGCAAATATCAACATCAGCGTCAATAAAAAAGTAAATATCTTTATATAATGTGCAGGGTTGACCTTTGCTGAAAAAAAATCAATGTTGTTAGGATGCAAATAAATATTTGCAAAATAAGAAGGAGTGCTACAAAGAAGATGAAAAGGGAAAGTAACCAAGTAAGAGAATATGAAAGGCGGTTGCTCAACATTTTCCCCAGTGGGTGCAGTGACAGGAAGTCCATCTGGCCAGTCAGGGGTCACTCTGGGTCCCATATGTACATCATTAAACTCTGGGAAGCGTAACATATACATCCCTTGTTCACAACACGCACCACATGCACACACAGGCACGCCTCAGGCATAAAGTCAGTCATACACAGGCAAAAACAAAAAAACAAACAAACAAAAAACAATGCACGCGCTCGTATGGGTACACATACAAATAAACTCATGTGAATGCAGGCAGACCAACTTCAAATGACAACAAAAACCGAAAGAGACGGAGAGACGGGTCTAATGAGCTACGGGGGCTGCAGAGGGCACGAAGAGCTCTGCTTACGCAGCAGCGCACCCATTAAAATGTCACCCAGACAAGCCCAGCAACCAGCTGGAGCACAGCACAAGCAACACACTCGCGCATATGCACAAACACTCCTGCAGGGTTGTGAGAAGATGCTGAATGCAATCACCAGGGCGTTGCATAATTCACACAAGCGCAACCAAGGCCGACCGAGGGTGTGTGAACATATGCGTGTCCGCATGTGTCCGTGCAACATAATGAGAGGTCAGAAACGGCGAGGTCAAATCAGGAGCCTGCATATGTTACACCAAAGCTGAATAAAATACGGCGATGTGTATGAAAGTTTACGCTTTATTTTCACAGGTTAAAGAAGGTAAAAAAAAAAAAAAGAGGAAGGAGTTCGGCTTATAGACCGAACGTGTGCGTCACTGTTGTCACCTGGTGTCCTGCTGCGTTGACGGTTTTGTGAGTAGAAAAAGGGAAAGCTTCGTTGCTCAGGTCTGTGTCCAAAACCTCTTGCAGTACGTCCCGGCTGTAAACGCAGAAAGAAACACCGAGGCATGAGAAACCACATCACGGCATAATTACACTTATTTATCTGCATCTGTGCAACAGTTGCAGCCATGATTTAACAGCATCTTTTACAATTTATACTTATTTTCCCCATATTATATATATATATATATATATAAAAACTGGAAATATGTGAAAAAATGTACAAACTCTGTCTCCTTCTCCCAAAAAGTCACACGCAACCTGAAATCAATATTACATAAAGATGAGTCAACAGAAAAAAAAAAAAAAAAACAGACTAAGTTTAGCTTACTTCTCTACTTCTACACTTGTATGTTTGTGAGTGGGAGGATGGAGAAAACAATGCGTGAGGCCTTCTACAGGAGATATTTTTGCAACGGTGTGGCAGGAAGCCAGGCCTGTAGATATTTGGGGATGGGTTCAGGTTATGCTTGTGCATGTCTGTGTGGGTTTCCTTTCTTCTAAGAAGCAATCAATTTGTCATAGATGATAGAAATGTGCGTGTGGGGAGGCGGGGGTGGGGGTCGGCATATGTGCGAGCAAAGCAATTCCTGCACATCAGCGTGAGAGTAGAGTAACATGTGCCAACTGAACAGGCTGATATTTTCCTCAAGCTGTCCTTCTGTGAGCTCAAGAGCCCAAGAGCAAAGGCCAATTAGCAATATATAATCACTCAATGCTTAGTGCACATGTGCACGAGCACATTTGGAGAGGGAGCACTTGTAACCACCAATTTGTTTTTCTGGCTTGCCACTTAAATTTGGCTCTCAGCTGTGGTTCTGGGGGATGCATAAGTTATCACATAATTTCTTAAATTATATACACCGTTCATAATTACAAAGCATGCGGATGAGGTCTCATTTCACCCTTTGGAGCGTGCTGCCAAGCTGCGTGAGAGAAAAGCTGCAAGTTTGAAGACTCTGCTCTCCGGAGGATTAAAATGAGACATCATTGAGAGAGAGAAACAGTCAAACGCATTTACATAAACACTGTAATCTCCTCTCTCCTCTAGCTTTACAGGGATCAATTTGCTTCATAAGAAAACAAAAGCTAAATAGTGCAGGAATCATTTCCTGCATTTGCATTTATATTTAATACATAATCACAGCAGACGTCAAGGATGTGAATGCGCCAGCGTGCTTGGTGCATTTTAAATGCGGGAGAACAAAAATATTAACATAAGTATTAATAATGAGCGACAGATTTGCCAGGGAGTAGTGACACAGTTTTTCTGGTTTGACGTAAGCAAACACTAAAGAAAACCAGAAAGGAGGCAAGTGAGAACAGGCCAGTGAGCAGAGATGGAGGAAGGCAAAGAGAAGACAGATAAAACCATGGACACCCTCTACAGAGACTGCGGGAAAATAAACATAGAAGAGCAGAAGATAAGACAAGCCCACACAGAGAAGTAGGCGAACCCTCCTGCTGGTGAGAGGGAAGAACAAAGAGAGAGGGTGAGAGGGGAGGAAAAGAAGTAAAGGCTCCCTGACTTGCTCTCTGAAAAACAAAGGAATGCCGTAGGAAGCAAGAAGAAAGTGACAAGCTTGGACGACCTCCCGTGTCCAAATCTGTAGCACTATTTTTACCTGAACGGGCCACAAAATTCTCAGCCGTACGTCATGGCTTTTGTCCATGAGGTTACCAAAGTGGAGTGATGTGGCATTTACAGTTGAGCTACTGTGGTATTTCAGGGTTTTTTTTGTCTGAAACGCAGGCAAAAACTCAAGTTGAAGAAACAAATTGTTCAGAAAAACCGTGGAGTAGTTTACGTCAAGAGGAAATGGGTGTTGTGGGTTTACGTAAGAAACTCTGATCTGCCATTTTTACCACATTACCAACAAAATTAAGTTCACCCAAAGGAAACCATGGAGATGCCCTGTGATGGTCTGAC
>JAOWBL010000004.1:10224487-10234874 GCA_028564865.1 Zenarchopterus dispar | reverse complement strand
CTGCCATTTTTACCACATTACCAACAAAATTAAGTTCACCCAAAGGAAACCATGGAGATGCCCTGTGATGGTCTGACAGCATGTCCAGGTGTACCCTGCCTCTCGCCAGTAATGAGCTGGGATAGACTCCAGCAGACCCCCGTGACCCTGCAAAAGGATTCAGCGGGCATAGAAAAGGGATGGATGGCTGGAGCAAATGTAGAAACATGAAAAAAAAACCCTGCAGAGACTCCTAATCATGCATCTTACAGATGAACCCAGGAGTCAGCTTGTGTGGTGATACAGACGGAGATCTGTTTCTGACGACAGGAAGTTACCATGAAAGCCAAAAGATGTGAAGCTCTGACTAAGAAGAGTCATATTTTTTAAAAAAAAACTGCAAGCTTTACCTGAAATGTGGACCATTTTCTCCATATTTCAGGTAAAATGACGACAGGTACTGCTGTATGTAAAGCTTTTTCAAAACCCAGACCACTAGGAGAGAGAGAGTTACTTCTTTTAGTAAACTTTGATTATTGCTCTTTCATTCAGCCCGTTGGGTCTGGGTTTGGTACCAGGACATTGGCAAATATTCTTCAGGCCTGTACAGTTAAGGCTGGTGTGTTCGCTGATTGAGCTCGCTTCCCTTAGATGTCATCAGATTGGTGTTTGGGGAGTTTGGAGGCCGACCAGAACACTTCTTGAAGCCCTCCTTAGACAGTTTTTACTGCTGTCCTTCTGGAGGAGGGAGCTACTGTGGATGAGCGCCGTTGCCATGTGGTAGGTGTGACTGGTCTGCAAAAAAAACGTTTATGTAGGCGGGAAATGTCAAATGTGAACGCCGAGACGCCCGCTTTCTCATCAGAGCACCGAGTTATAACAAGATGGGCAGTTTATCCACGGTTTTTATGCTGTGGCTGATCACTGTAATGTACGGATCGGTCCATACTTGGATACTCTTTTAAAACTGTGCTTGCGTTGCACTTTCGAGTGACGTGGACAAATTAAACTACAGACCTTTACGCCCCTGCCTTTCCCACTGGTTTTTAGTCCACGTCAGTTCCTGTGCTCACCTTCTATTATCAAATAACTATTAAAAGAAAGAGGGAAAAAAAAAAAAAAAATCACTCAACTTTTCAACTTGCCATCCTCTTGTGCTCAGGCATGAGTCATAACTTGTAAGCCAAGCTTTCTCATGCGGATAATCCCTGCCTGAAGACGAGGAACTCATGGAAATCACAAAAGAAAATACTTTTCCCATTTATGTTACTCTTCCAGTCCTTTGCTGCGGTTTTATTCATTTGTTTTCTTTTATTTTGACTCTTTTCTTCACTTCTTTTTTTTTAACCTTAATTCCCCCCGTGCTGCAAACCAGTACATTTTAGGTCATTGTCTAACTGGATTTTAAAGCTCCTTCCAATCAATTTTTCCTACATCTGGATGAACTAAAGCAGACACTACATCGCTAAAAACCTGACAGTCCATCATCCTGCTCCTGTCCTCCTGTCAGACAGTCAATAAAAGCCAGTGTTGCAGTGCTGCTGGGAGCCAGAGACGCCCACGCCATCACACAGTCTCTGTGTTTTACAGGTGGTCTTGTATACTTCATACTACAAGTCTTTCCAAGCTTTCTCAATGCTCTTCTCTTCCCATCATTCTGGTGCAGGTGGATCTTTATTTCATTTATCTGAAGAAAGCCTTTGAATGCCTGGTCTGGATTTCTTTTTTAAGTCTAATTTGGCCTTGTATTCACTTACAAATTGTCTGCACGCTGCGGTGAACTCTGTGTATTTGTTTTGAGGAAGTCTTCTCTATATGGTAGATAATTATACTCCTGGACCTCATGGAGAGTGCTAATTACATGGATAGATGCCGTGAAGAGGTACTTCCCCACCCTGGAGAGGATCCTGAGACCATTGGTGTCATCTTCAGATGATGCCCAGGTGTTTTTATGTTGCCAAGCTCACCTGTTTGTTTTGTTTCTGCAGTCAAAGATTGGCCTGCTTTACTTGCATTGAACAGCAATAACCTCTTGCACAAACTATAGCTTTGTTTGACATTTTAAGCTAACCTCCCATCTTCCAGTGCTTTGTATTCAGGTGTGGATCATAACCAATATTTTAATCAAACTTTCTCATTCATTTCAACCACATTGTCCTCTTACCCATCAACCCCTACTCCGCCTCCCTCCCTCTTTTTTTTTTTTCTTGACCCACCTCTTGGGTCCTTGAATGCTGATCATCCCCATGTCTTCAGAGTGGTCCGTCAGCTGGCATCGGAACCCTTGGTCCTGAAGAACTGTTCTAATGTGGTTCCAGTTGTGTTCTGCCACACCGCCACCAATGGCCAGGTAGTATGCATCCCCTTAAACAAACGACGGAAGTTAGGTAAAAAAAAAAAAAAAAAAGACAGAATCATCAATCTGGCCAAGACAAGAATCATCTATGTTCAACACTGCTTGTAAAGAACAATTCCTACACTGACGTTTTCACATCAAAATATTACAATATTTGTACAAGTTGGCACTCTTTTCATTGTCTTTGGGTGAAAATATTAAACAGAACTTAATTAAAAAAAATTCACAATCATACTAAAATAATACGTACAGCTCAACATATCTAATTGAAGTGTCTCACCTGAGACTGTAGGGTTGAGCATTTACTCAAATTTTAATCGTGATTTCATAAAACTCATAATATTCATTACTTAATTAATTAGTGCCTTTTTTTTCCCGACTGATTCATGATGATTGCTAGCAGCATGAATCATACATCACTGACTCCTCCCTTCATTAGTCTCCCACAGACCAAAACAGACAGATTATTTTGGTTTGCATAACATTTTCAGGTGAAGTGTCATCATATGAAGAAATAGCATCCTCTAGTTCTCACCGCTGGATTCTGGTGACAGAGGTAGGTTGGCAGCTCCAGGCTCCAGTCTGCTCACTGTCAGGTCAGCCTCCACCCCTCCTCTTTTATTCAACATACAGGTGTACACCGTAGAGCCTGAATGATGCAGAACACACACATACACACACAAACACACGTTTATCTCCATGAAAGACGTGAAGTAAATCTGGAGCCAAGGGAAAAATCCCAAAGCAATATGAACACACATCTAGGCTCCATCTTCTGTTTAGAAATGTTGACATTTTTCAGCTCATGCATCCACGCTCCGTCCGTCTGAACAGGAATGCATCGTTGGTTCTTTCAGGACACCAAATGAGGTTTCACAAAGAAAACAACTTACCTGTGAGCCACAACAGAGTGGTCATGATTTCTCTGAATGTCCATTAAAACAAAGACATTCATCAGTTGAACATGATGGTGATAATTCCCTTGTGCCTTTAGATCTTTAACTACCTTGATGGAAAATGACTTGACTGCACTTCCCACATATTTTGCACTAGATTAAAGAAAAAAAGACTAATTTGTTTCCACTTCTTTAGTCACAGTTGGGATAACATAAAGAATCCCAGATGTGTTTTTTTTTTGTCATATTTGCAGTACAATTTTACATTTAAGGGCTGATGTACCCTGAAAAATTCTTCAGTGGGTTTTTGTTTTGGTAGAGCAGGTGAGCAAACATGCAAGATCAAATTAGCTTTTTTTCCCTACTTTGACAAAGTTTCAAGCCCCACAGCTTCTTCACACTTCCGTATTGATTATGTTTTGACCTTGAAGAGGAGGTGGAATGTGAATTAGTTAAAGCTAAAGTTCACTTTCACTGTGAGACAAGGTAGTTTACTTAATAAGGAGCTACAAGAAAGTTAGAGAGAAATACAGACTGTTATATGTTCACTTCAGCTGTGACGATATTTCAGAGAAGGAGACAAATGTCACCAACAACATTTATCACCGGCTTTATCTCAGAAGTCCTGCAGCCATTAAAAAGGTTGACAGTGAAGCTTTTAATTCATACAGATAGTCACAACATCTCATTTTCTAATGGAGAACATCTCAACTGTAGCACGACACAAAATTAGAGGCTGAGTAAGTCTCTGTTTTCTTGTAAAAGAAGTTATTACAAACTCAGTAATTTAGTTAACTGTCTCTCACATTTTTAAGAACTATGGATGTCTATGTCTAGTTTACAATTCAAGACACCTAGTGTCTTGTAATTCTGAGTACTACCTTTTCTTTAGAAAAGAAGGCCTCATATTTAATTTCAAGTGAATTTTTACATGTTTTTGAGTTAAAAACCTTTGTTACTATGGATTAGCATCACTAGTCTGACAGGCATAATGAGGTTGTAAAGACTCTTGTCTCCACTTCCAATGTGACCTCTGAGACTCATTTACAGCCAGTATTTTGGGTTTTTGTAGCGAACTGTCTGTTTTTCTGATGTGTTGGCATCTTCGTAGCCCTTTCAAGTCTCTACCCGCTCCTTTCTGTGAATGTTTTTGTCCTTCCATGTTTGTCTGTCTACGTATTTTCTAAGGCAGCAGTAAAACTGACCTGGCTTTTTGTTGACATCCGCTGTGAACAGCCAATCAGCCGCTTTCTTGGCATCTGGACCAGTGAGATAGAATTTTCCAAAGTAGGACATGTCAAACACAGCCACGCCGTGTCTACACGAAAGGCACTCACTCTTAATCTGCATTTCAAGGAAAAAAAAACACAACACACACTTCTTATGAAAGCATTAAATAAAGCTTGATTCCCTGTCTATGACATTTCTGAGAAGTCTGCTTACAGCAGGTACAGCTTTTACGTCAGAATTCCACCCACAAGAGAAATTAAAGTAAACCTCACCGACAGATTTTTACAGCCGTCTCTCCTGTGTTAACCTGATGAGTTAGCTTTGGTGTCTCAACTCTTTCAGCACCATTAAGCTCACTTAAAGTACCCATCACTGTCAATTTTTTAAGATTGAAATTCATGACTAGTTCCCGTGAAGGTCATGCTCTCTTTCCTCTCAGGAGCCTTCAGGGAGTAGTTAAACTTATCAGACCCACTAGTTTTATCTCTAAAAACAAACTAAGTTGTACCTCGATTTACAACACTGTTGTAAACTGTACGACAAAAACAAAATAAACAACAAACAGACTAAAACCACACATATCTGTCCTTGGTATCTTACCACATCATGATGTGGAGGGAAGTCGAAGGTGTACTCTTTTCCCAGGAGTTCGTTGTATTTGTAGTTTTCATTTTTCTTAATGTCATAAGCGCCATAATAATCGTAGCCTTTAACCTTTAAATAACAGACGTAAAAAAGTAAATAAAACATTAGAGGATGATATTGTGGAAGAGTTGTCCATTTATCACCTTCAACAGTTGCTATCTAGAAAACTATGTTAAAAAAAAATTACACACGTCTTTTTTAAAAATATATTTTCTCAAATTACTTTTGCGTACATGTGGCAGTAAATAAGCATATATGACTATGTCCTGTTTGTGTGTGTGTGCAGCTCACAGGAGCAGGTCCTTCTTTGTTGAACCAGCCAGGTCTTTCCCAACCATGTCGCTCTTGGAAAACACAGCCCTGCTCTGTGAGCACCTACAATCGAAATAAAACAAAAAGAAGCAAAAATAATATGACGATCACATACACAGAAACAAGAAAGTGCAGTTAAATCAGTAACATTGTCTAAAATGTATTTTTTTAAAAAACCATAATGCAAGACATATGAATGTCTGAAAACACATTTAGCTACATTTCTTAAAATCCAAAGTTGACAGTCACTCGCCTCCAGCGCGTAGTGCGTCTGTGCTAAACTACTGTGTTAGAAAACAAATCAACTAATCAGTTAACTTCCTTGTTTATTCTGGTTTGTTCTCCAACACCCACAGAGCACCCAAAGAAAACATAAACCATTTTTTTTAGGTTACACTTGAGCAATTAAACAGTCCTCTACATTCACCAGCTCATTGTTAACATTGGCACATATAAAGCAGACCTTTAAACAGCCGCCTGTAAGCGACTCACATAAATCAGGTAAGAGTCACACGTAAGAAAACTAAGTTTTCCTCCGTCCCTTAAGCAGAATAAATGCAGAAAATCTAGCAGCTTTTTTGGACGCAGATGCATGCCGTCTGCATCAACATTCGCAGACTAATTCAACTTTGGTCAACAGAAGGGGATCCAGTCACTTCATCCAAACAGCCCAAACACATTTAGAAAGAGTCCTTTCACAGGTTCATCAGAAGATATTATAAAAAAAAAAAAAGTGCATCTAAAACATTTTACTTCCATCCTAATATTAGCTGTTGCTGTCATATAAAGGTGGTAGGACATATTCTAAATGATGACCTGAAAGATTTTAAAAGTACTCCCACCAGCAAGTCATCACAACAACCCAACTTCCACATTACACTGATTTGATCTATTGTTGGTATGAAAATAAGTATTAGTTCAAATGTAACTCTCGGAGAAACTGTGAGAAAGAGAAAAAAAATGTCACGAGGCTCAATATCAAAATTTTGCTCCAACAAAGTAATGAACTAATTAGATTCACTGTTTGTTTTGCCCAAACTGATGCAAAAACTGTTCACTTCTTAATAGCATTTAGATGAGCTATTTCAGGGCTCTACATCCACCTTGTTAAGACTGACAGTCGCCCACATTTAGTTCTGTAGGTATGTTCTGCTATGCTCATCTCCAAATAGGCATCAGGCTGTCTCTTGCCAAAACTTCCCACACTGAGCTATATTTACAATCTGTGCTACCGAGGAGGAGAAAATGTGTGAGCTGCAGTATCAGAGATGTCTTTCTTGTGGTCTGAAATGAGCCTCCACAGCATCCCAAACTTAGACCGTCTCGGTATTTGCACAAATACTGATCAAAACCAGCAAAAGTTTAGGGTATATGTAATTGCTATAATGCATTACAACATCTTTATTTAAAAAAAAAGGAATAAAAGTGCTTCTTTTAAAGCAGAGCAGGTTATTTTTTTATTATTAATTTAAGGGGTTATAAATAAGGACTGATGTTTAAAGTTAAAAAAAAATTAAGTTTACCACAGCTTTGAATCTGTGGGTTTTTTGTGTTCGTTGAAAAATCTTTGAAAGCAGTCTTAAAAAGGTTCAGCACGACTTATTAATTATACATGAAACGTGTCAAGGAAGATAAATAAAATAGCTGTGAGAAAGCACAAGATGTGACACATAAAATATGATAGCAACATTGCCAATGGAGCTTGTGTGACACTAATCTGCTCTGAAAATGCCTACACGCGAGAGGAGCCGAAAACGCAACAGTTGAAAGGGACTGAAATCTCGCAGCAGAAATGTAAGCTTAAGTGGATCACGAATGTGTGAAGTATGGTGGAGAAGTCCTCCAGGAGCTCAAAGAAATGAAGCTGAAAGACACCTGAGACCGGATCACCAAAGCCGAGTGCATCACGTACAGTTACGTTTGCAGAGGCAGCTTTAGTGAATGTAGCTGCGGGGGGTGAGCTGCAAACTGCCATCTGCCTGGGCCTGAATCAGCCATGTGCTTCTAGATTTGACCAGAGGAAAAAGAGTGAGAAAGAGAGGAGCAAAAGGGGAGGAAAAGAGATAAAAACTCTAAGAAACTATATCAGTCTGGGGGAAGAATTAAACAGATAAAAAGGAAAAGGAGTTGACATGTGACTGGTGGAGTCATCCATCCATCACAGGTAAAACACCTGGAGAAGATGCTGATCAACAAGCATTTAGTCTGCAGGCTCGAGAGGTGCCCAGCTTCTCATTTCTGTCTTTAGATCTTCAATTCCCTTCCTTGCCTGCACTGCTTACATCTTGATGCCTCCCATGTGGGACGTGAGTGGAGACGAGGAGTTGCAACGACGGGGCGAGTGAAGAAATTATGGTCTCTGTCACCAGGATAGTTCATGCTCATCTGACGACAAATATATATTTATTTTGATCTACAAGGTGGGGTGATTTGCCACGATAGTTTACACATCACAGGTGCCACAGAGATTTCCCTAAAGGATACACATTGCACATATTTTTGCTGAGATTCATTTCCGAGTCTCGGGTGAAAAGATAAAGGAAAGAGGAGACAGGTAGGGACAGTATAAGAAAAAGAAAACAGAGAAATGAGAAGACTCTACGGTTTTCCTCAAAATAATGTAAATCTTGTGAGAATCCAGTAACTTAGGAAGGAAACTGATTCACCTGAGTTTCAGAAAACCCTCTGACATGCATCCAGGAAATATTGATTCAGCTACGCATGACTGAACAGGCGGTTTGTGAAGTTTTGTTTTCTTGTTCTCCCTCATAACTCTCATCCTTACCCTTAGTTAGTGTGGCTAGTTCGCAGTTATTAAAAACAACACGATTAACCACAGCAGCGGTGATCAAACCTCTCGTATACCTCATGGAAAGGGTCCTTCCTCATGTTTCGGCTAGCCAGCGGCTCATCAAAGGGGAACACCACAGAGTAGTTTTTAGCATATGACTCATGGCTCCTCTCTCGGATCCAACACTCGTTGTCTGTCAGCGAGCTGTGGAAGCGTCTGAGAGAGGAGGGAGAGGAGCTCATTAAAAGTCATAATCGCTTTATTAGAAGTTGATTACAACCGGGCTTCCTCCTGGCCTTTCCTGAAATGCCAGCTGGGAGGCGTTTTGTTTGAACACTTTGTGCCTGTTGATGTACCTGATGTCGTATCCATACATGTCCTTCTCAGGGCGGCCGTGAATGATCCAGTGGGCCAGCTCTCTACCACAACCGCCTCCCAGCATCATGCCTGACACGGAAAGAGCGCAGAGGAGACAGAACTGGTGTGAACAAAAACAAAACAAAAAAAAAAATCATAGTTATTTGTCAAACCATGCATTTTCTGAAACAGAAAATCTTTAGTTGAAGGCTTGGAATGCAACCTGTGTCTGCTTTTAATAATTGTGGTGTTAAAAAAAACAAAAACAAATTACACCTATCATAACTTCCCTGCACTCAGGTGGCAGCACTATTTCAAATGACTGATAGTCAAACAGAGAAAAAAAGATGTCACCTTACATATGAGAGAAATTGCTTCCTCCTTCTGACATTATGTTCACGAGGAAAATAAATTACAGTATAAACATTTTCATCAAACACTGGTTTCGCTGTGCAGGGATCAGACGGCAAACATGAAAACTCTGAACAAGTAGCAAGAGCTCTGCTCCCTTTTTGCTCACTGAAGGTAGAGCCTGTTGGGAGGACTGCCAGAACGTCTCATTACTGTGGAAAAGAGAAAAAAGCCAGGGGTTCTCCGCCTCAGCCTCCCTGTGATATATGACCCACAGAGGATTGTGTTGACCTTCGTGCCATCATTTGACCCTTCCTCCCAGGAGCCCCAGAGCAAACTGACCTCATCACGTTGCTTTCAGCAGCTGCCACATTCTGTTTGTTACCAGCCAACCAGCAAACCAACGATGACAACTAAATGCCACAGTCCGTCGGGTCCTAAAAACTGCTGACTTCATGAACCGGGCCCTTTTTTTGCAACCCAATGCTTGGGCTGTGTCGCTTGTAATCTGCATATGTTGTAATTCTGTATGCGCTGCAGGCACATCGATATGCTGCAGCACATCCGCCGTGGCCTTGCACCCCTCCATCTTCATCTCTCAGAGCGAGTCCTGTTCCTCCATCTCTCATTACTTCACCCATCTGCAGGCACACAGAGCCTGCAAGGACATTTGAATGGCTGGCTTGGCCAGCTGGATGGACAGATAGATGAGTCTCGCAAAAGAAAGATAAAGGAAGGAGGGCGAGAGGAGGATGATGGAGTTCTCCAAAGACAAAGTGGTGACAACCAGTGAGGCGAGGTGTCACTGACAAATGTCACCTGAGACAAGCAAGCTGGGGTGCCGGTGTCTGCATGTGAGCCCACATGCTTATGCTCCCTCACATCTCCTCTCACTCTCTACACTCTCTTTTATTCCTCACTTTAAGTGTCCCTTATGCTATTCAAATATCTTCTTCTTTCAATATTATCATCTTATAGCATGATATTATTATAACAGCATTCCTCTTACTTCTTTCCCTCCCTCTGACATTTACAAGATGCTGCAAGCAATTTAGAGGCTGTTTTTTTTTTTTTTGTTAGGCTGGGAAGAAACACACATTTGTATTTGTCTTTCTGTGGTAAAATACAAACTAAGATATGGACATTAAGATCAAAGTTGGTTTTTTTCTAGATTTAATCAAATCTGTAAAAGCAAGAGGGTCATGTACAACTTTGAACTATCAAGCATTAAGCACAAGCTCTATAAAGATGACTTCTTTCTGTTTAAATAGTAAAAATGTGTTTGTGTCCAACACAAACACATTACTGTAGTTCACGAATCCCTCTGAAAGCCACCGTGCCCTTAAATGTGCAAAAACAAAGCTTTAACATAATTTTAAAAGGTCAGTTGTGATATTTATAAAGAAAAAAAGGGAAATTACAAAGTGAAAGAAAAAAAAAACTCTAGAGATTTACCTTAAATAGAGAAGC
>JAOWBL010000004.1:10207139-10221814 GCA_028564865.1 Zenarchopterus dispar | reverse complement strand
ATATATATATATATATATATATATATATATATATGTGTGTGTGTGTGTGTGTGTGTGTGTGTGTGTGTGTGTGTATAAGTAGTTGATCAGCTATTTTTATTGGCTTTTCTAGTTAATAAGTACATTTTTCAACACAGTAAATGTAATGCCCTGAGGTGATGTGTGTTTGTGTACCAGGTCCACAGACTGTGGACTTGATGCCCGTCTCCTCCAGAACAGGAACTCTATTGATTGCACCCTCGATGTGCTGCATGAAAACGTCCCAGTTCAGGTCGAACAGGCTGAAGGCAAACTTGTCAGACACCTGGGAAATAAAGCAGAGGAATAGATGACCTAAACTCTTCTTGTAGCCACGTACCACAGTTATAAGGTTTTATGTATGACTGGCGCATTAAAAAATACTAATGGCTTTAATATAGACATATTACACAGACTGTACCATTTATTTACCACCTCTGAGCCAAAATGCAGAAGCGATGTGTGAAAATACTAACTAGACCCTGATGACAGTCCAGGAAACCATCTGTCAAAGAGGACCATTCCCCCTCAGATCCTTGTCCAAAACCTTATTTTCTCCCATCTGGACTTCTGCAACTCCCTCTCCCCTTGTCAGTGAACCAAAATGCAGTGTTTAGCTTCTGCAGCTCATGCCCAGCAGTGCCGACCGCCTCGCCTTAAAATCCTCCCCTTCCACACAAATCTGGATTACTCAGGGCTCGAATGAAGTCCAGCATGCCAGAATGTGCTCTGTGCATCAGTACCAGTCCAGTATTTCTCTCTGTATTTGGTTCATTTTCTCAGCTTATCGATGGATGACTAGTTGGCCAGATCAACTTACTTTCTTAAATGCTGAATACATGTAATTCTTTAAATTCGAGGTCTTTACAGAAGTACTTACAGTATATCTTCACTTTAAGCATCTACACTGGAGTGTCACATGGATGTGTGGAGCCGACTGTAGCTGCTTTCATGTAAAGAAAGACTTGTGTATTATTACCAGGCACTAGAACTCAAACGGAGTATCTGACGAACAGCACTCTTTGTCCCGAACGTCACCGTATTCTCGATCCTTCCCGAGCCATCAATCCCGCTCATCATTACTCCCTCTGAATCTATTCTCCCTTTCTGCCCTGCCAATTCTCTTCTCTGTATCTCGTCTTTCTTCTTCATCCGCCTTAAAACATCAAAGCAACGCTCGGCTACAAAACAAGAACAAAAGAAGCCGTTTCTGCACAAAAAAATCCTCTAAAATTTAAGACCTCTGAGGAGTCTTTTAGACCAGTGAGCTGAGAGATACAAGAAGAGCAATTCGTGAGATTTGGACAGAAGCCAGGAGAAACAATCAATCTGGAAAAACAAATAAATAAATACTCTCATAAAACTCTGAGTTATAATTATGTGAAAAAGAAAATACACACTCCGAGTTCTGACATGTCAGAACATAATTAAGGTTACTTTATTGATCCCTATGGGGGAAACCCCGGTATCACAATGGCTCAGAAAGACAAATATTAACAACAAATTATATATTAAAGAAACAGATGTTTTGAAAAAAAAAAAAGAGTATAAAAGTACAAGAAACAAGTATATACAAATATGTAAATAGTAAATGATGCTAAAACAGACAAATAAAAGAACATCAATAGTGCAAAATGAATTCTGTGCAATTTGTTGCAAAAATCCAGAGGAGGTGGAGTGAAAGTGGTCAATAGGGAAATAATAAATCCTAATACTCATACGGTCCTCACCAAGCCTTAAAATGAGGTAAACACAACATCAGACAAACAGCAACCTCATGTGTCATTATTTGTTCCTCAAAACTTAGACTCTCCCATTTCAGGCCCTCCGGGGCTGCTGTCCTGTATGTTTTACATGTTTCCCTGCTTCAGCACGCCTGATTTCAATAAATGGCTCAGTGACAGACTTGTGCAGACTTTGATGAATAGATGAGGATGGTCCAATCATTTAAATCAGGTGTGCTGAAGCAGGAAAACATCTAAAACATGCAGGACAGAGGCCCTCGAGGACCTGCATTGGGCATCCCTGGTTTAGATGCATCTTTTCAAAACTAACAATGCCATGTTGTTTTTGTTTTAAAGGAGAGGTTTTCACCGAGCAAGCTTTCCAGACAAGCTACACTCAAACAGTCTTTTATCAAGTTGTAATGTCACAGACCTCAAAACTGAACACGCTATCTAAGCCGCTAGAGTCCAACATTTAGCTTTTGGGGTTTTATTTTACAATCTCTCCGAGCATCTGACCTCGGAGTAAATTGCCATCCCTGGAAAGCCCGAAAATATCTCAGCTTTCCACTTGCGAATGATCTTTTTCACTGCAGAATGATGGACTCCAAATTGTTTGCTAGTGGCCTTATAACCCTTCCCAGATTGATGGGCGGCAAAAAATGGCTTCTCCAAGATCACTGCTGATGTGTTTAACACACACCTGAACGTTCCAGGCCAGCAGCTTTTGCTTTTTATTACCATGCTCGCACACTTGCTGATGATCAATCGATCAAGTTATTTTTACTTATTTATTTTTTTAATTCACATTTTGCTTTATCTGCGGCTGCCTGCCAGCTATAAGCACTCGGCGCACCTCTCGCCCACTTCCAGCACAGAAACTAATCAGAGAAATTCACAAAAAGTTCAAGTTTCTTCAAGTAACTTTCGCTCATCCAACACACTAACATGATGATTTAACAGAGAAACACAGTACACAAATGCAATGCAGTTGAGTTTTTGCCAAACAAAAACAGAGGTTATATTGTGCAGCTCCTCTCAGACACTCACAGTTTGAGTCTCCCTCAGCAGCTCTGAGGTCATTAGTTAACATCCAAGCTTACCTCCTCCCAGAAGATGGGGTTTTGTTCATAACCGCCCACAGAGAGGGCGTCACCTTGGAGGCGCAGATACACCGACGCGTCATGGTCCCTGACATTTGGCATGTTCTGCACAGAGTCGAGATTAAAGTAAAAGGATTCAGTCATCAGAGCACGAATCAATTAAAAAAGAGACAACGCTACCAGAGGAAAGTATTTCACTTAAAGTGTTTTGACATTTTCATTTGCTGCATAAATGTTTGGCCTTTCAATTGTTTTCAGCCCCTCTTCATCAAAAAGAAGGATTCTCAAAGTAAATATTGAAAAATATTCCTTCAAAGGAAGAAGAAAGTATAAAAAGTTTTGAAATGTCATTGAAGCTGTACCAGCAAATACTGACTTTTTTAAAACTTTATTAAGATTGCTAATTTCCTGGAAAAAAAACAGATCACAATTGCTTTTAGCAGCTAATTATTTTTTAAGGCAAGGAAACAAAGATTTGGAAACAAAAACAGTGCTGTCAACTTTAAGCCAAAAAGCAAAAAAGTTTCAGTTTTACTTTGTAGAGCTCTTAGCTATTTAAGGGCTTGTGCACAAAAGAGAGACTGCACTGTAAGACTTACCAACCAGAAAAGAATCTATTGTGACAAATACTATGATAGGCCTTAATGAAGCTTAGCATTTCTTTGTGCATCACCTCACCGTTACTGACATACCATGAAATCTTACAAAAAACACAACAAAAAAACAGGTGTCCGTTCATCCTTTCAAAGAAGTGTTTAACAAGAAGTTACACTTTGAGTGTGTTGTTCTGTCTGTATTCATTCACTCATGAGGGCTTTTCTTTCCTCCCGAAGTCCATTAGTTTCCCGGGTACAAAACAAAAATACCAGTGAGCAGGCTGACATTTTAAAAAACCAGCTCACGACAAATCATAAAAGCCAAACTGCTCCTTTCTCCCCTCCCTCTGCGCTGAACCCAGTCGGGCAGATAAATTCATGTGATCAATACTGAACACTGCGCTACACTTTGTCCTTCATGTGCTCACACAGAGAGAAACATGCACCAAGTTCAATGAGCAAACTTTACTCCAAGACACCACAGTGTCCCAGGACAAGTATCCTGCTTGTCAAACACACGATCAGCATGAAATGCTTGACCTGACAAGTCGCGCGCACTGGTGGGAACCGATTTCCTGATGACATCCGAGTGTGCCGGTGTGTCATTTTGTGTGTGTGGGCTGATGTTGGTGGTTACATGACAGAGTGAAAGTTCTGACAGACCAACCTAAAAACCCCACCAGCCTCCAGAGTCAGTCACATGTACATCAGACGTCCATGAGACTATCAAACGCAGAGCCAGACTGAACCATGTTATAGACTATCTGACACATGGAAAGGACACTATAATGCATGCACACACTAATAGAGTCACATGGATGTCAATTTTTCACACAAAAACAAGCACACACACACACATACATATTTTCTCACATTCATAAAGCTATACGCTTATTAGCAGGAATCTGTTTGCTCGCAGTGCCCCCTGTTGGTCATATAAAATCATTACATGACCAAAAATATTTCCATTACTACTTAAATTAACCACAGCAGGAAAGTTACATTAGACAGTCAATAAACTGTAAATATAACGAATATAAATAAGCAGTCATAATGACATATAATATTGTGATGCACTTGTAAATAAAAGTAGCTCCCTAGCAGCATGATAGACTTTTAATGGTATAACTTATGGTTACTTATTATTTTTTGAAAGACAAGTTAATGTAAACCTTCTGTTATTATTAAAAGTAAAACCAATTATTTAGAAAATAGATTTAATATGACAGTAGTATTATAATTTACACTGAATCAAAATTATTGTTGGCATTGTATTATATTCTCCACCAAGTTTGAAACCACACCAAAAATGGATTTAACACATTTTCATCCAGTTTCAGGCGTCATATTCAGGTACAACACATATTCAGGTGCAACACAAATAATTGACAAAATATCTGTTCATCCATTTTCTATACCCACTGAATCAGTCTACAGGGTCAAGGGGGTCTGCTAGAGCCTATCCAAGCTCATCACAGGGGTACACCCTGGACAGGTCACCAGTCCATCGCAGGGCCACATACATAGACAAACAACCACACACACACTCACACCTACGGGCAATTTAGAGCTCAATCAACCTTATATACATGTTTTGTTTTTTTTACTGTGGGAGGAAACCAGAGTAGCTGGAGAAAACCCACGCAAGCACGAGGAGAACATGCAAAAGCCACACAGAAAGACTCCTGTTGGGAGTCGAACCAGGAACCTTCTTGCTGTGAGGCAACAGTGCTAACCACTAAGCCACCATGCTGACTTTGACAAAATATATTCCAAAATATTTCAGATTCAATCTCAACTCACAGAAGTGGTTTTAATAGAGGAATGGTGAAGAGGACGTCATTATTGTCAGTGTTAGAAAGGGAGTGCCTCCTTAAATGCTCCCCCTGAAGATTGTTTAAGCTGTTTCTCAAAGTTTTCTTGGAGTAAATTCTTCCTAGTAAGACTATATAAATGATACTGGGTCAACAGGTGGCGGTCCTACCTGTATGCCCTCTATTCTCTCTGTCACCACGTAGGCGTGATGCATAGCGATAAGAGGAACCTTCACTCCAGCCATCTCCCCCAGCTTTGTGGCCCAAACACCTGCACATGACACAGACGAACGAACATTTCCTGAAATTATCAAACAGTTTCATTTAAATGATCATCAATAAAAATGGCACCAAATTACCTTCATTAGAAGAAAGTTGCCCCTAACATCTTCCCAAATTACACACAAAAAGTAACATACAATGATTTCATGTGTGTGTCAGAATCAGAATCAGAATCACTTTATTGCCATTGTCAGTAAACAGGTGTTTGTGTTTGGGATTGTTATGTAATCTTTCCTTAATCTCACCTGCACAATTCACCACACATGGTGTCTCAATGGTCCCATGGGAGGTCTCCACGGCCTTCACCCTCTTCACCCCGAGGTCATCTGTTCGTACTTGGATGCCGGTCACGGGGCAGTTCTCGATCACCTGATAACAACGGGGAACTTTGAAACTATTCACATGCAAAACAAGTACTGAATAAGAACCACTCAGCTCATGCGGTGCTCCTGTAGTGTGTACAGTAAATCAGTTTAATAATACCAGAGCCTTTTTAACATGTCGCTGGTAAAGACCTGTGATTGACAGCGATACTATGAGGTAGTTTAAACATAGTTATAAGGTAGTTTAAACGAGTAGTCATGATTTTAAGAGCAATTCAAATTTGCTAAATTCTTAACAGAAAACTATTTACATCAGTAAAATGAAGACAAATGTAATTAGTAATGGTTGTCTGCTGATTCTAATTATACTTAACAGATTACACAAATAACAGAGAAAAACACTTAGAAGTTTTGTTTTCTCCTGATCATATTTTTATGGCTGTATTTTTGATTTCTTGTGGTTTTCTCTCTGACAGCAAAGCGGAGTCAGTTTCTATGGTGATTTAACCCAAACCTTAACAAGATCAAAAAGAAAGAGACTGGACCAGAAACAGGCGACCCTGGTCCTCGAGGGCCACTGTCCTGCATGTTTTAGGTGTTTCGCTCGCTCAACAGAACGACTCGTCATCGAGGTCTAAACAAGTCTGTTAATAACACCGTCATTTATATTCCAGTGTGCTGAAGTCAAGAAAAATCTAAAACATCCAGGAAAGCAGCTCTCGCTGACCAGGTTTATCTACCTCTGTATTGCCCCCTTTTTTCAAATGTGAACTGACCATTTTAAGCATTTAGGATGTAAACTATATGAAGTGACACCATCTATCCACTGACCTATTTTCAGGCCTATTCAGGGTCACTGACTCTACTTGGAGACTATCCCGCCCTTCTCCGGGGAAAAGACGGGGCTATGAAGTGACACATCAGCTAAAAAAAAAAGTAATAAAGACCAATTAATTTTTAACTGTGCAAACGGTTACAGCAAGAATATCTGCACTGGATTTTCTTGTTCAGATAAGAGTGCCATTTTCACACTGTACTCAGTAATCCTCCTCTCCCTCAGAAGGTCCTATCACTGGTCGGCCCGTTTACGCTAATGGTCAGCTCAAATAAGAGGTTTATTACATCTGAGCAATTACACAGCAAACCGTATCACATGCACACAGTCGGATAATGTAATAAAACAGCTTACATAATATACAGTTACATCACAACTTTTTGGCCAAACTTAGCTGGCTGCACTGTTATAACAAATGTCCTAATAGATTTTTTATCACAAGTGCAGTTAGCAGAGCAGTAAAAGCTACCGTGGCTCCTCTGGCGGAGGCGGCTCTCGTTAGGGTGGTACAGGTGCCTGCAGGGTCCATGGTGCCGTCTTTGGGAACATACAGAGTTCCATAAAGATCGTCAATATTCATCAGCGGATAAAGATCCTTCGTCTCCGCTGGCGACAGGACGTGGGACTCGATGCCATAAACTTTGCCCAGCTAGAACACAAAGGAGAGAGTAACGGGTTTGAGCAGGATTTCAAATAAAGAATTAAAATACTATTCTGATTTTTAAAGCTGTGTCATGCTGGAAAAGGTGTGAGGGAACCTTGAAGCGTTATTATACAGCAGGTCAGTGACATGTATTATAATAATGTACTTAAAGGAGTGTAAAAACAGACAGACACCACAAAGGAACTTTTTCTGTGTGACGAAAGCATATCCCAGACATTTCATTAAAACCTCAGAAAATTGTACCACATTGTGAAAAAAGGGCCTAAAAGGACCCTTAAAAGTTTGAGTTAGATGTTATTTTATGGTCTTTTAACTACCGACTGACCTTACTTGACATCCAGAGAGCGACAACGATGACATCATCATGTAGATGCATAAGAAGGTGCATCTTAAATGAGTAACTCTGCATTTGCAGCAGTGAGTCAAGTTCGTTGCACACTCATAAACATCTTCCTGAATCACGGCTTCCTACTGTTTGTATTTATTCACACTTCATAAAGATAATAACTTTCAAACTAAATTAAAAAGTGTGATTCAGAGAAGCTTCCTTCATAGGAAGATGTTTTTATATTGAAAGGGCGAACAATTTCATTTTTTGTTGTTCTTTGGAAAGAAAACCATCAAGCATTTGCTGACATTTGATTTGTGGTGGAATAAAACCGTTGCTATGGAAACCTCTTAAAACTATTATAAAAAATCAAAGCTTATGGTTAACGGCAAAACTGAAATAAGGTTCTCAAACAGGCTTTATGACTTTTTCTGTGACATGTACGCAAAACAGGGATGTCGAAAACCATGAGATCCATTTATCTCTATATCTGACCACACTCTTATCTTTTAGTCATGTTAACTAAAAACCAGGCTGCGTCTGTCCTTACCGACATGAGACGCTTGTACTCGTCCAGTCTCTGCTTGTTGGAAGCAATGAAGAGTCCTCCATTCTGAATCCAGCCAGTGTGGAGACCCGTCTCCTCCTCCAGGTCTTTGCTGATCACATTCCTGGTGTGGGCTAAGAGCTCCACCTCAACGTCACTCGGACGGAGCTGCCACAGCAGGCCTACACGACAGATAGACACAGATGAGCAAAAAACTACTTGGACTTCCACATAGACCCAATCAACACTAGAAGGACAGGAGACTGAACGATGAAGTAGGTTTGGTTTAAAAACAGTTTTGCTGTATAAACCAGCGGGGTGAGAGTTTAATATTCATCATAAGTATTATTTAAATATGCTTGAATATGTCTAGTAACCTCAAATTAAATCATTTTTCTTGGTGATCAAGCATCTCATAGTGCACAGTGCCACTTTTGTATCAAACATGGCTCTGTGGCCAAACATCTCCACGTTGCTCTTTTCTCTCACTTCTCAAATTCTGCTATCATTAACTTTTGTGGGGTAGCTGTGGAGGCGTGGGTAGAGTCTGTTCCCCTTAAATCAGAAGGTCCATGAATCAATCCCAGGCCCTGTGCCAAAGAGTCCCTTGGCAGCAACAATTGCTTCTTCAAAAGCATTGCTGATCTCTTTCCTCCTTAGCGTTATGTTAATGCACACCTGCATATTCCAGACAAGCAAACTGCCAAACTTTCTGCTTTTATGGATGAGCTCGCGCTTGCAGATGATAAACTCATCAAGTGCATTTCATCTGTAATACCCACATAGCTATTTCTCTTCTTAGTTCATATGGAAGCTGTAATAATACTAAATTCTTCCATAAACTGCTTCTATTTTTAACTTTTATATAATATGGTATATTGGTACTGTTTATCTGAGGTTGTAGCTACCTGACCTAAAGTATCAATAATGTCCAGAATATTTTTTTATTATGTAAAAGTTCTTGTTGTAACTGATAGAAAGTTTACTTCCACTTTCTTTTTCAGACTTAAATGATTGAAATAATCTGGGTACAGCAGCTTCACGTCCTTCTTCTTCTTCTTCTTACACAGCTTTAAATAGGAGCCATGCAGTTTTTGGTTTTAAATTAAAAAAACTGTTCAGGAAACGTTGGCCGTGAGCAAGCAGGTAAGTGGCTTCACCACCTCAACACAAACACATTTTTAACAGGAACAACAGGACAAGAAAAAAAAAAAACCTACAATGATGATAGTGAAGGTTATGCTGTTGATCCATGACCTGCTTTCGTCACGCTCCTGACACCTGCCAACACTGTTGCAATTACCTGCAGTGTGCCAGGTGGTACCAGCGGTCAGTCTGTCTCTCTCCAGCAGAACTACATTGGTCAGGCCCATTTTAGCCAGGTGATAGAGGGTCTGACAGCCCAGACTGCCTCCTCCGATCACCACCACGTCCGCTGACCTGAGGAAGGAGGAGTTGAGTGCTGGTGAACTGAGAGAGCGACTTTCAGTGAGGGATACACCGAACCAAAGACAAGAGGTGTTTTAATCGATCTGGAGGAAGAGTGTTCAAGGGGAACTAAATCTATCTGCTCTGATGTCAGAAGATAAATGTAAAGCTTGTCAGGGTTAACGCTATACATGTGTGATGACTAGTGACATGATTAGGGTTACTAAATCACAAAACAAGGAGAAAAAATACTTTTCTATTCTTCTGGTTTTTGTTATATAGACAAATGAGTATTGATTAATAGTTAAGGACAACATTATTTGTCTCATATTTTCTAAAAAGTTTCACACTAAAAAGAATTTTACGTTTTTACTCAGCTGTCAGATCAATAGTTTTACACCTTACTGTCATCAGTTTAAAGTGCTGCTTGTTTTCCTACATAACTTGTGCAGACCACAGTGACCAACAGATCATCTAAAACCTCTTCATTTGGGACAATTAAAATATTCCTCCTTTAGCTTGAACATGTTCACCAGCACGATTAACCCTTCACTGCAACCATCCAGCTACGCATTCATGCATACCTTAAAATAATCCAGTTTACAGAGATTAAAGCATGACTTTTATACAGCAAACATCAGACTAACCGAGGTAAAGGTTTAGTGGGTCCAGAGGAGGAGGTGTCCTCCTGTTTTAGTGTCTTTTCGTAGGGAACATTTTTCTCCTTCGTGGGCTCTGAGCTGTACGACCGAGTGCTCGTCCGGCACAGGGGAGAGAGAGGGGGCCGCAGCGCCGACGCCACTCGCCGAACCACGCTCCCAACGAAGGCCATGGCCACTGTGGGTGGAGGGAGGACACCAAAGTTCATGCAGGAGAAACATAATCCACTTTCAAAATGAAATTAATATCCTCAAAAGCCAATGTGATTTAAAGAAAAAAAACATGTAAGATGACACATTCCCACTCCTCAGTCTTAACCAAAATGAGTTTTTTGTAACATTTCAGCAAACAGAGTATGTTACATTAGATACAGCACAAAACAAGGGTGAACTGCTGTGACTAAATCAAATTCAAGTCAAATGACTCAAAACTGTATCACTTCTCAACAACTGCAGTATTTCTAAGATGAGCAGCCTTGTTTCTTCTTCGCAAAAGCCAAAAACAATTCAGCCAGAAAGGAACAAATGAAACTGCAGGCCAAAACAACAACTAACAAATAAACAAAAAAACTCACACAAAAATAGTTTGAGTGATATTTCTGATGATGCTGAGTTTAATAACAAAGTCATACACGACCTCTGGACATGAAAACTCTCCGTTTTGTACCTAAATTTGTTTGTCTAAACACACAACAAGGAAATCTGTCTTTGAAGAATAACAACATGGATCCAGATGTTTGAGCAATACTGGTATACTCCATGCCAAGGAGGGTTCAGCCTATCAAAAAAAGCATAGGTCTCTACAGAATACAAGGTTTTAATATCATTTGTATTAAAAACTTTCTCCTACATTTTATATACTGAATATTATCTATTTTCTTTTTCACATAAGGTAAAACCCCCTTATATGGATAAGTACTTGAAGGTGGCAGTTTTGACATTTCAGCAATGATGCAGAGAGGTATTCTTACCTTTGTTGAATATTATACTGCAGAAATGTTGCTTTTTGTTTTTTTAAATCATCAACTGAAAAGCTGCTGCAGCTGACTTAAATCTCAACTCCCCAAACTAATCTCTCCAGGAGCAAATTCCTGCAAGGACAGTTAAGCTCACCTGCATTCCCACAGACACTGATTGTGTAGTGACTTCAGATACTTTTATCAGTGATTGATGCAAGTTCCTCAAGATAAAAATCACAGGTGGCAAATTTTATCAGAGGCTCAAAGCCAGTGAGAAATCAGAAGCGTGCAGATTCACGTTAACTCTGCAGTCAAAAGTACACAACAAGAACTGAACACAGACATGAAGTTAAATCTTAGGCTGACAGTCCACGACCGTGGGTTTAAAATGAAAGCACACTGCAAGTTGTGCATTCATCTGCATTTTCAGACGTTGTTTTGCTGTGACAAAGTTCATTTGCATCACAGTCACATGGCGCCGAAGTTCAGGACAGACAGACAGCAGACAGAAGCAGCTGAGCTGGATGGAAATGTTACAAAGTGAGAGGAAAGAGTAACGTGGCAGGAGGAGCAGCATGCACGCGCACAACAAACACTAACTCTGTGACTTTGGTGTCCGGGTTCAGACAAGGAGTCCCGGAAGGAAAAAAAAAACCGCTTGAAATAAGATCAGCAGCAAGGAAACGAGCAGAGGTTCCGGGAGAAGTGAGCGATCCTGACGGGAAACAGCCGAACGGGTCCGATCATTGGTTCCGAGCAGCGCAGAGAGGCGAGGGGCTCCGGAGCTGCAGCTCGCAGGGAGATCAACACAGTTCCTGGCTACACTCCTCCCCACCCCCAGCTCTGGGAGATCAGGTCCGGCGAACGAGCACGCCGCTGACATGCACGCGCAACTCCACACGCGTGTGCCGGGCGGGGAAAGAAGAGCTGGTGCCGAGTCGGAGGTCCGTCAAGATCGCTGGAGAGCCGGGACTGGCTCAGAAATAAACGAGGAGCTTGTAATCCAGTCAAAAGTCCAGCTGCAGATGTTAAAGGGAACCAGCGGTCACTGGGGCAGGGAGATTTCTTCTTAAATGCAACCACAGGAAATGTACCATAAAAATCAGTCAATAAAAAGCACTCACAAGGACTTTTCTTTCTTTCTTTCTTACATTTAATCAGATGAGTCACTCTTACAGACAAATACAGCTGGAAAAATCTCCCATCTTTCTTCACTTTTTAAACACAAGCTGGCTGTATGAAAAAATGGGGATAAATAAAAGTACATTGTGAATGGAGGTCAAGGTTTAACATGAGAAACAGAAAATGTAGCTCTGTTCTCTGCTGTGGTGTTTCAGAGTGTTTGTGGAGGGATGTCTGGGTCGCAGCTGCTGCTGAGATCTCCCAAGGCCAGGAGAGCAAATCAAGCAGAAGTAGATCATGAAATGAACAATGTAACATATGTACTTATGCATCTGTTTGTGTCTGTGGCGTTTAAGGCCACAGATACAAACTTACAGTCTTGTAGAGTGGGTGTGGGAAGATATTTAACTCCACATAATGAAACCTTACTCTGGCCTGCTCAGAGTCATGCAGCTGAGCTGGATACCAGGACTCCACACCTCCCAACCAGCAGCCAATGAGGCTCCGGGTCTGAGATCCCTCCAGTGAGAGGGGGTTCTATCTAGTTCAGGCAGCTTCGAGCAGGACCGGAGCTGAATGTAGAAGCTGCTCTCTGTCACTTTATCTTATGCATGCGTGTTCCACTTTTTATCTGAAACTAAGAAACTGGACCGCAGCAGACCTTTGGACTTTGTTCCCCCCGTCCCCTCTAGTATACGGCTGAATAGTGGTGTCTTCAGTGCAGCTTGCAGAGATATTTATGTGCACACTCGTGCCAGCTTGTGTACTAGTCGTGTTCTAACTGGACCACAGGCGCAGAGTTTGTACAAAATGGCCCGTCTTCAGTTGCGGTTCAGTCATGTTGATCTGTTGCATGATGAGAAGTGAGAGAAGTGGGATAGTTCATGTGCACACAGCTGCCCTCAGGTAAACGTGGCTCTGCGTCAAGTTCTTGTTTGTGTTGACAGAGAAAGACAAATAACACACATACTAGTCCACATACCCCAAGAATTAAGAAATAAAATGTTTGTGCTACATTCTTACCTGACATTCAGAACCCTCGCATAAAACTGATTAATTACATTAGTTGTTTCAGTTTATTTCTTTTGTTTGGAGGGGATTTTAAGTCAAAAGCTAAGACTCATCAGCTTCCATTTAACTGAGGTCTAGCGTAAAATCTATTTACATAAGAGTCACAATTCTCATTTTCAAAGAGTTGGAATTGATTTGGTAATTAGAAAAATCAAACAGTGTACAATGTTTAGGCAAAACTGACTTATGGGTGAAAAAGGTGGAGATGTTAGTCACCAGTGTACGTTTTTAGCACATTACCAAAACATCACAAAAAAAGCCTAACTGGTAGGAAATAAGGATGTATTTTGCTTGGTTCATTTTAGAAGACCTACAGGCCAAAGAGCATAGTTAACTATTTTAGTTCATCCTGCAGTATTGACATCAGTTTAATAATTTCTTTCCTTTTTTTTTTTAAATGAAAGAAAACCTCATCTGTACTGAGGCACAAAGAGGAAATCTTAGTTTTGAAAGCCCTGGTTAAAACAAGAGCAGCTGGGCATCAATACTTCTGACTTAATTTCATTTCAGAGTTAAAATAATGAGAGAAAACTAATTAAATGCATTTAATTTAAAAAACTCTGTTAGATGGACGTAACATGTACACTGGTAGCATTTTGTGAGATAAAATGTAGATATGATGCATAATACCTTTATTTAACAGTATCATTAACTGGTGATATAAACTTGTAAAGATAAACCTCTGTAAATTTACAAATGCTATTACTACACAGCTGACTCAAAAATGCTACTCTTTTGTAGTGAATCAAATAGTTTTGGATCAAGAAAGGTTCTGACTGAAGAAACAGTCTTGAATTGAACCACGATGCCATTAATCAGTACGAAGCAGAATCTTTTGATGCTTCAAATATTCTTAGTTTTAACATTTAAAGGAGACTTTTCTGCCCCTTTTTCCACAAGCGCTCAGTCTCTTAGGTTTTATATAACTGCCTGTGACATACTTTTAGCAAAATATCACAGCCATACAGTACAGCCCTTCCCCTTTCAACTATGTTTATGCTTCTATACATAAAAAACTGGTTTTAAGGGTGTGGAATAAATCGGTCGACTACGCCACGTCTCCGATTAGCTGAGTGTGGTTCTTTTGAAAAATTTCCAACAGCTATGTGGTTCCATGCAAAGTTGATCTAATACTCTTAATATTACTTTGTATTATTACATAGTGAGCCTGCACAAATACGATGGAATATTGCAAATCGACA
>JAOWBL010000004.1:10182701-10207039 GCA_028564865.1 Zenarchopterus dispar | reverse complement strand
CAGGAACTTCTGAGACCTCTGCTCAACCTATCTCATCAAAACTTTACCAACAAACCCTTTTAGAACAGAAAATGAATAATGATGTAGTCAGTAAATTGTCACTGATGCCCTGTGCATTCAACATAGTGTATATATATATATATATATATATACAGAAAAAAAATCTAATTTTAGTTTTAAAAGTCCAATTTCCACACTTCAAAATATTAAACTAAAATAAAATTCTATCTGTTATTTCTTACCTCATACAGGCTTTACAAATGTAGGACAGCCAGCAGACAGGTAACCTACTCCAAAGTAAGAAAAGGAGGCAGTTGCTTTTTAAAACTTTTGCTCTACGTCATTATTAATCCCTGACGTCACTCTTGGTTCTATGTTTTCAGAGGCTAAAGTTTAAGTGTCGCTTATTTGGGTGACATCTCAACTGCGTTTTCAAGTGTGATTTCTGGACTGGTGTTGTTTTCTGTGATGCGTTCAAAACCAAATGGGAAATCAGAATTTCCAACTCAGAAAACATCAGAGTACCAGTAAGATGAAGGGTGTCCTTGTTAGGATATAAATTATTAGAAAAATATTAGTAGAGCATTATTAGCTCATTTTAATTTCAAGTTAACTCAAGTGTGACAAGTGCTGATGTAAATTTGCTGCTAATATGAAAGCAGAAATAACTGGAGCAAAATAATTTCGACTTCTCATTTTTATGTGGGATGATTTCAAAATAAAAGTTGGAGATAAAATCATGTCATGTTTTAGTCTATTTCAGTGTTACAGCCTGTTTCCACCAAGTAGTACAGTACAGTTCAATACAGTAAGGTTAATTATTTGTGTTTCCATCATTAGAAGTTGTGAACTGTTCACAAAAATATGTTTGACTGGTTTTTGGCACCCTTCTGCTGGGGTATCAAAACTTGTACGGTAGGTTAAGATGGAGCAAGAAAAGCAAACGATCGTCTCCTCCGTGTGACATGGAGATAAACACAAGCTGACCTACTTCAAAGTCTTAAAAAAAAAACAAAGTTCAGCTTCTTCGACCCTCTTCTTGTCTTTTTCTTTTTGAATTGCATTATTCTTTGATTTTAACTCGAGACACAGTCAAGATGTCACAGTGTTACATAGTTCCCTGACTGACAGTGAAAGTGTACTGTACCGAGGAAATGCAACTTTGCCTGGTCTGTTTTAATGTTTTAGTCCATTTTACACATCCCTGTATGTGATCATTTTGTTCTATTTTATTCTGTTTTATTGATCGTGTTGTGGCATCTTACACAAAATAAAATAAAACAAAATAAAGAACCCGCCAGAGTATTTTTTTCATGTCCGAAAACGACTGAGATCTTTTCAGACCCAAATGTGGTCCAAACAAAGCGATAGGGTTTCTGTGCAGGTTCTGAGGGAAATCATACTCTTCCCATTGGGCCTTATCGGCTACCTTGTGGACATATCATCACTGTATTTGCAGTTTGTATCTTGAGAAAAAAAAAAAGTCTTTTGGAAAATCTAAAAGCTGAAATCAGAATATTTTCTGGTCATGGCAGCCTGAAATTTGGCCTTCAGAGCTTTGTTTTCTCTCTCTGTGTAATTTGAATGGTTACAGAGTGGCAGCATGCTGAACAATCAGTCCACAGTATTTAAATTCACACACACTTTTTGAATCCTGGGGAACCCTCGTGATTCCTGCTCCACCCACTGAACTATTCCGAAATTGCGCCCTCTTGTGGGGGATTTTTGTCATTACAGCACATTTTGAAAGAGTAAAGCGTTAATTATATTTTTATTAAATTTTAGACTGTTTGATATTGGGCTCAAAAAGATTTGTTTATGAATGCTTTATTAAAAAAAAAACACAAAGAGGAACATAAAACATCGTACCGCAATGCATTATGTTGTGATTCATCACTAAAGCACACCAACGCAGACTCAATAAATTAAGATACATCCACGAGAAAAAAACTCACATCCCAGAAAGTAATGAATAAACTCAGATCATAACGAATGCTTAAAGCATGTCTGGTTTAGTGAGACTTGATCATCAAGACGTAAGTCTATGAAGGAAATCAGAAATCTCTTTAACAACACTTATTTCCTTGCAAACCTCTCTAAAACAAAACAAAAACATTCTTTGAGTGACATGGATCCCAGATGCAAGAAAGATGAAAGTAAATGTTTTCACTTATTTGTTCATTCAAGCAACTAGAACACCAAAACCAACCACTGCACATTTATACAGATTAGGCACTTTGTTTTTCCACTAAAAAAAAGGTTCGACTTTGAGAAAATGATGCTTTAACTAAGTTATCTACATTTTTATTTATAAATCAAGTAACCATCAATATATTTAAAAACTGAACTTTTCTCTCTTTACGAGGTGAAATTACATTATCTTTCACTCATTATTAAGAACTTAACTTCATTTTAGAGTCTGTAAATATCTAAATAGGTTGAATTTTACCAAGCAAAACAAACCTTGTCAATCTGGGGATAATAATACCTGACAGCAGAGTTTCATTTTTATGGATCAATGCAAAATGTAGAGTATTAAAACATATTTTAAAAAGTAAGATTCAGGGAAAAATAAGTAGATTGTCTTTATGATAACATTCAGCGTGTATAAGTCACAAGAAAATACTTAATGAACATCATCTGGTCCCACCGATGCAGTTCTGAAGTGTTTGTAGGTACTTAAGCTTTAAAGCTGTTAACTGTAAGGAAACATTAGTTATGGTCGGTGTAGCTTGGTGGCAGATACAGCCGTATCTCTAAACAGTCCCAGTGCAACACATGCACAAGCAAAGAATTGTAAACACAAATATAGACACCAACAAGAGAAAATTTTTTAAAAAAGTAAAAACAATCAGACCTAAGTCCAGTCTCGCAAAGACTAAACTACAGCGTGACTGCTGGAGTCTCTGCGTCTGACAGAGATGAAACAATTTTCCCTGGAAAACCCACTAAGAGACTTTTTAGGTCCTGTGAGGATAAAAACATGCTGGTATTACAAGAAAGCACGAAACCAAAAATTATTTTGATGTCATTCATGTAAAAAATAAAAACCTTGTGCATAAAGTCACTCAGCTGGATTTGTTAGTGAGTTAGAAACATTCAAACATGGACTGTTAAAGTAAAATATCTTGTGCAAGTGAATGCATTTGAAACGCTCAGACATCTGTACAAGTCTGCCTTTGCCTCTTCGCCCTTTAGGAAACAATAATCACGTACCTTGAATCATCCTTTTGTCAATTTGCTTTGAAAAACTCAAAGTCCACTTTAAAACACTGAGTACGTCAGTGGCGTGTCTCAGAAGGGAATGGAAAACAAAAAAAAGCTAGAATCAGTGTCTCTTTTTTCCTTTTGATCTGCAGCTTCTCCACACCTCCACCTGCAGTGAACTAGAGTTCATCCCTGTAAGCAGCCGACAGCATCTCAGGAGCCGGCGCGCTCCCCTTCAGGGTCTTGTGAGAGCCCCTCCAATCAGTCCTTACTGAGTCATTGTCCCACAGGGTCGAAGTCTCGGTGTCGCTCACCCACTGGGGATCACCCGCGTAGTGCCATGGCTCCACCAGGAGGGGGCGCACACTGAAGGCTTGCAAGTTTCTGTTGAGGAAATGGGACTTGTAGTCCTCACTGCAGAAAGACAGTGGGGACAGAGATTAAATCATCAGTGTCCGTGATGCTCCCCAAAATATTTGAAACGCAGTAATCTGACAGAAGATGGAGCCAGAGGTCCTGATTTCAAAGACAGCCCACTCACTCAAGAGTGAACAATGCGTGGGGCACAGCTGACGTGCATCTTAGCGGGACAGTCGAGCATATCAAATTGAAAACACAGGGGTGAGATAGAAAGCTGGAGAACACAGGAAGGAAGTGGATTGGCTAAAAGCCAGTTTTCCCACGCATGCTGGAGCACAAACACTCCCAAGCCCTCTGATTTCCAGATCCTTCTGCATAAAGTGCATTTTAAGTCTTGTAATTAGTCTGATGATGAGAACAGTTTGCTGGTTGGGGCTACTATAAATATTTGAGTTAGAAATGATGTCAGAGTCTCCATATGCTGGAGCTGATAAATCTCTGCTGATATAAAGATGTCCCAACTCGTGCACATCACAGCTTTTAATGCCAGACCATAAATAAACAAAATAACCACAAACTACACAGAAGCATCCTGCACTGGTTATGAGAGTGTCAAGAGGTAAAATAAGCTTTATTATGGATAAAGTTTATGGATGCCAAAAAGAAAATTCTGATTTGGTTTTGCAGAGGAGAAACCAAGAGACTGGTGTCATACTAGAAGCTGTGTGCTGGAAAACACTTTGAACCAGATTCAAACCTGCTCAGAAAGACGATGTAAACCTGCAGGTTGACCAAAATCACCACTGCATTTAAAATGTTAACCTCTGAGTCCAGGTAAAGTTTTCACCTCCATAAAGGAGTTCTAGAGGCGCCACGCTCACTAGAGCTATCCACATGTGTGGAGGATCAAAGACCATGAAGCATCTGCAGCGTTCTTCCTATAAAACACAGTCATTGTCTAGAGTACGCACATCTACCAAGGATTTAAGAACAAGCTGTCAAATATTTGTCGATATAGTCCCAGCCATGTTTACATCTATAAAGTAAGGCAGCTAGCAGGTTTGAACACGTGGAAAGAAATTTAAACTTTTGTAGAAAAAAAAAAATCCCTTCAGGCTGTCCAGGTCTAGCTGTCACACTGTGCCTGAAAACGTTGCAGCCCCCCATTCCCCTAAATCTTAAAAATCAGCCTGTCCCATTGAGAAATGCTGCCATAAGGCCTGCACACCAGAAAAGGGAAGACATTCACGTAAAGATCTATTTTGACATTTCTAATTTGGCTTGACAAGAACTCCATAGTAGTGACCTCTTTTCAGGGAAAACTCGCGGACTAAATCCAAAGTCTTTACTTCAGCCCTTTAATCTACAGAATCCACACAAAACTAAGTTAAACACAGAGTCTATTTATAGGTTTACGCAGCTATATGAAGGAATGCTTTTGGCAATTATGAGGTCTGTTTTTGGCTTTAAATGCCTTCCAGTAGAGGTAGATTATAGAGTACTATATGTGTTATTATAAAAGTTGCTGAATCTGAGCAGATTTTAAATGAAACAACTAAATGGTCCAAACCAAATAGTCTTTTTTTTTTTTTTAAACTTTCAGCACTTTGCATCTATATTGACGAACAAATGAGAACATTGGGGGCAATATTGGACACTTCAACATGATGCAGGAATCCACATCCACCACAGAAACCGTATCATTTCACCAAAGTACTCATCAAGATCCAAACAAGCTATAAGGTTAAAAGCAAGAAACGAGGAGTTAGAGATTATGGACAAGAGAGTGTTTCTTTTGAGATACATACTTGGGATGTTTGTCGTACATGATCGGCAGGAATTCGTCGACGGGCAGCATTTTGGAAAGCGGCTCGGCATTGAGCAGTTTCTGGGCTCCCTGCTGAGAGATGACATATGACAGAGTCCAGTACGAGTAGTCAGCCACCACCAGGTTCCGGACGTTCTCCACCGGTTCTTCGTTTCCAGGGTTCACCTGCTTCCTGCCCAAGTATCTGTGGCAAGGACAAGTCGTGTGAAAAACTCAGTGGGATTAAAAACAGGAGGGAAGACAAGCAGGCATGTCCAAGACATAATTACAGAAATATGTTTGTTGCTTCTTTCCTTTTTGTTCCATGACTGTTCTGCATGTGTGTCTAACCAATCCACCATGCACAGAGGAGAGCTTTGAGACTTCTCATCTGTCTGCTGAGGAATACTTCAAAAATACTTTGATGATGTATCCAGAGTTTGGTCTAATCCTTTTGGTATGATTTCAATCAGAAACACGTGTTCCTGTGTTCCACTCCACAATCTAACTCCATACATATGCATAACTACACACACTGGACCAACTTGACCTTTCTCATACCTGTGTATGATGACTAAAGCACATGGATCAAAAAATGTCTCACATGATGTCCCAGTCCAGCTCCACCTGCTCCACCTCCTCCATCAGCCTGAGCACTCGTCGCTTGAAGTTGGCCTGGAAACGGACGTCGTCCTCAAAAATCAGGGCCTTATCCATCTGCATGTCCACAATCTAAGGACAGAGGAAAAGTGTTAACATGTACTACAAACCTGGTTCATTATAAAACCCGAGTCAGCCGCTTTCCTGATCCAGAATCTGCTCCTCTTTGGATGTGACTGAAATGCAAACACCAAACTTCTCCAGTCTTTCATTAACACAGAAATGCTGCATTAACTCTAAAGGCCAGTAGGGAGCGACTGGCATCATTGCTAACAATAAAAAAGGAAGTTTCATTATTAACAAGTAAATGAGAAAATTATTATTTTTGTCTTTTAGCGTCTTCTTTTTTTTGAGTGAGAAAACATTTTTTTTTAATTATCCTCAACAGTTTCACATCATCTTTAGTTCAACACAACTCTCATTTTGTAGATCATGGTCTCATTTAGAATATAAAGCAGAAAAAAACTTTGGAACTTTAAACTTCCAAACATCAAAATAAAACACCTTATTTTAAATGAACTAAGTAATATCACAAGGTCATCAATATTTTAGTACAAGTGTATTATTTTTATTTTTAACTCTATTCATATTATGCTACAATTTCCCACTAGGACCAGTCAGTAATGCCATTAATCACTGCATGCTTCTTTTAGGCACAGACTCCTGTGTGCATGCTCATGCACCCACTCACCTCCTTCCAGATGTAAAAGTGGCTGAGGAAACAGCCCACCTCTCCTTTGGTCAGGGTGCGCCCAGAGAACGGGTCATAGTAGCCCGGCAGGAGATCGACGCCCAAGATCTTAATGTCACTGCTGTTGAGCGCGCTGCAAACAGACACAACTACAGGTTACATCTGGAAAAATGTCCGGAACTTTGTAAGACACCAAAATCAATATCTGTAGTCGCATGAATTACTGATTACACTGTAAATGAATCAGAAACCCGTGTTAAAGGTTCCCCTAACTATCGTCCCAGTAACATTGCCAGAACAAAAACATGAAAATCTTGAAGAATAAAATCTTACCTATCTACAACATTTATTCATTTTTCTTAAGCTTCTACGTCTTCATATACGTTTTGCTCTAAGTATGATGGAAAATGGATCCTGAAGCAACATAAAATGATGTAAGATATGGTGAATTATTAAATCTATTATATAAAACCATTTGATTTACTTTAAAAAAAAAAAAAAAAAAAAAAGGAAAAGTGCTTTTTTCAAGCATGTTTGAGAAGGGTGTGCCGCTCACTTTCCATCCACGGCATCTACCACCTTGACGTCGATCTCCAGCTCGTTCAGAGAAAACAACATCCTATCTCTGCGGTCCTGCCGGCGTCGCAGATTGATCAGATATATCTGAAGGCAGAAAGGTGCACCGCGTGTCTGTGACTGTTGTGCATGTCGTCATATCTTGTTTATCAAGAGGATTCTTGTCTATAAAATCCTGACATACACTTGGTCTGGGTGATCTAGCTTTAGGCTGAAATTCACTTTCCTTCGTGCTTTCATTATTACAAACTATTGAAGAAGCAATACAAAAAAACGTGAGTGAATCAAACTTGCTATATCCACAAAATTACGCGTTTTCATCTGTCTAGCAGAGCGGAGTATTATAACCTATCTCAAAATGCCCAAAATATCCCAACCAGGAAAACCACGGAGAGACTCTTACCTCATCAAATCCCATCAGGTCTCTCTGTTTTGGGAACATGTGAACAAATGAAGAGGGATGCATGGGGGGGCCATCAACTTCATGACAAAAACAAGACACGACTTAGTAGATCACAACATACACAGCATGAACTTTTTTTCCACAGTTTTAGTCTTTAATATAATCATCAAACTGTGAAAAAGCGTATTCTTACTCATGGACTCGAGGTGCACGTGGACAAAATTGAGGCGATCATCCTCCAGAGTGTGGTGAGGCTTAGCTGGAACATTTAGGTACCCGTAGCGCTCCTTGTTGCACAAGTACATCTGTATTGCTGAGAAAAAGAGAAAAGGTCGGTCAATCGACACAGTTAAATACTAAGTTTTCATGTTGCAGGAAAGATTTATATAATAACACCAATGACAATGCAGAGGATGTTTACTGTTTGTCATTTTATTCTTCAAGCTTATGCATCATTCCTCTTTGCATAACTGTTCCCAGAGCCATCCTGGACTCCGACCCAGTCCTTTCGATGAGTTTGTTCAGTTTCTTTAGGTCACTGGCTCTGACGCTGCTGTCCCAACTGATGAGCGCAGATAAAAATTCACCCTCCACCACAGGCTCACAGAAGGTCTGCAAAAGCTTCCTAAAAAAAGGTTCCTTCTCGCAGACAGTGTCAGTCGTAAATCTTTAAACTTGTCCGTTGTCCAAGTGAACAGCCAGGTATTTATATTCCTCCACCACCTCCACTTCATCTCCCAAGATGGAAACAGCATTCACCTTACTCTGCTCCCCCTGAGATCCCCAATCATCTCCTGTCAGTCGTCTGTACCCAGACTCCTGCCCACCACTGACACGAGACATAAATGCAGAGCAATCTGAATATTTCTGGTGATGACGAGACTCTCGGTTGTCCTGGAAGTCTGAGGTGTCCAGAGTGAAGAGAAGTATTGAGGGTGCAGTCCCTTGTAAACCTTTAACATCAGAAACTATGGCTCTTTGTCAGGTAATCAATAACTCAGGGGATGTGAAGACATCCATCTGTGTTTTCTGGATATTCTTACATTGAAGTGAAGCCTGAATTGTGTTAAACTCATTAAACAAAAGAAAATGGCATAATCCTGTCAGTACTAACTGCTGGTCAGATGACAAAGAGTCACCTCCAACGACACGATGGCGAGCAAAACGCTACTTAATCAAGAAGCCTTTTGGAAGCCCACATCATCATACTCCCTCCTTACATCTCACAGATAACTTCAGATCATGCACCGTCTCCATATTTTTACAGTATCTTCTTTTTCGTTCTGGCACAGGTCGATCTTAGATTATTCTGTCAGAAGAAAGTTGTTCAGGAACGGGTATGGCTTTTTCAGTTGTTTCCTGCAATGTCTAATTGGGTCTTTCTTCTCCTGAGGCTTGTGGTGAACCATATATGAAGCTTTCCTTTTATGGTCGACTTGGATAATAATATGTCTGCCTTCTGTGTTTTCCTCTCCTAGCCGGGTGTTCTGAAAACACTGACATAAGTAGCTTTGAATCTCCTCAGAGTTTTTGTTTATAGTGAAGAACCCAAGTTTGAAAGAGAATCAACAATAGCCCACATCTAAAGTGTGTATTCATTATAGAACTGCAGCTTTAATATCCTTTGGTTAACAGCTAAAATAAAATAAAAAAAAGTGTCAGTGTCCAAGTGTTTCTCAAAGCAGGTAGTTTGTGTAAACCTGAAGGGAAAACACGAAGCTGACCAACCTGCAGCGCGGCAGGAGAAGGCAAACACGATGATATCATCGTAGGGCCACGAGTAGTCTTTGTGAGGAGGGTAGAAAGCCAGTTTCTTCATGCCCTCCTTCCTCAAATCCAGCAGAAGCGTGCTGTGGACCATAGGCACGGGGAAGCAGCCCAGTCTCTGTCGGTGACGGGTCGGGAAGTACTCTGCTGTTCGACGATAATATCCCTAAAAATGTGCACAAAAGTGAACACAACGAGGCGTTTTGGTTTTTTTTTCTCAGAAGCTGAACGATCTGAAGTTCTCACCTGCGGGGTGATACCACACCAGAAGTTGGAGTATGCTCCCTGCGAGTCCAACATGGGGGCGATGACTGACTTGTTCTCTGCGATCATTAGGTTGAGAGTCTCTGGGTTGGTGAGGATGTTGTCCGTATCGGCGTACTGAAGCAGAGAAGGGAAAAAAGAATGTGGAAGAAAATGAGCGAGTGCTTCTAGTGTGATGTCAGTTCATAAAAACAGCTGCCGCATTTTTCTCACATGAAATAATTCAGTTCAGCAATACTTTATTAATCCCCCACAACTGCAAACAAGAGGACAAAAGGTGATCTTAAAATGTACCAGGATGTAATCGGCCCAGCGTTTCCTGGCGAAGTTGAGCGCTGCTTGCTTCAGCTTCATCACGTACTCGTATCTGCTGTTGGGCCAATGTTTAGGTCCAAACTCTCCCGCGTAGGAACTGTCACAGGGACAGACGTCAAGACTCGGACGAGACATGGTCCAAACACGAAGCACATATGGTTATGGTACACATCTGGATCATTCTCTGTAATACTGGAACACTAGACTTGACAGATGTTACTGTTATAACGGAGTTAGGCAGAAGGATTTTAGTAGCTGGATATGTTTGATACAGAAATCATATTTTATAATAAATAAAGAAACAGACAAACCACACTGAAAAGTCTCAACTATTTTTTGATGTTAATTTAGAAAACACAAGGCTTGCATGATTGTGATGACAGAACAGAACAATTATCATCTTCGGACTTAAATATCACATGAAAATTCAAAAATCTATGTTTATCTGCTTAATTTTCATACAAATATTTGTACTTTGTGCTCCTTCAATTTTGCAAAAAGGTTAATTACTTTAGTTTTTTAATGTAGTGGTGACCCCTGTCATCAGATCTAGCAGAAGGTGAAGATGAAAACACGTCAAGAGGAAGACTCACGTGTCCATGACAATAATCACATGTAAGTCGCAGCATGCATGAAACTGAAGAGGTTTATTCCTCATTATTATTCAAGTTAGCTGTTAAAACTGTTGTATTTTATTTCCAGGATGCTGTTCTTTATCATGTTTGAAGTCAAAAAGGTTTGGCATTCTTTAAACCACATTTTATTTATGCTTTGCATAGGAAGAGCATTTATATTCATACCTTTAAACCTGAAATATTTAGTATATCTCACAGCCTCGGGCTATTTTTTTTTTTTTTTTTTTTGGCTTTTACTGAATTGAATCAGTGTTTTTGTTTGCATTTTGCAACTTCTTGTTTGCATGACTGTGCAAAGAGAAAAAACCATGCATAAATAGATTATTAAAGTCATATTTTACATCACAGATTATAACATAAAAACCTGTTTATTAATATAAAATAAAACATATATTGCAGTTTCTTTGTTAGGAGATGCAACTCGTCTAAGGGTCCAGCCATGAAAGTGTAAAGGACACGTGTCACGTCAAGTCACGAAGTCTTTTAAGAATCTCTGTGATGATAAAAATAATGACGCAAGATCCCGAAGATCAGTGAAGTTAAACCGAAACACTTACGTGGGCTGGTCCATGGGTCTCCACTCCACGTAATGGTAAAACCTCTGCATGACAGTCAGCCACTCTTTCAGGACGGCTGTGGTGTTGTCCAGGTTGTGGTCGGTGGCTGCCCTGAGAACAACACAAAAAACACAAACTTTACAGACAGAGTTACAACTCTTGTTTAGAGTTGAGGTCAAAGTTATTAGCCCCATTAAACTGTTCACTTTTCCATGAAAATAAAAGTGTTTATTTTCAGAAGAGCAAAGAGAAGTCTCCATCAAGCTATATCAAGATATTTCACTGATGTGTTCACCTGAAACAAGGAGAAAATATCCAAAGGCACAATTATTAGCCCTCTCACAATCATTAAATTAATAATGTAGCCCTTGAGACTTATAAATAACGACAATTTCTTATGCTCACTTCTGACTAAGTTGGCGCATGTCTGGGAGATCTCACCTGTTCACTTCAGGAAAAATTCTGTCTTATTAAAATGACTTAGATACTCCTCCAGTTTACAGAAATTTCCACTGGTACATAATGTACCAAACCAATCACAATGCAACGGGGGCAGGCTTTATGCTACAACTCATACAGGAGATGTTAAACACCACTATTCTCAACAACAAGATGGATGCAGAACTACTAGTAAGACTTTGGATGAACAGGCCGGTCCCAGGACTTCTCTGGGGTTTTTCTTCTGCCTCCACTGGTTCTGCAAGTCGAATGCAGAGAAACTGAATCAATTTTTTTGTGTCAAAAAGGAAAATAATAATGACGGATAGCAAGACTATCTCTGTCGACTGTTGCGTAACGAATTGTTCCAGCTCAAGCTCCCGTCCCTGCTTCGTCCACAGATTTTCAACAGGCATGACTTCAAGGTTCTGAGAAGGCCAATCCAGGACCTTGATTTTGGTGTCTTTCAAAAGGTTTTGGACAAATTCAGATGTATGTTGGAATACTCAGGGTTGACCTTGGGCATCCTCCATGCGTCCAAAAAGCTTCAGTTTGGTCTCATTAGAAAAGGAAACAAACTCTCCAAAACCCACTCTCATGTTTCAGATGTTCGCTGTCAAACTGTCTTTGATGTGTGGCACTAGGAGAAATGGAGCTCTTCTTGGATTACGACGTTGAAGGCCACTGGAGTGAAGAGGCCTTGTAAGAGTTTTCCATCAAATATCAAACTCAGAACCAGCCAGCTCAGCAACAATCACCTCTGCAGACATCTGGGAATCCTTGTTGACATCTCACACTATATTCCTTTCCTACAGTTTTGGAAATCTTACACTTTTAGGGACATCCAGGTTCATTTTTAACAGAATCGGTATTCTTGTACTTCACAACCATGCATCATGCAGCTGTCTTGGACCCAGTGAAACACCGCAGATGAGCATCCACCATCTCCTGTCTGAGATCCAGCCTGACATCTGTGCTTTTTGGCAGGTTGATATCACTTCTCCACAAGTACTGGAGCCTCGAACCTTTCTTAAAGGACTCACTTAAGGGATCTGAAAGCCAACTGATTTTTGAGATTTGACTATGTACAAAAACTAATGATCAGTCTCTGGACAGACTGCAGTTCATTTTACAAGGTAAAGACTTTCTTGTTAGTAAAATAACCCTGAATGGAGTTTCTGATTTTTTTTTTTTTAAACAAGATCTTCCGAGGTCAGTTGAGTTTGGTGTTTGCCACGCATCCTGGTTTCCTTGACAAATGCCACCACTGCTCCAACAGTTACTGTGGGTGAACCCAACAGGACAGAACCATCCTCAGCAGGAAATGAAAGCGGCGCAGTGAAAGGCTCAAGGGGCGCAGGGGAGGGCTGGGACGCTGCTCCGTTCACAAACTCATTTAAATGCCATTGACCTTTTGAACGGCTGCCCTACAGAGGGATAAAGACAGAGACAGAGAGAGAGAGAGAGAGAGAGAAACCCACCACACAGAGATGCGGTCTTTCGGGTAGCTGAGTCTCTCCAGAGCTCCGAGGTAGTACGGCAGCGAGTGAGCGGCGTTTCGGGCTATGATGGCGATAACGACGGTAGGAGGCTGCATTTTCGACTCCTCCGGATACTTCTCCTCGGAAAAGTAACACACCACCGGGGAAACGAGGGTCCCCAAGACCAGAAAGCCCAGAAACATGGTTTAAATCTGTTGTGAGAAGTGTCAGAAGTGGTCGGCCGTGCTCCTGAGCGGCACGTAGACGCTTGGACGCGTCAGCAGTCCAGGAGGAGAAAAGGGCTTCCCCAAAACGTCCAGCCCCCTCCTACTTCTGCTCACAAACGTCTGCTAAACCCACGCCAGCCCAGATCAGGAGGGGGGATCAGAACTTCCGTGTGCTAAAGTATCACACGTCAACGAAAGATGGAGGCGGAATTTATTTGTATTTCACCTAAAATTGGGAGTGGGGCGCAAAGGCTCTTTGTTGTCTTGGTACTTCTGTAGATGTGACCTGTTTTGTTGCCAGTTTTCCCCAGTGAAGGGGAAAGTTGAACAAAAACACACCCGATTATGATTTTTTCTTTCTTTTTTTAAATGTTTGACGTTGTAATGCATAAACGAGATAGGCCTTCAGAGGGACTAATGTTTGCGTGTGGGTTTTGGCGAGGCTGCAGTTTCAAAGGATCACCAGCAGGGGGAGTTTTGATCAAAGAGAAAGAACAACACGAGTGGAGGTGGAGCTGAGAGGAGCTTGAGCCTTCGACTTCACTACTTGATATTAGAAGTTTTCATCAGTTCACTAATTACATAGATGAGGTCATTTCCACTCTATCTGAATATATTCACACTACTACATTCAGAGGGAAAATGCAACATTAAAACCTGTGTGCTGGCATTGACGCTGCAACCAGTGCAAATGTTTTTGCAGGCCTCTCAACCTCCCAACATGGCAACAGAAATCTACCTTCAAGTAGCAGTCTCCCTAGCAGCAGGCCCTATAAACACTACTTGAAGAAAGCCTGAAATTATATGACAACGAGCCTGGGATGATCGCTCTGGCTCGACTGGTATCTGATGGGATCTGGGAGGCAAAAAACCAAATCTAACAAGAATCCAGCCCACAATGCACCAGGCCCAAAAGATCTAGCACACTAATGTCTTGGTTTCAGATGTTAGCAGAACCCTCTCAGATGTTCTTTGTTCATCCCTGATCATTTTAGCAGCATACACATTATTAGACACATGGTCATAATGCTGATTATTGCATATTACATTTGACTTCACTGCACTTATTGTAAAAGACAGCAACATAAGTATGCATTATTAAAATGAGCTATAATATTTTGATCATTTAATACTGTCAAAAGCTATTTGTAATTAAAATGTGTAAATCCATTGGAATTTACTAGCTTTTGGCATCAATTAGCCATAAAAGCGTGATCTGATCATTTAATCACAACAACAGACATGCATAATGTGCTTAAGCTGATAACACACAAACAATCATAATTCTTTTGAGTTATTATTGAACAAACCCATTAATCATTTAGACTGCAGGTGTGTTACTGAGCCTCCGTTGGAAGCCATGACTTTGAGCCAGCATTTTTGTAGTTTGGGATTGAGCCTGCTTAAAGTTCAGGAGGAATTTTTGACCAATGGTCTTTGCATAACCGGCTCAGCTTAGACACATTTGGATAACGTCTAGTGTGAATGGCTCCCCTGGGCTCTTTCCGTCTCTATGGGCTTAGTTTCTGGGCTCTGACTGGGCTACTCCACAAGATGGATTTTCTTTTTTCTGAAGCCATTCTGTTCATGTTTATAGTCATTGTCCTGCTGCATCACTTAACATCTACTACACTGTGTGCACAATTAGGCAAGTTGTATTTTTGTGGATTAATTTTGTTACTGTACAACTACAGTGCTCTTGATCAGTCCAAAATGTTAACAAAACCTCAAACCTGAACATTTAAGTAGTAAAAGTTTTGGCTTTCTTAAGAGAATATCTACATGTACACTATTATTAAGCAACTATTTGTGTGCAGAATTATTATGCAGCCAAATGAATAATAATAATAATAATACATTTTATTTATAAGGCGCCTTTCATGGCACTCAAGGTCGCAAATGAAAAACAAAGATTTTCCCCATCTCATTTGTTTATTTTCACCTGTTAAAGTCAGAATAATAAACAAACTCAAAATTTACAAACAAACACTTTTGAAATTAAAAAAAAAATTAAAAAAAAAACCTCAGTGTCCAATATAGCCACCCTTCTTTTCGGTAACATGGAGTCAGTTTCTTGATCTGGCCAGAATCATCTTTTTGTGCAGCTGCAACCACAGCCTCCCAGACACTGTTCAGAGAGGTGTACTGTTTACCTTCACTGTAAATTTCCTGCTTAAGAAGGGCCCGAAAGTTCTCAATAGGGTTTAAGTCAGGTGAAGAAGAGGGCCATGTCATTAGTTTTTCATCTTTTAAGGCCTTTACTGGCCAGCCACACACTGGAGTGCTTTGATGCATGTGATGGAGCGCTGTCTTGAATAAAAGTCTAAAAATTGGCAGTAGGTCTGAGAGTTGATTTTGAGTCCATTTTCAGCCCGAAAAGGTCCAATTAGTTCATCTTTAATAATACCTGCCCATACCAGTACCCCACCTCCACCTTGCTGGCATCTGAGTCGAAGTGGAGCTCTGTGGAAAACTGATCCAACCCGTGGCCCGTCCATCTGGTCCGTCAAGAATCACTCATCTCATCAGTCCACAAAACCTTTGATAAATCTGTCTTCAGATATTTCTTGGCCCATTCTTGACGGTTTAACTTATGTGTCTTGTTCAGAGGTGGTCGGGTTTCAGCCCCTCCTACCTTGGCCATGTCTCTGAGAATTGAACACCTCGTACTTCTTGACACTCCAGGTAGGTTGCAGTTGTGGAATATGGCAGCACTGGAGGATAATGGGTTCCTGGTTGCTTCATGTTTGCTTCTTCTCAAATCTTTGGCAATTAATTTGCATCTTTTCTTCCCGACACGTTTCTTGTGACTCTGTTGACTGTTTGCAGCAAAATGTTTGAGGGTTCTGTGATTACGCCCCAATATCTTAGATATTTCAAAAGTGCTGCATCCCTCTGAGAGATATTTTACAATTTTGGACTTTTCAGAGTCAGTTAAATCTCTTTTTTGGCCCATTTTTCCTGAGGAGAAGAATCTGCCTAATAATTATGCACACCTTGATGTAGGGTGTTGATCTCCTTAGGCCACCTCCTCCCTCGCTACACAAATATACATCACTTGATACATTAAACCCAATAAGTATTCAAGTTTATGCAGCTTGGAGTAAAACGATGATATGGTCAAAATAATCACTTGCCTAATGTGCACACAGTGTAAGGCTCAGGTTTCAACTGAAAGGCAGCTACCCTCGGAGTATCCTGTAGGATAATTTAGTAAACTTGGGATTTCAGTTTTTAGTTGATAATGGAAAGTGGTCTGGACCCTGGGGCAACAAAGCAGCCTCAATCATGATGCCCCCGCCACCATACTTCAACTTTGAGATGATGTTTGTATGGTAGTAAGTCATACAGTTTTTGTGCTCTGCACTGAGCATATTTTTCTAAAGTTAGCTCTTTAGCAGTCATGAGGCGTGCAGCCATTTTTTCTTTCCTATTTGGAGACCCTGCCTGTTCAATGACTTCTGAAAGACCAGTGTTATTCACTTCAGGTCTTCAGAGCCCTCTACCCTGCATGTTTTAGATGTTTCTCTGCTTCACCACGTGTGATTCAAATGAATGAATCACCATCAGTTTGTCATGTCTTCAGAGATACTTTTTTTTTCCAAGTCATGGTTCGTATCACTAGATGCTTCTTTGAAAACAAACCTAAAATGTATATGTATCTTTTACCATCCAGAGTTGCACTAAAACACACATTCAAGCCCATTTCATTGATTAAAGTCCTGGTGTGCTTCAGTTAACTTTCATTAAAGTAATTAGTCTGTGGGTTCACTTACTTTTTCCTTCAGCAACGTAAGCATTTAATGAACATCAAATAATTATGACCATTTGTGTGTAATAAACTTAAAAACATTGTATTTATCTGAGAATGACTGGGCTACTGTACAGCAGGCCAGAGTTATAACATAATATGCTGATGACTGTACTGTAGATTATTGAAGCAGTTTACACCCCATAGTTGGCATGTCCTCTTAAGAGATCGTAAAACTTCTTCCACCACCTGTTTAATCATTGTTTGTCTGCATCATGTGGCTTCTTCTATAAAAATTAGCTGTTCTACTTTTTTGCCCAATATTTTGTATTTCTAAGGTGAAGGAATTGCTTGCAGAGGAGCATCTCGTAGATGCCAGAAGGGACCATGTCAAAATGGTTAGTAAAGAAATAGTAAAGATTTGAGGTTTGATGAGGACAAATTGATTCCTATTTATGAGATGGAAGAGTTAAACCTAGTTTTAACTGGGATTTTTCATGTCTATACTGCAAAAACAAATGTCTAAGATGGTAAAAAAACAAACAAAAAAAAAAAACAACCTTGTTTCAAGAAAATTATAAGACTATTTTGGACTATTTTGCTAGTTTTAAGATTTTTTTTTTCTTGCTGAAAAAGGCAATTTTGGCTAGGTTTAGGATTATTAGGTTTATTTCTAGAGGCTTATTTCTAGTGTAAACTGGATTTACAGTGTGAGAGGCACAAAGTCAGAGAGGAAATCTTAAGAAACAAAACAAAAAAAGTTTATGGGATTGATCTCAAAGGTCCTTCAGTGTTTTTCTTACATGTTGCAAAGTGTCACTCTGGCTTTATTCAAACAAAAATTTGATGCTAAAAAGCTAAAAAAAAAAGGCTTCAGAAGTAAACAGGTTCATGTTGTTGGATGAGTTTGGAGTTGTGAAGAGATTAAAGTACATGATTGAAACAGAGGAAGTGTCTTCTTGTGGGGGGCTAACTTACTGATGGAGCGAGGCCAACAGTTTCAAAGCAAGAAAAATGGTAAAGCAAAGATGTTGATAGCTCACATTAGTCATTTCTCATCATTTCTGAAGAGTCATCAAGTTTCTTTCATTTAACTGCTTTCCTCTGATTACAGTAGGTTGTAGCTGATGGTGTACTGTATATTTGTTGGCTTGAATCTCCTCCCCTCTTTCCCCTTGTGTTTCTTGGCATGTTCAATCCGGTCGTCTTGATCTATGGTACCTGCACCTCTCTGGGTCCAGTTCAAGAAACTCTTTTTAACAGCTGATGTCAGGAGAGCAATAGAAACTCAAGGTGTCAATCCACTGTGAGTCATATACAGCAATCCTATCACCTTATTTTTTCTTTTTTTTAGCTCCTGTAGATCATTTTCAGATATTAGTTTGGTTTTTTTTTTAAAAATCAGTTGCTCTTGTGTAATTAGAGCCCTGAAAAAAACCCACCAGAGAAATAAACAAGGAAAAGAATTAGACAGAACTAATACTTTGGATGTGAGAAACAACATCAAGTCAGCCACCTTCTGTTAAATCTCCAGTCATACTTTAATGCACACGTGCACATTCAAAAAGTTGCATTTTAGATAAAGAATGCTTTCTGCCAAGAGCCAACTCTGGAGTCTCTTATTACCAACACACACATTATCACACATTATCCTTTTTTATAATTCTAAGCTTAAATTGATTGTTTTATTTTGTTCATTTTTTCCCTCTAAAAAGGTTAGTAGCTCTTTTTGAGGAGGCGCTGAAAGAACTGTGAGCATGGCCTGTATTCAGCTGAGACCTGAGGAGGGCTGAAGCTGCAGTAAAGTTTATGTAAACATTTCACTGCTGATGATCAATCAGGACATAAAATTTAAGATCATAAGTTTAGGTGGGATGGACTGAGGCTGTGAAAAAGGGGAGGGATGGGAACAGATCGACTGGAATAAAAATGCTGGAAAGAACGTTGCGGAAAGAAAAGCAGAGATGCACAAGTGTAGGTGGTAAATAATACGCAAAGTGGCCCATAATGAGTTTTGAGCCTTTTGGTGGGCTCGGTGAATAAACGAAGGCAGTCAAGACTGACAATGGCTGACTCGGGTTAAAGGGGGATCATTTGTGCGGACAGGTCACAAGGGTTGAGGGGCAAATCTGTCCCATTCATGACACCCCGAGTGTTGCCACGCTCGCACGCAAACGCACGCACACTCACACGCTCGCATGTACGCACGTCCGGGGCACTTTCCCAGCGTTCGGGTCTGCAGCTGATCTGGGAGAGTTCAACCTCGGGTGCACTAACTTTTCACTGCGAGGTCAAGGGTGGAGATGGCGTTTGTGTGAGGGGGTGTGTGAACGGGGGACACAGGGAGCGGGGAGGACAGAGAAGGACAAAAAGAAAATCGGCATTGTTTTGAGCAGATTGCAGGAGGGGGTGGGAGGGAGGGAGGACTACACTGGCATGAGGATGTGTTGGACAACATTGCTCAACTTAGTTCAACAGCTGAAGTTACGAAAAACCGTAGTTAATAACCAGTTTTAATGTCGGTAAACTTTGTGTCATCGAACCCTGAGAAGTTTTTGGACAATCTTTGGACCACACAGACTCCATCAGATCTATTTTATTTTGAAAAAATAGTCAAAAGAACATATATGTTGCACATACAGACACATTTTTATCATTTATTTTGAATGACACAGCATAAGACACGGTAGGGGCTCTATTAGGCAGTCACAACTCATGCATCTTGCTTGCCACTCATGCGTGAGAGAACCCATGAGATAATGAGTGGGAGTGGGTTAGGATGTGACGGTGGTGAGAGTATCTCTGTCTTTGTGTCTGTGTGCCAGGACTGACTGGGGCTACACATCGGCAGAGTCGTGACATTCTCATAGGCTTCCGGGACCTTTATTGCTGTGGCAATAATCAATAGCGTTCCCACAGAGACGTCTTTTGGCTGGGCAGGTCAATACCTGTCACTCAGGGTCTGAGCAGTGGCACATACACCCTTACTCAGCAGCTACGGCAGGCTGCTCCCTGCCTCCCATGTTGTCCTGCATGTATCTCAGGAGTGCAACATTTTCACAGTTAACACTTTAGATATATTTCCAACTTAAACACAGTGTCAGTGGGTTTTTTTTTTACTTCTTCTTGTGTGCTGCTGTGTTGTCTAAAAAGCCAGTTATTTTGCTTTTGCTGCAATGTAATTAATGTACTTTATATTTTCTTTTTTGCAGCATAGATAAGAATAACTTTTTTTTCCATTTAGATAATCGTGATGTTAAACAAATAAAAGCAAACTGTCACATGGGACTGTAAGACAAATTAAGTCTTGTGTTTGTCATCTTGATGAATGACTTTAACCATTAGTGGTTCACCAGATTGTTTTCAGTTAATTTTCCTTTGACTGAGGTTCTTGCATTTAATACCCACTTGGGTTCTTTCTGTGGTTATAAACAGAGTGACTACGTATTGATCTGCTTATTTGAGAAAATACCTGTAATAACAGAGCCTATGAAAATCTTCAAAACTTCATTCATTAAGTAACTTTTTTTTCAGTTTCAAGTAATCAGAGATGTTTCTTTTAACCAGTTGATTATTATTTTTTACCTGACAGTGACTTTGCTGCATGTTTAAACTGCTTTCTAGTTGCATTTTGTTTTCAGTAATATTACTATTACAACGTCAGAGAAGCCAGTGAAATCATTGCACCCAAACACTTCTGAACACTACTAATAGTGTACAAAATTTTTGGTAAAACTCTGCTGTGTTCAGAAAAAAAGAATATGTATGAATAAGATCCTTGTTGAAGTTGTGTTGATGTTAAGTGATCAACTATCTTGTGGTCTGAGAAATCAAATTTAAAATATCCTGCTGGTCAAAATACAGCATCACTGACGGTGCAGGGAGTCGATGTATGGGTTTCTCATGGTTTCTCATGGTTTCTCATGGTTTCTCATGGTCCATGTATGGGTTTCTCGTGGTTTCTCATGGTCCATGTATGGGTTTCTCATGTCTGTGAAGGTTCTATTACTGCTGAACAACATGGTCTTTTTCAGAGAGGGTCTTGCTTGTTTCAGCAAGACAGCACCAAACTACTCTTTCCATGGATTACAGCAAGACAGCTAAGTACTGAAAAAGTTCAGGTGCTGAACTGACTTACCAGGAATACAGAACGAAACGATGGCGCATCCTTCATGGAGTAAAAAACATTTGAAAACATTTCTCTTTTAAACCGCAGCAGCTGATGTGAGTTCCTAAACGCTTAGAGCTGTAAAAACAAAGAGATGATGCAACACTGAGGTAAACATGCCCAGTCTCAATTTTACTGAAACATGTTGCAAACATCTAAATTAAAATGAGGATGTCAATTTCCACAATTACAAATTCACTTTGATAAATTGTCTTTCAGCATTTTTATTTCACTGAAATATAGCCTTTAAATCATTTATTAATCACAGCATTTTTTCTAAACAATTAACTAATTCTTAGGAGAATAGCATTGTTCACTGATGATGTATTTCCACTGGATTACTGTACTGATTTTAATCTCAGCCTCTACGCCACAATTAGGAGTGAACATTTTGTGAAGGTATGAAATCAATTGTCCCATTTAGAAAAGTGAATACATTTTTTTAGTTTTTCAGAAACTCTTAAAATTTTGGTTTAAAAATGGTTATCCAGCAGGTCATAATTATACATGACTAATTATTTCACCACATAAAATTTAAGCAACAATTGTGCTTTTAATAAACTCTCTACAAGCTTGTTTCCCGTGTTTAAAGTTCGAGATGCTCGGAGAGAAGGATGCCACGCTTGTGTTTCCATCTGACAGAGTAAAGAGGAGATACTGTGGAGCTGGCAGCAGTATAGATAAATTGACTTCCCGGCCAGTGGGCTGGGCGTTTTTTCAACCCCAGGTGGCCAATATTGCTGTTTGAGTCAAGCACTTAAACAGAATTGCTTCAGTAAAAAATGACCTGTGTACATTGAGTGTGTCTTTACAAAACACAACCTTGTCAGCACAAAGAAACCAAAGCTCCTGCTGAATGTTCTCTGCCAGGAATAATGAGATCACAGGAACAAGTAGGATTTCATTTGGATTTACAAAATGAGTGAGGCCCCATTCGACCAGTTTTTGAATATTTCGATCTTGTCAAATTTGATATATAATAACAAATTAGTGGATATTGATGAACACCTTTGTGGCCTATGATATGCACAAAGTAGTGGTGAGATAAGTCCAGACTTCTGCTCCCCTCATCTTCTCCGTTACTCCCTGGATGACGCTGTTCGTCTCCTCGTTGCCAAGCAACAGGGCAGCCACTGTCAAAGAATTCAGGGGGATGTTTAGGCAGCAGCATGCTTTTGGGGGGAAGGAGTGTGTATGTGTGTGTGGTTGTGATGGGAGCAGAAGAGGGCGAGGAGAGTGTGTTTGCATGAGCGGAAAGTAGCAGGGCACTCTCAGCTGTGCATTTATATGAGATTGTCTGCTAATCTTTTAATCGTGGTCATTAAACCACATCATTTATGGTGTAATCCAGATGTTCACAGGTGTCACAAAGTGCACGCCTGATCTTTGATGAGTCAGCTTTTCACATATTAAGAAATGCTCTTCACAGTCACACGGATACATGTTTTTTTGCTGCGGTATCAATGCAATGAAGCATATCAGGGTAAAAGGAGACTCCTGATCTCGGTGTGGGCAGAGAAAGAACTATAAACTGTCGCTCTTGGGATTTATAGTCTTAATAATGAACTATTTAACTGGTCTCCTTTGTCTCTACCATTTCATGTCTAATTCCAAAATTTTCGTCATTAACTATTACAAGTATCAGCTAAAGAGGAAGTCACACAAATTTTAGGAAGTCAGTGCACGGGTGGATAATGAAACAGTGAGTCCCTGGCACCGAAATGCAAAAGAGCCCCCACTCATCAAAGTTTAAGACACCCACACTGAAAAAGACCCTAAAGAGCCAGTAACCATGCACTTTCCATTTGTGGTGGCTTTGCGTTGGATTGTTTCATGATGTTTTAGTTCAGTTTCATTTCACACACCTGTGTTTGAACCATACGAATGTTTTGTTAAAAATATAAATAGATTTGGAATTTGAAAAGTTCATTACCAACAGACCTAGCAGATTTTCATAGAAGCATTTACAATGCAATGAAAAAAATATCCACCGCCTGCAGCATTTTTCCCATTTTGTATCATTACAACCTGGAATTAAAATTGATTTTCTTTGGTGCTTTAGGTCAATTGATCAGCACTTGTCAACCATTTTGAAGATGCAAAAATACTTTTAATTATAAACAGATAACAGAAAACGGTGATCTTTCTAGGTTCCCTTTAGCCTGATTGATAGAGTCTAAATTTGATTAATTCTCTTTCCTGGTTCATACCTTTTGGTTGTCTGGCAATTCTTGGTTTTTGTTTTTAAAAAAAGGCAGGGTTTAAAAGTGGAATTAATGGTGCTGCATTAAATATTCAGAAAATGTATAGCTTGACCTTTTTGCTCTTGGTCTTTGTCACTCCACTGTCTTATGTTGCAGACTCTTGATTCTGGTGCATTTCCTGATACTCTTATACTGGAAATGTGTACATGACACTTAAACTGTACGCAGACGGACTTAAATTAATTAACTTTGTAACATTAGAAGTAATTAGCAGGTCCAGATTATAATTTAATGCTTCAAGGCATATGGGGTTTATACATGTGTAAGCACAACTTTTCTTTCTTTTTTATGTTTTTAGAATTTCTTTTTTAACATTCGTAAAATTTCTCAATGCAAATTTTGATTATATTTTTAGAGCTGCTAAATACAATCCAAGGCTGCAATGCGGCAAAAGAGGAAAAGCACAAAAGTTTAGACAAAAAATATTTTCTTCATATGTGCCTCATAAATATAACCCTCAGGCTACATTCAAACTGCCAGCCTGAATTCATGTTCTAGTAAAGCAGATCAGAATCTGATCTTTCTGACTCTCTGTTCACATTTACTTATTGAGAGTGATCACACCTGATCTACATGTCTTTGCTGACATTCCTTGATCCAAAATGTCACTTTGGCATCAACTGTTGTAGGGTTGACTGAAATGCACTTTGTTTAAAAAAGGGTATTAAGGACTCCTTTGCACCTTGGATTGTGGCTTTATGTGTGTGTGTGTCTGTGTCTATATATATATATATATATATATATATATATATTTCTATATATATATA
>JAOWBL010000004.1:10151807-10181903 GCA_028564865.1 Zenarchopterus dispar | reverse complement strand
CTCCCCTTTGGCCCCAAAGACTGTGCTTGACTGGATGTTCATATTTCTGAGTGAAATTAGCGGCTCCATCATAAGGATCCTCCTGCACTGCGCCAGCAAGTAGATTTAAAGATAGAGAATTTGTGTTTGTCCAGTGACCCTTTTCATAGACTCTCCTCCCATTTCACCTCTGCGTCCTGGCTTTTGTGAACAGGCTTCCCACTATAAATGTTAATGACGTTCCCTGCCACACTATTGCCTCTTTTTCTAAACCTCTCCACTCTCCAACCTCGGGTGCTGTGCCCACAGCAGCAGGGAGGAAATGCCTTCACCAGAGGAGGTATCTTTTACGGACTCCCCAGCTCCCTCTGTCCTTTCTCTCTCTTCTCCATCTCTCAACAGCACTGTTTCATTGCCCACCTCAGTGACTGGGCCTCCCTTTCCCCTGCGAAGCATTTTAGCCGTTGGGTTAAACATTGATTTGTGAATGGAGGGAAGCGCAGTGGCAACTGCATGGAATACAGCGGTCCCCTGCTGCTTCTCTGTGTACACACACACACCCCTACTATACACCACCAAGACTAGCAGCCATGAAAGCCGCTGAGCCAAAAGCCCTTGATTCAATAAGTGATGACCATTGATAGTCTCTGTGTGTGTGTGTGTTTATGTGTGTGTGTGGTAACCCCAGCAGCTACACGCTTAACAAATGGCAAAGTAGTAACTCTTTTTTTGTTTATTTGTTTAGTTGCCTTTATTCAGTATTCAGTTTAAAAATACATATACACCAAACTGAAAGGGTACCTGGATTTTTATTTAAAGTGGTATTAGCAAATTTTAAAAATATTTTTGACTATAAAACATTTTTGGTTAACTTTCTTTGTCAGTTATTTTATGGTTGAATAATTTGTTATTTTGCATTAACTTCATTTATTTTTGTTTCAGTCCCAGGAGATTTGGTGCAGGAGTTTCTGGCTGGTCAAGGAAAAGGATCCCAGCTGCAGGACACCTGTTTAAATGGGATTAATTGCTTAATTGGGCTGTACCAACTTCATCCAGTATTGGGGAGGGTTTGAGAGTTCTAGTTTGTTTATTTCTTTGATTTGAGTTGTTCTGATATCTTTTCATGGGTTGTTTATAAGCAATGTGTGAATCAGTTTTTGTCTGTATTTGAATTGCCATTTCTCTGTTTCTTCTCATATTTTTGAAACTTGCTTTGTTCTTCTAACTCGAACCCCTCTTTTGTCCAAATATCTAAATAATGGGTTTCATTTACTTTGGTTATAATTCAGAATGAAGTCACACTCGAGATGAGTAAAGTCCAACATCTGGTTCTTGGCGCTGATGTCAATGCGGATGTAAGAAAAAATACAGTTCTTCACATGACCACTATGGTCCAGCTCCAAAACCAAATTCAATCACCACAGAGGTTGCCACAGCGAATCAGTGTAGCCCACACATCAATTTGTCACAGGTTTTGTAAAAAATTTTTACACCAGATGCCCTTCCTAATGCAACCCCACAAACGGGGCGAGGCGGGTTGATCACAGGATCCACCTAGGCAAAGTCCGATGGTCCATCGGACTTTGCCTACACAGGCCCCCTCAAATTCAATCTCCAGTAACCCGTCTTTAAAATGCTCAAGTAAAAATAATCATAATAACAGCTGGGCTTTAGAAACTGATTTTGGATGTTGATGACAGTTGCATGGGGGGAGGGGTTTGAGAGAGGCGTGTGAGTGACAGCTGACACTGCAAGACATTGTTAGCAACACAGATAGAAACAATACTGAGTCTAGTGGTCCAATGAGTACAAACAAGCATTATAGATGTTTTAATGTGAATGAAATAAGACAAAACAGTTACAAACAGTAAAATTAGCTGGTGCCAGTAGCAGCCCTGTTGGATGCTCGAGTTGAGGGTTTTCTGACTTCAGGAAGTGTTTCAGTCAAAACTTTTAGGAAAAAGCTCTGAAATTCGGACTCATGAGTTTTAATGGAGTGCAGTACTAACTCAATAGGTCAGTTAGTGTTGGAGTTACTGTTCTTGTTGGTTCCTATGCGTTGATTTGTTTTGCTGAGCTTTTTTATTATAGCAAATTAAACCCACATCTACTTATTTTTTATTTATTTAGTGACACATATGAGTGCCTATCTTTGGAATATTGAATAATCTTGTCATCTTAAAACTACCATTTTCTTAATTTTCCTGTCCAAAAGTGTTTTTTGTTTTTGTTTTTTATTTAAATCTGACTTTACAATAGATCCCATTGAATCATGTTGAAGTTTTTTTAAGCTATATGTTGGAAAAACTTTTTCCATAAAGAGAATAAATTTTTTTTTGTGTCCCAACAATGTGCTAACAAGACAAGATTTTTACTGTTGCAGCCAGACATGTTGAATTTTGAATTATTTTGTCTCCAACTGCAGCAACTAAATTATCTTATTAAAGATTAATTTGCTTATTTTTTCTCCATTATCCAATCATTTGTTTGAGTTTTAAAATGAACAAATAAATGTCTTGACAAGTGCTTAAAGGGATCATCAATAAATTTGCCAACTTTTCTTTCCATTCACCATAACATATGCCAGATCTTTTCAGCTCTGTTTGTATAACTATTGAGAAGTAACTCAGCTGTCAGGCGAATGCTGTGCAGGGAGAAAAGTCCCCTCCATATTTTCTCTGAGTTTCAGCTGAGTAAAGATAGAAAGCAACATGAAAAGATTCAAGTAAAGTCTAAACGCTTCAAAATTCACATTTGGAGCACTACAGGAAAATCCACCAGGAGGTTTGGTTTAAGGGGCTAAATTTACTCTCTGGTGCAGTCAATGACATGAAGCAGGAGTGTGAAACCTCTTCTGATGCATATCCCAAGCAACCATCATGATAAGTGAAAGATGCTTGAGGTGAGAGTGAAAGTGGACCCTCTTGACTTCTTCCCGCCTCTGGAGGAGTCAAGGCATGAAAAGGCAGAAGGAGAGGATTGGAGATTGAGGGGCGTGCTTTTTCAACACTCAAAAGAGAGAGAGAGGGAGAGAGAAAGAAAGAAAAGAGCAGTGAATGGGTGACCGGTTGAATGAATGAGAGGCAGGCTGGAGCTGAGAGGGGCTCTGGCTGTGTGGAGCTTCAGAGGTTAACTCGGCTTCTTCAGAGGGATGAAAAGGAGGGGGAGTGAGGGGAAAAAAACGGATTGAGCTTTAAAGAGGAGGACCCCCTGCGCCCGGGGCGGGATCAGTCAGGATGATTTATTAGAAGAGAGCGAGAGAGAGAAGGCGGCGTTTGCGAGCGTCAAAAAGCTGCAGCGCAAACGCAGCACTCAAAAGTGCTGATGTGCACCACATGTGGATGGGCCTGATTCTGATTTTTGCTTACAGTGAGAGGAGGACGCACTGCATTAGGTCTTCCCTCTGCCTAGAGGCTCTCCACATATTAGGACAGTGTACATGATCATAAAAGTGTGTGTACCTAAAAATACGTACATGAACAGAAGACGCTCAAATAGCTCTGTAACGTGTTTCCCAAAGGAGCTTGTTTTAATGCTTTTTAAAACACAAACTAACCTAATTCTCCAGATTGATTACATGCGCTTAAAAGGGAAGAATGTTTAACTTGGCATTTTAAAACATTTGAACAACACTTGTAAATGCGCCACATCTTTGTTTGCACAAAAATGGAAAAAAAAAAAAAAACATGGCATAATAAAAATAAACCCGGGGATTGGGGCAGTTTCGCGCTCTCTTGGTTATATGTGTTTTTGAAATTGGTTGAAGTTCTCTTTGATCACTTTGAGAAAAGAACACATCTTCTGTCATCCCATCAATTCGTCCGCCACGTGAACCTCATATAATCCACTCATTTTCTGTCACTTTCCACAGAGGCCTACTGTAAACTGGCCTTTCAGGAGCAGGACGGCTGCGCATGGCGCTGAAGGCGCCGCTTTATGTCCAAGTGCCTGGTTACAGCGTTGCACTAGTTCGCTCGCACAAGAGAGGGGGCAAAAGAGAAACACTAAACGTCATGCAGTGTGGTCAGAGAGTAAACAGTGTCGGGATTGTAATCTCTTTTTGGGAAGAAAATGGGGCTGTTGTGTCTTTAAGAGGGGCTGCTGGTCCCTCATCGCAGCTGCTGGCGTGTGTGCGTGTGTGCGCGCGTGTGTGTAACATAGAGGACAGGGGAGATTCATTACTTAAGCAGTACAATGGACATTTATCACCCCGTGGTGTTATTCAAATTCAGTACCAAGCGAGGACCTTCTCCACTCCTCTCTCCGCCTTGCGTCGCAGTCGCAGCGTTTATTGTTGGAGCAGCGCAAAGAAAAAGCCAGGAGGGCACAGAGACGTGCATCCAGTCGGTCCGAGGGACTCGTGCAGGATGGGTGGAGTGAAGGCAGGAGTGTCAGTCCGGAGTGCACGAAGCCCGGAGCTGCTCTCCGGCTCCGCACCTTCTTCTTTTATTTGCCACCATCCTCCTCGCCGGGGGGGCTTTTGGACGGAGCAGAGATCCGAGAGAACGCGCGACGTGGAAACTGAACCAAGGACGCACTAACGGAAACTAAGGGCTTTCTTTTTAAAAAAAAAAAAAAAAAAAAAAGATCATTTCTTCCTTTCACCAGCAGCTTAAAACAGCAGAGGAAAGAGGACAGCCGCTCACCGTGCCTCCGTTAAATAGGAGGGAATTTTTTCCCCCCTCTCTCTCATTTAAGAGCCGAGGAAAGCCACCAGAACTGAAGAGTCTTTCCTTGAATCGATGACATTACACAGGTGCAGAAATGGCGTTCTCCTGACGCTCCTGCGTCTGGCTTTAAGATGAAATGAAGTACAGATAGGCTTGTTTCTGATTTTTTTTAAACTCCTGCCGTCCTTTTCAGACACTTTGAAGACTCTTAAGGGAATCAAAGGAGATGACATTTGACTTTAAAAAAAAAACTGCAATGGCTATTCAGCCATCTTAGGGGCCTATTTAGATATGGATACTCTTAACTTCAAAACTAGTCTAAATAATGTACAAAGGATATTATCAAAGATAAAATATGAGCTTTTTTTAGAGTTAGCAGTAGAAAAATCACAACGCAGCTGCTGTTGCAGCAACGCCTGCTTATGGTTTAAAATATCTGGGGGGGAAATATGCTTTCTCTTTATGGAGCAAGGTATTCCGTGATTTTTGTGGAAAAGTTACATTGTAAGTTTTCTGAGTTTTGTCAACGAAAAAAAAAGAACCCTGCTGCAACAGCTCAGTATTGGAAATGCACAAGGAAAAAGCAGTTGTTTCCTCTTTGTACAAAGGGAAAAGAGAATCTAAGTGGCGGTGCTGAGCCGTGGAAGTGTCAAAAATAATGCACAGCAGTGCAACTCCTTATCTTGAAGGAGAAACGGGAAAGGAAAAACAGCTTTCTGTGTCAGGAGCTCGGGAGCAGCCGGTGCTACCAAGGGACATGCAGGCAGGCAGCAGTAGCAGGTGCACCCACGGGCCTATACCAGCAACTGCCCGTGCACATTTGTGATTCAGATAATCAAATGCTTCACTTTCTGCTTTTCATCTTGGCAGGGGACATAGGGAGTCTCTCGCGACTGATTGTCCAAACGCAATTCTTGAGTAAAATCCAATTCACCCCCAAGAATTGTGTATGGACATCTGTTGCTGCAGACTCGCATTCATCACTGCTGCCTTTGGCCAAGCGCCTCGTCGAGATTATAGGCCTCCGAGCCACAAAGGCAGGCAACAGGGGAGGCCTTCGGTCTCGTATTGTTTTGTAACTGTGTCGTTTCAGGTAAGGTGCGAATCCCACTTTGCATGACGTGGAGGAAAAAGACGCGGGACTGCATGGGCCAATAAAGTGGAGGAAACCTGATTCTGCCTCATATGTGTTTTTCGGGGTTTCTGTGGAGCTTTGAGCGATTAGTATTTACACTTTGTCGAATATCTAATCAAGACTGCTTGTTTTAAAAGGGAAATATCGACCGGAAGCATTGACGTATCGACTGTATGGGAGGCAGTAAGTTGAGGGCGCGTAGTGAGGCCTGCATGCACGCAAAGACGCACACGGACGCGGGGTTGTGATTGGATCAGCGGGAGGAACGAAGCGAATAAAGACAAATAAGCAAAGTCTAGGGGGGGACAAAAAAAAAATCATACTTCTCCTTAAACATTTACAGGGTTAAAAACTTCGTGTATCATCCTAATATTTGATTGATATAGTAACAATGTATTATAAATGTTTATAAAGCTAAACATCTCAGCCGAACAGCTTAGAAAATGGACCGTTTTGACTTTTTGGCCATATTTAGAGCATTTACTGAGGTGTGAGGCTCTCACGAAAACAGAAAACAAAAACAACATGGACTGATGAGTGATGCTGCCAAACAGCGTCACTGATAAATCACGTGGGCCGCTTCTTGGCCCATTAGATGTAGCACCTTGTGGATTTGTTGATTTCATACAACATTTATTTTACAAATACGTCTAAAATACGTCTAATTCAGACCATTCTGGAAAATATACTTTTAATACGCGAGAAAAGAAACTTTCAGGGGTTTTTTTTTCGTTTTTAGCTTTTAAGGCCATCAAAAATGAGCAATGTCACATTTTACCTGTGTATTTTGTTTTTGAAAAATGTTTTTTTTTAAAAAACTCTCAGTAAGTTCTTACATATGGACTCACTAATTAATTTAATACACACAAACACACACACACTAAGGCAAATAGCCGAACCAAAGTGTGTGTTGTAAGACATTAAAGGCTCACCTCTCTTAATTCCAGGGGATTAGTGTTTAATGTTTGTCTTTGCGGGAATTTAATACCTTTAATACAGCTGGTGTCACTAAAAGATCCCTGTTTAGAATCGCAGAATATTTGAAGACTCGAAATTATATCCACAACTGCTGTACACGTGATTAAAATTAAAATCTAAATGGCCACAGTGGGGATAGCCTTTCTCGTGAAAATCTAGTCTTTTATAATAACCGTGAGGTTATGGTTGAAATTTTACCCTTTTTAATTCAAATAAAAATTAAAATCCACCTATTTTGGTTGTTTTTCTATTCTTATTTATTTATTTATGTTTTAACAAAGCTTACAGAGACTTAAAACTGCGTTTTTTGCGTGTGTTCGCAGCTTGAAATGTGCATTTTTTTGGTGAAGGAGAGCTAAATGAGAAGGAAAAATTAAATTAAAAAAAAGAAATGATTGCTGAAGGTTGGCAAGTGGTGTTTTTGATCAGTTAATAATTAATCAAAGGTTACGCATTAGCATAAAAAAATCAACATCACAACAGTTTGGATTGCGTCATCAGAATGAATAATAAAGGTTTAAGACTATTTCTTTTAGTTTAGCCCCTTTTTTTTGAACCCTCAATTAAAATCATTTTGCAGGTAGTCTGACATGATTTAAAAAAATAATAATTTAAAAACAAAGTGGACTCACATTATTATCTTTACTGCTGACTGTTTACTTTACGGTTGTCCATGGCGGGCTTTTTACCCTGCAGCTGTGGACTGCTGTGGACTGTCCAGGTCTTTATGACGTGTTTTGGTGCAGACAGGTCACGTCTCCTGCTGGCCATCAATGAGCAGCTGTGGACGTGGACTTGAGTGAAAGTGTGCAGGTCCAGTTGGATGCAGGACTAATGAATGAGTGTACAAACTGTACATCACAGTTTCAGTGATTTCTTCTGTTTGTGGAGGACGTGGGTGGGGGGGAAGGGTGCAAACCTGATCAGGACACGAAAAGTGGGGGGAAACATCTCACGAGGGCAATGCAGTCTTTAAAAAGAAAAACACTGATTTGAGAAATGATCAACTTTTAATATCTCCCGAGAATCATTTCACGCCGGCCTATGAGAAGCGTCGGGCTGCCGCGGAGATGCGGACAAATGTCACTCGTGTTTGTGGCCCTCTCAGGCGCGCTGCAGCAGCTGACACAGAGCCACACTTTCTCCTCTGTGAGCCCCTCGCTGCCTCATTTGCATTTCCTTTCTGCCGGCCATTATAGGCCGGTTTCCCGTTGCAAATCGCACCCCACAACCGAGAAAAGGTTTTAGGTCGCCTCGGGCGTTCGTGGGAGGGCAGCCCGGAGGCTAGACCTCGACCTCCCGCAGTGGTGCTGGAGTTCACACCCCACCGTCACCTCCACCTCCACACACACAACATAGAAGGATTGCTCCACCTTTTTTGGACTATTGCATGTGTGTGTGTGGTTGCAGGAAAGTAATAATCTCACTCTACTCTCCTTTCATCGGCTTAAACTGCAACTCAGAGCTGGAGGAAAAATGTGATGTTAAGTTTTCTATATGGATAAGGAAAGGTTTTGGTTAAAAGATAAATAATTTAGTGGCGACAATGTCCACAGAGATTTTGCAGTTGGCAAAAACCAGAAACACACAATACATAAATAATGACCTTTAAACTGAAAAACACAAGCCCTAATTGTAAATTCAAGAGAGTGGAATAATTACATTTTATGAATGAAAATATTTCTCCTTGGCAAGGAAACCTAAAAAAGATCATCAAAAGGAAGGACACTGTACAAATATTATGAAAATGAACAGAGTAGAAATAGAAAAATAGATTACAAATAGCTCATGACAGGAATCATGGTATAAAAGATTCTCTTTATTTTTTAGTGAAAAATAATATGAAAAACAAAACAAGGGAATAAGTAGTTCATAACACAATGCAAGTTAGCTGTGAAGAGATTTAATGATATTTTAATGTGAAACTAAAACTGTAAAGAATCTAAAACTGCTTGAGCATAAACACATAACGAATGACAGAAGTATCACAAACGTGTAATTACGTACAATATTTCTTCACACAAGCTGACAAATGAGCTCATTACATGTTTATGTGCTGTTTTGAAACGCTAATGATCTGGAGAGATTTAGGTGTATTTTCTTGTATCTTCTGGTGACAGAAAAGTCCGATTTTTTTTTTTTTTTTGCCTTTCTGATGGGCTTCAACCAGAAATCTGACTGCTTCAATTTATTTAAAAAAAAAAAAAAAGTCTCCAGATTTCCAGTTTTTCCGTTCCCTTCATTCCCACCGATCCCCACCAGCCGCATCAGTGGCGAGGATGCAGGCCGACACATGGTCAGCATCCAGTGAGGATGTTGCTGGGATGTGACGGTGTGGGAAGGCTTGACCGTCATGTACGTGTCATGGATACGTTTGTCCTCCTGGTCATTTATCCTCCGTGGAGAGTGGAAATAAACACAATGTTGTCTTGATCTTGCAGTTGGTAGTCCAGTTCCCCCTGCGTTTCGGATAAAAGATAGAATATTCAAGCATGTCCGCACCGCAGAGGAAAAATAGTTTATTAATGTGGAAGTGTGCGTTACCCCTGTTTTCTCATCAGGTCTAATAATTGACAAACTTTTCAGTTTATTTATATCCTGAATTGAGTCTTGTAACTGAATTAAACTAAAGCATTCAAACTGCATCTGGATGTAAATGTCCACTCGAAACATGCTTGCTGCTGCAGCCTCCACATGAAATGAGACGATGACTGACTCAGAGGAAGAAAAAAAATAAATAAATAAAATAAAAAAATTCACTTTGAGTGAATACGTAGTTTAAGCCTCCAATTCAAAGAATAAACAGTACTTCTATTCCCCTGATTTAAAATAAAACACAAATATTATTTTATTTATTTAAAAGTAATAAGAAAATGCACACATGCTTTTTTTTTTTCCACTGCTGACCCCAATCACTCACACACACCCACATACAAACACACACACACACACAGTCCACACCATCTGACAGTGAACGTGGCTCCCACTGCTCACCATTAGCTCCCAGTCCGCATCATTGATAAGCACCAGTATCCCAGGTCTCCTGTGGGAAAACACAGGGTTTTCAGTCAGACGCATCTCCCGCAAAATAACACACGTTCACGCCAAGGGGACACACACCTGAAAAAACAGTATAAATAGATAACCGAATGCACCCCTTCCTAACAAATTTTAAAAAAAGCAAAACTCCAGCATCCACTCCTGCAAAAATAGACATAAAAACAGGAGAAACACCTTCCAAAGATATGAATAAAGTCGGCTGTGTTTCCGTATGTTTAAGTCACATGTGCATGCAAAAGAGGAAATATGACTGTGCCCAATACAAAGATAAAAGAAAAATAAGGATAAAGAAAGAAAAACTAATAATTGCACAAAACAATCAGAAAAAGTTATATTTTCTGTATGTTAAATTAAGACAAAAGGATAATCTTAATAAAATCCTTGACACAATATTGAACTTTTTCTTCAATATTGATAATAATTTTTAAAAAGTTGGCAATAAATAAGCTACAAATCCTATTAATCCTATTAGTGTTGCTTATATTTAAAAAGCAGCAAAGACACTTAAAGGTAAAAATATGTTTAGAAATTGTTTTAATTACATTTCTTTTTTAATGTTTAAGGGAAAAAAAGGCAATCCAGAGAAAATAGGTAATCAAATCTGCTCTTCCACTTTACAACCCTTGAGAGAATAAAATGATTATAGAATCACATCTGAGATCATGTTTGTCATCATAAGCATTTGCACGTGTGGGTTATACCCACGTTACAGCTCACAGAGGATCACAAACACGAGCTGTGGGGGTTTTCTCTCCGCTTAATGCACTAGTTCATCTGCAAATGTCCACAGAGCATGTGCATTAGCACGAGTCACGATCCCCAAATTGTTTTGTGACTAACAAAGAGCGAAAGTAGTAATTATATGAGTAATACTTACGAGGCCCGAGAAATTGTGGGGGGGAAAAAAAAAAAAAGAACTGGAAATTAATGGGGTCCCAAAAATAACACGTACAAGTGGATAAGGGGGTTATTGGAAGAGGGTGATTACAACAGCATCTCCGCGTGCAATCCTCTAAACGGATGCTGGTGTGTTTCTCATAAAAGAGGTAACTTAAAGTCGTGTGTATGCTGAGATAATGCTGGAGGCAGACACTGATGCCTCTCGTACTGCTCTTATCCAACTCACAGATTGCCTCTGACGTCAGCGAGAAAGGGCAAAACGGGAGGAAACTGAGCACTAACATGTCTGCACGAGCGTGCACGCACACCCCGAAAACCTGTGCACAAGAGAGACAAAGGAATGGACGAGGCAAAGGTGATAAAGTCAATCTCACGTGGATCTTTTTATGAAAAACAAAAATAAAATAAAATCTCAATAATGGTTTGTTAACATCACACGCTGCACGCGAACACACACACACACACATCTAATCTATAAGGTTTATAGGAAGGCCAGCTTTTTCTCCTTTCATTGGTTAGATGATGCTATAAATAGTCCTGCACAAAGGCGGCTGTAAAAGTCAGCCAGTCCTATACGACTGCAGTGGGCTTTGTATCCACACACACACACACACACAGACGCGAGCGCACGTCCACCCAGGTAATCATCTTTCAGAAGCCTGTAACCTAAAAGCTTTATTTTCCCGACATTTTCCAGACGTTTCAACCGCAGGAAAAATGGTCGCCCGTTCTCCCTGACGCGCGCTTTTACAGTACTGCGAGGTGGCATAAGAACGCAAATATGATTCCATATTTGACATTTGGATTCAGTTTTAGAGGCAGTGGTGTACGTTGCACCATTCAGGGTTTCGCTGTGCAGTGTGATGTGTGTGTGTGTGTGTCACGTGTACTTACACAGAGTCTCCCTGAACAAAGAGCTCGGGTCGTTCCTTCAGCAAGTTCCGTTGGATCCAGACCAGCAGCTGCCTCAAGTCCCCTAGAACACACACACACACACACACACACGTCCATCTTCATTTAAGAGGACATCTCACTAACTTCCACTAATTTCCTGGAGACTTACCTTTAAGTACTACCTGTCTAATCGCAGTTCAAAGCAAGACTTTTTGTCCAAATGCAAAGACTTACAATATGAGGACTTGTTTTGTTTGTCCCCGAAAGGGAGTCAGGTCCCCTCAGAGTGACTGTGCAAACAGATTTATGACTCGCATCCACACACACACACACACACACACACACATGGTCCATACACAGCAGACAACAGAGGTCATAGGTCAGGGGTTAAGGGTCAAGGTGCATGGTCCCAGCCTCCTGGTCGATGTGACGCGACAGAGGCACCAGGCGGGACAGGGGGTGTGTGCATATATGTGTGTGTGTGTGTGTCCGTGAATGCATATTTATGAGTGTATGTGTGTGTTGGGGGGTTGACGGAGACACTGGAAATAAAGGCAAGGTTGATTGGTATCATGGCCAACGGCAGCTTTGTTCTCCTCAAAATGAAAAGTTGCACTGATGGGTTTTTGTGTTTACATTAAAAAGAAACAAAACAAAAACAACAAAAAGGCCATGTAGTGATTCATAATTAATAATAAAAAGGTAAATGGATTTTTTTTTTTTTTTTTTAAATGTATAAAACCAACTGAATGATTAAGTTTCTATGTGTTTTTTCTGTCAGCGCAGACAGGAAAACATCCCGTTTGGACAAATTTCCGCCAGCTATTAAACGCAAACGCTCGCCATCTGAGCCTAAATATCAGCGATGCTTGAATTTTCTATGAGTCTGACCTCTTCAACAATCAGACTGACCTTGTCTCATCAATGGGCTGAGCCTCGCTCGGACCGCTCACAGCCACAAAGGCAAAGCCAAGCAGGGATTTTTAAGACAAATCCCCATGAAACAACCAACGATGAATATATTATAGTCACAGCCGCCGCCGCCGCCGTTGAGATTCAAGGTGGCGTAAGAGTCGGTGAGTCTGTGCGTCAGCTGTGGTGCGTTTCCTTGTGAGGGGCGCATGCTTTCCAAGAAACAAAGAGGAACACGTAAAACGTGAGACTACAAAGCACGGGAATGTGACAAAAGCAAAACACGCAATGATAAATCATAAACAAATATACAGAAAGAGACTCGTGTCTGCGGCTGCATCGCGCGAACACACGCAGACGTCGTGGAAACGAAGTGCATCTGCCTCAGGGGCCGGTTCAAACGGGAAAGACAGAACGGAGGAGATGAGGGGATGGACGCGTACGAGGAGGGAGCGTAAATGAGCAGAAGAAGAGCAGACGAGGAAGATGGTGAGTCATCCCGCGCCAGGTGTGAGGAGGAGTGCTGAAGCTGTCACAGGTAAGTGTGGATCCTCGGTAGGGCCGCTGGATGAAAGGCAGAGCTACAAACACACTCCAGTTATTCATCTTTACGTGAAATGCATTTAAAAAAAATGAAGGATAATAATGTGGCATTGCACTGGTTTGTATATGTCTTTACCTTTTAATGAACTACTCAAACATTTTCTTGTCCCTTCTACTCTGAGATCACAAACCTGTGAAATTATACCTATTATAACAGCGTTAGGTTGTTTTTTTTTTTTTTAATATCTACATGTGACAAAATCATTTAGATATGTTTTTCACTTTTCTGTCTCCCAGATATGGAAAGCAACCGAAGCCAGTTACACAAATATAATAAAAATGTCCCTGCAGAAAAACACCTGGCTGGTCGCTGTGGTTTTGAGGGCAACAGGCGCTGTGGACGGTGCATGTGAGGGGCTTCGTGTGCGTGTGCTGCTCAGGTTAATTGTAGTGCAGACCGCCACCTCAGTAGTGCAGTGACAGCGCTGATTTGCTGCGGTTCCAGGTCGTCGGATTAAAAGAGACGAATACCTGTTCTTGTGCAGCTCGCGCGCACAAACACAACAGCAGGCGGTGCACGCTGACCCGCACCTCAGCGGAGCTAAAAACAGAACTAATCACTACAGCAGTCATAACTCCTTCTTTGTGCCGGCTCCTCTCTGGTCACTCCTTCTGCCTTTGACTGTTGCTATTTTTCTCCACCATTACCCCTTATTCGCTCTTTCATCCTCTCACCTATTTACTTTTTCATTTCAGCTCACACACGCACGCCCTCTCTCATAAAAGCCACCCCCCTCTCCTCCCTCATCTTTTTCCATCATTTACCTCGTCTTTTATGACCCCCCCCCAACCCCAATTGGAAAGGCGCACACAGGCAAACGCCGCAAAGAGTTGAGAGACGTGAAAATAAATAGGTTGGTTTAATAACGGGGGCTGGTATCATTGCAAGCTATAATCAATTAAGCTTTTGTATCTGAGATATGAGCTGCGGTGCTTTTTTTTAAAAATGGGCTCTTGGAAAATGTCACGCAGACTTGCATCAGTGAACTGCGTTAGAGATGAAAGACAAATGGAGTTCAGGAGCACGTTGCAGTCCAGGTAGAAAGGGATGAGAAAATGAAGGAACAGACGGGAGAGAAGGGAAAATGCGTCACGGGCTCCCAGTGCATCATGGGATATAACTGCGCTGCGTAGGTGGAGAGGAGAGATGGAGGGAGGGGGGGAGAAAAGGCGCCATCTTGATGCTGATTCAAAAGTGTTCCCGCTTTTTGTATGCATGCGTGGTTTTAGCATCTTTCTTCTTTAGCTTTTCTATCTTAGTGCAATTATGACGGTCGTATGAGGGGGACGGACCATCCATCTTCCTGCTGATGTGAGGGATCCTTCCACCACAGGGGTTTTGTTGCGTGTGTGTGTGTGTAAAAGAGGAAAAAAAAAAGAGGGGGGTGGTGGGTGTTTCAGTCGAGGGTCATCAATCACCGGCTGGGGTCAAAAAGAAATGCGAAGGGATTCAGAACCAATTATATCTGCCTTCACTGCGCCTCTTCAGCTTTGAGCTGCTACACTCGCAAATAAACACACACACACACACACACACTAATTTCTATGGCCATATACATAAACGGACACACAACAAGGCTTGATGTCAGGTAGCCGTAACAAGGTAAAGGCCAGAAATGTAACAGAACTGTGTGACGTTAAAATGTGAAACTTTGTGCACCACGTAATGAAACCTTAGGACACACACACACACAAACACACACGCACACATAGGTCAGCTGGTGCAGCAAGGTCATATCAGCCTGACATTCCCTATTCTGGTCAACTTTTGTATCTTTGTTGTCCCGGTAACATCAACACCCCAGATGAACACCCTTTGTTTAGCCAAATACCAAAGAGGCATATTTCTCTTATTTGTCCTCTCTGCGGGCAGGTTTTTGTGTATTTTCCCCTCTTCGGTGCTGTGAAGTGGACCATTACTGCGACGAGCACGCATTTTACGTCAAAATGAAAGGAAATCCGATTTCCATGGCGAGGTGGAAAACGTTTGGCGAATCGAGAAAGCAGCAAGCAAACAAAAAGGCCGTCTCACCAAAATCTTCTTTCGACCCTCTACCACGCCTCCCCGCCACAAACATCAACCTGCACCGCTATTATCAGCGGGAAAAAAGTCCAGAAGAAAAAGAATGGGAAGATCCGCTAATAGAAACGACATTCACCACCCACAACAAAGGGAGGACGGCTGGAATGAGAGACGAAGAGAAAGAAAAGTAATCTGATGTGAAGATCACTTAAGAGGAAGAGGCGAGCTCATCTTTTGAGAGTTGAGATGTGAACTTTCAACAGATGATAGAAGTGTGTGCTTAAAGCAACTGAACAGACAAAACACTTAAATAGCTCCAAATACACTAACTAGAAATATTTCCTCTCTCTGTTCCTGCACCATCATAAATGATAAATACGTTGTAAAGCAGAAAATCTTTAAAGACGCGGTACCACCGTCTCCTTGGTCCTGCTCACACCTGGCACCGACATGCGTCTTGTGCTGACAAGTAAACAGCTTGAACATGAAAGTCTGGCCTGCATCCAAGATGCAGGGAGGATGCATTTTATTCCAGCTACACTCTGAATATGTCTGAATTGCACTTTGTTCATTTCCAATCGTAATAAAAAAGATTTTTGGCAACACTGAAGGATCTCCTACTCAGCTGATGTCTTCTGTTTACAGCCACGTTAAAAAGAAACCCCCTCTCTCAAGGTTTTATGTATCAGGACATAAACTCATGCCCACTTCACTAGGTGTACTGTCACATAGAAATTCCCATGTTTGACACTTGAAGCAACTTGACGAGGTCATGTGACTGCAAAGGAGACAGATCGGCTTCACTTATTTAGGTTCATTATGTGCCAGTAAAATCATATCAAAGATTGACAAAAGACAGCAACAGATTTGTGCCACTCCAAACACAAAATTTTCATTTGTCCCTGTTTATACATGACAAAGAACATCACCATGACAACAAGTCAACATAAACAGGCATTTAGAGCCAGAAAGTGAGTCTGGATCATAAGTGGTCAGCTGAAACACATGTGGTGACACACTTCAATGCCAGGAGTGAACTTGTGTAATTAGAGCTAAAAACACTTGTGGCAGGATTACTCTGCAGATGTGAGCAAGGCCTCCGTGCCCCCCATCCCAACCCCCACCCCAGTATGGACTGGTAGACTTTATTAAGATTACAAATGACACTCACAAGGTTCCTCTTGGCTTGGAAGAGTCACATGATGTTCCTTCACGCCACTGAAAAGCAGCTCTGCTCCACCTCTAGACAAACAAATGATCAGATATCAAAATAACATGTTTAAATGCATGTTTTAAACAAAACCCATGTTATGAGCTTGCAGCTGTGTAGCTCTACACAATAAAGAAAAAAGAGCCGACTGTCCGTTATGATCACATAAAGTCAAGCCTGCTTAAATCTGGAAATAATAATATCTGTCAACAAAGACAAAAAGATGTTGGAAGGACACAATTCATTATTTTGTCCCCAAAATAAAATTAAAAAAACAACCAAACAATTATTGATAACACACACAGATCTGTTATTTTACAGTAAATTTAGAGCAAGTGGAAAGAAAAACAGAGAGAGCTTGTGTGTTTGTGTTTAATTTAACAAAGTGTTACATGAATCTAAAATATCAAGAGACCAGTAGAAAGTGATGCACGACAACTGGACGTCATATTGCATGAGTGTGAAGAGTTATGTTCTGGGTCACATCTCAAATGTCCTTAACCGGACTTATATACACCACAGATGGCAGGTATTTGCTGTTTACTTAAGGTCCTCTTTTCTTTGTTTGTTTCATTGTAGATGTGACTGATCCCATGTCCAATAAAGCTTTATAGTTTTTAATGAAATATTTTTACATCACTTTCTGAATAGCTTCTGATGGAACTTTTGATCTAACGTTTCTGTCCAGTTATCTTCTGTATTTGTTCCTTCTTCCACAGTATCACTTGTGCTTACCAAAGTGACATTTTTAACAAATGCAATTTATTAAATATCTCCGGCTGAGATCATTTTATTGGGAATCATGCATTTTTCTGTCTTTTTTTTCCCCCATTAGATTTAAAATTTCAGGAAGGCATTGCTTATAAATTTCAAATGACTTGATTCTAACAAACAAAACCTTGTTAAATCAGCATCAAAACAGATTATTTTTCCACCAGTCTGACAGAGATTTTCAAAAGATCCCAAAAGTGTAAATAAATTAATTGTCTTTTGTCTTGAAAAAAAAATACAGACATGATATTTCATATTCCACATTTGTTCAACTATTTGTGCACATGAACATGTTGTAGGACTTGTTTTGAACTGGTTTAAATGATTTGTAAACTGCAGCATTGTGAAGATTTGTGTCAGTCCTGGCAAGATTTTTTTCTTTCTTTGTTTTTTTTTTTAAATATGTATTTCAGTGGACTATCACGAGCCTACTTATCAGATCTGTTGCTCTGTTTTGCCCCCTGTTGCCTCTGCTTGCTGCTGCTGGTTGTTGGACCAGTCCTAGTTGTCTTAAGATCTACATAACTTCTGTTCCTACACAAAAGGGCTTTATATTTTGTCCTTTGACATTGTTTTTTTGATCAGGTCAAATGTCCAATTTCATCTTTAGCATACATTGTTAATGACTTCTAAAACAGTTTATGAAATAATGTTTTAGGCTTACTGGATTAAACTGCTTTGATTTTGTACAATGTTTTAACTTATTTTCTACGCACAAATATTTCTTGAACGGAAACTTCTGCATTTAAAGTGATGCATTCACTGTGTGTAAAACGTTGTACTTTATTGTATTTTTATTGAATATGTATCATGTGAAGATCTTATTACCCTCTCAGTGGTGGACATCTGTCCTGATTCTGGACCAGAAGCTGACGATCTCCCGTGTTGCGTTCACGTTCATGTTTCTCGATTATGTTAAACGCAGTTAAAATGACGATTCGAAAGAAAAACACATATGTCTGAACTACAAACGCTCTCAGTCCCGTAAGCACTCGCTGTCTGAGACGACACTGTAGTCTGCAGTGATTCGGGTTTAGTAAAACCTGATAATAAAATTAATAAAGGCATTAAGCGGTAGCATCAGTCAGCTGTCAGTCTTCTTGTGTTTTGTTTTCAGTCCTGCTGCTGTGTGGCTTTAAACGAGAGTTTCCACCCGACTCACACCAAAGATAAGCGAAATTGAAACCCCTGAATTGAATATTTTTCGATTTACAAGTACGGCTGATAAAAAGTAATGCACAAAACGTTTTGAATTTGCATACCCAAACTCCAGATGAATAGCTACGGGCGCTGCCATATTGTCGGGACGGCAGGAAACATGTGAAGAGGAAGTCGGAAGTGACGTAGGCGACTGCGGATAATGTTTTTTTTGTTTTGTTTGTTTGTTTACTTGAAAAGGAACTACGACTGGCTGCACGGAGAGCTTTGTAAGAAACTCAAAATTATATTCTAATAAAATAAATTATAGTAGTTTTAAAACTGTGATTTAATAGCTGCTTTCCTTCAAGTATGCAAATTTCTAATTTAATTTAAAAATTTTAATGCATGTTAATTAACAATACTTCAATATGTTTCTCTGGAGTTGCATTTTGTTAAAATAAATTCATAAATTGTTAATGATAACAATAAAAATAATAGTATGAATAAGAACAACAACAACATCAACAACAATAATAATAAACCTTACAGATATTTATATTCAGCATACTGTAGCTCAAACAATAGTTGCTCATTTTCTTTGGTGGGGTGACTACATCTTCTTTTTACAGTTTTACAGATAAGATCAGTTACTTGAATTTGATATAGATATGAGACTGTTTTTGGTTTTAGCAAATTAACTCCTTCAGATGATTTAATTTAAGTGAAAAGGATTGTTTATTGATTTGGCACTATATCACTTGCTTTGCACAGCCATATCTGTGGTCTCCTGGGCAAAATTTCTCAGTGCCCATATTTTGTGCCAAAATCTCTGCTATTGTGTTGGCCTTGGCCTTAACTTTATTTTGAAAATAATATCTAAAATTACCAATAACTACATATAACACATTTCCTTTTACACTCTCCTTTTAACTTAACATATGTATGTTTTTGCATTGTGCTCATTCCTATAAGCATGCAGAGGCATGACATGAGTCCACATCTGTCCCCCGTATCCTCAGCTCCCCTCTTACCTATATCCTCAATCATACTGGTGACAGCCGAATACAGGGCAGTCAGTCTGAGGGGGGGTGAGAGTGGATGTTTAGAGGTTTGAATTGCAAATCTGCTGCCTTCTGTCCAAGCATTAGCAGACCCTTCCCTGTCTTTATTCATGTGGTAATGAGGAGCGAGTGCAGGAGCACATAGACAGATTGACTAGGGGCCTGGCGGGTGCAGGGGAAGTGTGAGGTATGGGTGAGGAGGCAGGCGGGAAATTGAAGTCCATGGTGGCTGAGGCTGCAGTGGAAGATGTAACCGCTAATAAAGACATGAGGATTCCTTTGTTCCACCCAGAATGAGCAACATCCTTCCAGGTGAAAACAGGCAAAGAGGCACAAGGTGAGCCATGGGTGGGATATCTATGGCTTTAAGTAATGGTAGAGCGAATTGTCCAGAAGTTATCACAATGTCACTCCACGTCAAGTTGCATTTGTTACGCTGCAGTGAGGCCCATGAGCAGCTGTTATGGACAGTGCACCAGATTTCACATGAATTCACACTAATTCTTTTCAGGATTCTGAATTTTCAGTATGCTGTAAGACAAATGACATAAACTACTTTATTATATCCTTCTTCATAGTTATTTGTGTATTTTTATTATGTGAAGCAGGTTCATCTATTTACAACCCAAACCACAGAGAGAAAAAAAAACACTAATATTTTGCAAACAAATTCCATCGAAATTCCAACCCTAATTCACCCAAAACTGAGACACAGTAGATCTTTACCCTCCCTGAACCCCTCCACCAACATCTCTGCCTGCAAACGGACATCCATGCTAGGCTGCCGGGCTCCAGCTATAGAGCAGCCAAGGTCACACATGATCAGATGACAATGACCAACACGATGGATTAGCTGTACAAATGGGAGAGAGATTAGGCAGTGAATTGATGAAGGATGGCTGGCAGACAGGCCTGGGAGATCTTGGGTGTGTTTCAATAAGACACATAAAGAACTAAAATTAAAATTTACCATGATACCAAGCAGAGAGAATCCTCTTAGAGATTACATCCATAACACGTCACGCCTGTGGGACTGTATGGAGAGAGGGAGGGGGGGGGGCTGTCCTGTTATTGCAGATTATGGAGCATTCTGTCTTGACTTATTCTGTTTTGTTCTTTGTATTTTTTCTCTTTTCTTTGCAATTACTTTTTGTAAAGATTGCTTTTGCCTAGGATAAGGGCAACGCTCCTCCCACCCAGAATAACAGACTGCACCACTGTCTCTTCCATGACGAGAGTGCGCAGCATCAGCAGTGCTCCTGTAGCATCTATGTTACAGCACATGCATGCACTCCTGTTGACAAAAGCACACCTTTATACACATATACTGTACATAAACGTGGCCACACGCATGCAGAAGCACACATGCTCTCTCTCACACACACACACGCTCCATCTGTCTCTTCTCCCTCCCACTGCCTTCACCATGGGTCTATCTGCAAAACAATGTGTAATGCTTCACATAACACGCATGCTCGGTGCAAGTCATATGGTACGTTTTCCTTTTGACAGACACAGAGGCCTACTTGTTGGTTTTACATGGAAGTCAATGCTGATTTAGCTTTTAAAACACTATCAGAGTGGCTAAACTTCACAGATTTTTACTTATAAATGAGTAAGAACTTGTGTCTTCATCAAGTAGTTGTAACTCAGAAGGTAAGGGTCTACCAGATGCCTAAACTTAAAATGATGACTGACAGAAGAGAACAAACAGATTCCCCCAGTCTTTGATGAAATGGTGAAGCATGTCAGGTAAAAGATCAGGAGAGATGACCTAACTCTTCAATAAATGCACAGTTATACACTGAAGCTTTGGACAGTTTTCTTATTCAGTCAGTCTAAAGCAGGTTTGGTTATGATGGAATCCTTTTCCAGGATGATAACACCACAAAGTAAAGAGGGTTAAAGTTTTCCAGAACACATTAAATTATATATATAAGATTATATGTACACAAGTTCCAAGTTTGTTTTGGTGGTGAAATGCTTCCCCCTAGTGGGGAAAAATGTTCATAGCAACGTGTAGGCTCAGGAGTTAGGAAATTCAAGTTTCAGTTAAGAAAGAAAAAGTTGGTTTATTGTGTTTAGAAGAAGTGGCCACGAGTACAATTTAGCATCATCTTTGTCTTTTACTGACAACAAAATATTTAAATGTAAAGTCATTGTATATCAATCTTATATCATACAGAGTGGACAAAAAAGTACTTCAGATATTTTATATAAATTGTAGTACTATATTGTAGAAGCACTATTGTAAAATAAGTCTTGCATTCAAAATGTTATATTTTTAAATTTACACAAGTAAGATGTGCAAAAAATAGCAAAAGAAAAAACTTTTTTTCAAAAAGAAATTGATGAGATATCCTAACAGGACATAAGAATTATGTTTGTAATAACTCATCTACCAGTACTGCTACTAGAGGGGATTATAAAACACCATGAAGAAAAAGTTATTTTTGGCCTGTAGTTTCTTTTCTTTTTCTGATTGTACAGCAGCACAACCTGAAGTATTTTACCATCAGCCTTCAGGCACATCTGAGCTTTTAGTAATTTCTTCAAAATAGTTACTGATTACAAATGTTCATGATGTGAAGCAGTGGTTATACTGTTTCAATAACTGTGTTTATTTTTTTAATCTAAATTTATTTCTTATACTATCTTTTTTTTTTTTTTACAGTCAATCTGCTCACTCTGGTGCACGATACTATATGATTTTGTGCAGTAACACAAACAAGATAAACATTTATTTGTAACTGGAAGAGTAAAAAAAAAAATACTGCAGTGAAAACTAGAAGATATTCCTAAACTTAGTGAAGTAGATGAGATAAAAGACAGAAAAGCTCAGTTTGCTCAAAACTGTAAATGTATTTAGTTAGTATTTAGATTGAATTTAGCCCGTTTGGGACATTTGAAGCTTCACTCCATTAAAACCTGAGATGATCTGTTAGACATTAGCACAGCGCACCTTAAACCTTGCACCAGGATGGTTAAAATCAGAAAAAAGCCAAACATGAAACAGTTTTACATGTCCTCTGCACCTGTAGGTGATGCTGACACAAAGATTCAGGTTTTGAATCCAAAGTCGGTCATAAATCTTTTTTCAAACAGACTTGGTGCTTCGATTTGTACTCATGTCAGTAAATTGGTATGTGCAGCAACTAACAAGGAGAAAAATGTATCAAGCTTTACCCATCAGGCTGATTCTCAAGTTCACTTTTTCTCATTGACCTTTCAGCTATATTACATGTTGTATTTATACCTAGACGTTACTCCACAAAAGCAAAACTATCCCAGAAACGTTTTTGTTTTTTTCCTCCATTCAGAGAGAAGAATCAAACACATCAACACAAGCAATCATTTTATTTGAAAAAAGTGAATTATTATGTACAGTACGTAAAAAAACATGAGATGAGTCCTGAATCATTTCTGACATTTTGCTTTTCACTTCATAAACATAAAAACATTTTACATCATCATCATCATCATCACACCTAAACCAGTAGGCATCCTCTTGGTCTCAAAACACACAATAAATTTCAATGTCAATGTTTGTGTGTATGTGTGTATGTGTGTGTGTTTTACGGCTCCCTTTCAGTATTTTTTGTTGATGTAAGTGCGCCCCCTGTTGGACTATAAGGGGAACTGGCACATGACCTCCAACTACCAACCTCGTGGTCTGATCTGTACAGCTGTCTTCAGAATAAGAACAAACACATTCAGAGATATTTATGTCTGACTGGTGCGACTTTTATCCACCTGGTTGGATAAAAAGGTTTAGGGAGTCTGCGTCTCGGGGGTCTCGGCTATTAGTTGAAACGATTGCATAGCTCCGAGAGTTGGCTCCAGCCCTCTCAGATGCACATACTGTCAAAACAGCCATAACATAACACTCACTGATCAAGCAAAAAAATGTTAAATAAAATCATTCCAGTCATTTTACTTCTATTGCTGACACATAAATTAAAATCATACAATTAGAAGGCATCCTTTTGTGGCACAGCTGCTGTGTACACATCCCTGGTTTCACTTCAGTTTTCAAACTGAAAAGACAAAAATCCAAAACAAACAGATTTTCTTCAGCCTGAAGATTTTCCAGACGTGACATTCTTGTCATCCAGTCATTCTCATATTTCTCATGTTTGACACGGGCATTTAAATTGTTATTAAAGCAACATTTGACTTGGTAAAACAGTTACAGCTGCATGCAACAACTGTTTTGTATTATTTCAGAAAGTCTGCAAACTGACAGGAAGAGTCATACCAAACACGTTCATAAATGTTCAGATACTAAGCGAAACATTGCTTTAATGAAATTTAAAGTCTATACATTCCCCATTTATTCTCCTTTGTTATGCAGTTGTTTTTTTTAAGCTACATTTTGTGTACAGGACACACAATATCAAATGTATTACACAGCAGAAACAGAGGGGGGTCTCTTTTGTCTTCTTAACAACTCTCACAGCCCTCGCATTCACGCTGCTGCATTACATCGGCAAATGTTTCTTTTTGGATACATTTATTAATGAAGGCCTGATACATTTTTAATGGGATTCGATGGGACTGCTCGATACATAGTTGATGAGATTTTATGAGTTCCCCTCGCTGCAGATTCTCACGAGTTTACTGAGGAGATGTCCGCAATGTTTTGATGTCTTTTGATCACGACAAATAAATAAGACATAAAGCAAGCAAAAGAAAAAGTTAAGGACTTTCGAAAATGGAGGACTCGCTCACAGACGCACGCTCATTCACGCAGACGGAAATCTACGAATGTGAGCTGTTGTGATGGGTCTGGCTACAGTGTGTGACAGTCGTTGAGGGTGTCTGTGTTATACCGGAGCAAAGCCGACCTCTGCAGCTCCGCTCGGCCCTGAGGGCGCGCCATAAAAATGTTTGTACTAGAAGAGGGGCTCGGTAATCCCGTTCCCCTGTCTTCTTCCCCATTTTACTTGTCTCCCCTCCCTTGCATGTAAATATTTTAGCACAGAGCAAGTCCACTGGGAAGAGCAGCAAAAACTGCCTTATTTCAAGTCCGCAGTGAGCGCAACACATGCTCTAAGTGAGATTCGCCTTTCTGAAGTCCTCGTGCACTTTTAGCTGCCTCCTCACGTTCTCCCGTGCCCCCAAAGTCTTCAAGTTGGACCCCTCCGCCCCCGCGATGCAAAACAAGACCATATCACTGTGAGTGGTAAGTGCAAACAGGGCCGTTTTGGCGGTGTAGCGTGTCAGGGCAGGCGCTATAGTTCGCTGTGACGCGCAGGAGCCTCGAGCTTCTGTGACAAAGCGCTGAGGACCTTGTCGAACTTCTGGTAACGCTCCAGCTGGTTGCCCTCGGAGCCGCGGCTGCCCCACAGGAGTCGCATCTGAAACTCCGTCTGGAAGATCTCGAGTACGTCTGCCCGCTCCTGAAATCCTGGAGAGGAGAGAGGAGGGTGTTACTCTGAGTAAATAAGACTGTAACCATGGTAATCAATGTCATCAATGATCACCGAGGGTAAAAAGGGAACATTTACTTGTTAAATTAATACATAATAACTAAAAGCTGGATTTGCTGTTGCATAAGACAAGACACACAACAGGAATTGTGGGAAGAAGCCAAAAGTTAAAAGTCTAGCTGCACTGGCTGCAGAAGCGTTAATATCTGGACAAAAGTCTGATCACAACACCTACTAATCTGAACAGTCTGTCCTAAAGATTTAATTTCAGACAGATCTGATTGGTTTGCACTTGTCCTGCATGTTTTAGGTATATTCTTGCTTCACCTGATTCAAATGTTTGGATTGTTAACAGACTTGTGCAGACCTTGGTGACAAGCTAATAGTGATCCATTCATTTGAATCTGATGTGCTGAAGAAGAGAAACATCTAAAACGTGCAGGCCGGTGGGCCTCGAGGATCAGAATTAGGCAATCCCGACCTAAACTCAGATAACAGAATGGTTTCCAAAACTCGCCTGGGTTTGATAAGAATAGAAAAAATAAAGTCCAAATACATGTTGACACAAGGTGTGGATTATGTCTCAAAAACAGATAAACCTCATGAATTACTGTGAAATGCAACAAAATCATGCATGAATATCTCAAAATTACAAAATTCATTTAACAAAGTCAAACTTACAGTCAAAATAGATTTATATATTGTTACTAGACCCATTACAAAGACTTTCATCTCCTTCTGTCTGTGGCTACTTCTCAGACTTTCCATGTTTGTTAAAGGATAACCAATCACCTGATAAAAAGTCTGAGATAACTGAAAAAAAGACAACTTTTAAAGATTACAGTGATTAGTCCCTCACTAATCATCACTCCCATCCCTAAATATGTTCCTCAATCAAGAGGAAATCGGTTTGTAGCACCTTTAAATTTTAGAAAATGGTCCAACAAAGACCAGCTTCTTCACTCTTGATGACTAAATGAAATAAAAACGGGTTATGAACTTCTAAGCTGCGCCCCATTTATCTGTGTGAAAATGAACATCTCCACGAGAGCTTATAGAACTGTTGACAAAAGGAGCAACCTGAGGTCATGCTGGTCGATAGCAGGTTATAAGAGAAAACAGACGCGTGAACTGAAAGCTATTGACACGGCGTTCAATAAAGCACTAATGGCATTAAACTCAGAACCAGTGGTGAGACGCTGAGGATCAATGCCGTAAACATAGCGGCTGCACACACATGATCAATGCATCAAATTAACGGTGCTGTGACAGTGATACTGAACACATTATTTACAGCAAGAGCTGTAACACAACGCTGATGGTGAGACCAGAACATGAGAAGCAAATAAGATTATATTAATAAATAAAACAGACTGTGGGGGACAAAGTGTATAACTGGGGTTTTTATTGAGCCAAATCAAAGTGATGAAGTCTGTGGAGTTCCTTCAATAAGCTGCTTTTCAAAAAAATGTGAATTTTCCAGGTTTTTTTGTTTTTTTTTTTAACTTGATGCTGGAGTCAGGTGTAGTTTGAAAGGTCTACAAAGATTTTCCTGTCTCACCCTGCAACTTGGTCTCTGCGTTGGTTCTGTAGATTTCCCCGTGATGTGCGATGGCTCGAGCTGCCTCTAGGTGGAACATGACCACATCCACTCCCGCCTCTGCGCTCTCCCAGGGCTCAAGCACCTCCCCGACGGCCATGCCGCGCTCCAATAAGGACAGGACAGGAAGGACGTGGGGGAAAGAGGTGTTGGACAGGATGCTGGATTCTGGAGGCCAACGAGAGGACCAGGTGTCAAATACGTAATTATGTAAATGTAAGAAACACAAAACAACCGCAAGGACCTCACCTTTTCCGTCGTTCAAATTCTTCATGAAAGGTTTGAGTTTCTTCTCGTACAGAATCGCTCCCTCCGTGTGTCTCTGGCGTAGGGTTACCCATGTCTGCTCCAAGCGGGAAATCTAAAATAACAAAAGAAAAAACATTGAAACACATATTACAAAACCATCCTCGGCAGTGTCTGTGCTGAGGGTGGAAGCTTGCAGGTGCCAGTGCCTCACCTGTGGCAGCTCCAGGGCTCTCATCACGGCAGCGAAACCAAACATGTTGCCCAGGTTGTTCTTTAACTCCGCTGCTAACTGGATAGTCTTGTGGAGCAGCGCTGCCCTCTCCTCCGTGCTTCCCGTACAGCCAAGGAGGTCCACAGCCATCACGATAGACATGGTGTAGAACCTGAGGAGACAGGTACCGAAGTTTACTGCTAATAAATAAAAGCAGGGGAGCCAAAACCATCCCAGAACTGCACATATGAGCAGAATCCGAAAGCACTGATTAAATATAAATAAAACACTGCTGAATTTTTACAAAAAGCTTATCTTTGGAAAATAAATGAAAAAAAACAGTTTTATGCCTCCCTTCTGCTACATTTAGAAATATTTAATACAAAAACATGAAAGAGGTGGAAAAGAGAGTGAGGAGGAGCAGAAAAAATGAGAACAGACAAGATGAAGGAGAAGAATAAAGCAGCAGAGATTATCAATACCCGAGTTATTGAGTGGTGCATTAAATCAAGACAGAGGAAATAAAAGGCATTTGTACCTCTCCAGTAGGTCAAGTCTCAGCTGGTGTCCATGTGGTAGCGTCAGCAACTCCAACCCCGAGGACACTCCCATCATCCTTTGCATTTCTGGGGTTACGCCTAATATTCTAGCAACCTGTCCAGGAGCAAAGGAAAGTTACCCCCTGCTGTGGGTGCGTCTTTATTTACAGCAGTAATTACGTCTTTGAGCTCGTGTTTAGTCGTGGGCGGGTACGAGAGCAGAGTAAATGTGTGTCCGTACCCTGCAGTCCACCATGGTGATGTGCTTAGCCGCGGTCCTGGCATCCACTTCAGCCAGAAGCTCTTTGACTTTCTTCAGCACAGTCATCTCCAGAGGTTTATTCTCAGCTGGAAGAAGGCAAGACTCGTACCTGTACAAAGACCAGTTCGTGAGAAAAAGTGAAGCACAACAGGATGTGCACACTGCCAAGAGCTACCATGAAAGAGGAAAGTGAGTTACAAAGTTTTGAAGCCAGTTTCTTGGCTTTAACGTTATATTTATTTAGCCAAAGTGAGTTATGAGTAAGGAACAAACTGAGGTTTGGACGGATGAAGCTGGAGATCACAGTTAACAGTACCTCAATAACAGACCAAATTCATTTCAAGATGAGTTTGGACACAACAAATTATGGAAAACTGGGAAGAGTGAGGACATTTGTGTATGCTGCCACAACAACAGTGATGCAAACTGCCAGATCAAATGGTTGTAGCTTTTGCTGCTTTCAACGCCAATTGCTCGCAGAGTTTCAGCAATAATCTTCCTGCGCTAAACTCCACAGGGGACGTTTAGATGCTCACGAGTGCTGCCTCCTCTAATGCTGCTGCCAAAACCGTGAACGCAACCGTTTTCATTTTACAGCCTTTGTCTGATGTGTCCTCCTATGGCTTTAATCACAATCAAATTCAGCATCTGTCAAGTCAGATTGCACAGAGTCGATCTACTATCTGTTTCCAACCATCTGCATGCTTTCAAAACTGCCTCACTCCTGCCCTCTTTCAATTTCAGGTTTCACATATCTAGACATTAAAAAATAAATCGTTCTTTCATGTGACATGATACCGTGTCATTATTTATTGAACAAAAATGAAGCTAAAAAGCAAAAGCAGTATGTAAAAAAAACCAAACAAATTATTTCATTGCTTACACACAAATTAAAAGAGTAAATAGCAGCAAAGAGCTGCTAATGACATGCTCTTGATTAAAGGTAGGGTAAGGGATTTCTGGATGACATCACTTCTAATTCCTTTCCTTTCAGCTGCTCCCTTCAGGGGTCGCCACAGCAAGTTATCCATCTTCATCTGACTCTAACCTCTGCATCCTCTTCTCTCACACCAACCACTCTCATGTGCTCCTTCACTACATCCACATACCTCCTCTCTGGTCTTTCTCTAGGCCTTCTGCCTGGCAGTTCCCACTTTAACATCCTTTTCCCAATAAATTCACTATCCCTCCTCTGCAGATGTCCAAACCATCTCATTTCTTCACCTCTTTTCCACCCTCTCTGTTGCTCTGAACTGCTGACCATAAGTACTTAAAATCCTCCACTTTCTTTATCTCTTCTCCCCGTAACCTCACTGTCCCACTTGCCTCCCCCTTACTCACACACATTTACTCTGTCTTGCTGCGGCTAACCTTCATCCCTCTTCTTTCCGGTGCATTCATCCATCTCTCCAAATTTTCCTCCACCTGCTCTCACTATAGATCACAATATCAGCTGCAAACATCATGGTCCATGGAGATTCCTGTCTAACCTCATCCGTCAGTCTATCCATCACCATAGCAAACAAGAAAGGGCTCATAGCTGATTCTTGGTGCAGTCCCACCTCCACCTTGAACCTCTCTGTCACACCTATGGCACACCTCACCACCACCTTACAGCTCTCATATATGTCAATCTCCACCCTAACCTCCTGCACATCCTTCCCAGCTCCATCTCTCTGCTTCACCAACCTGTACAGATCAGTCTCTCCCTCCTTGCTGTGCAACCGAGCATACAAGTCATCATACGCCCTCTGCCTGGCTTTTGCCACCTTTACCTTCACCTTACGCTACATACTCCTGTCTACTCTCTTCCGTTGTGGATGACATCACATCTCTTGATATTTGACAGAAAAAGCTAGCTTCTTCCCAAGAAAAAACATGCTCCACGGTGAACTCTCCCCTCTTCATGTAAACAAGCATGAGCACTAAACTTCTCCCTGTCTGTGATTGGCTGGAACGATATTTGATATGGTTTTGAAGAGTCGACTGCCTCCACTCTGTTTGTTTCCATTTTTTGACACGGAAAACTAGCAAATGATGAGGAGATAGTCACAAAAGGGGCCAAAAAAGAAAAATAATGTTCTGGATTGGAAATCATGTAAAATCACTTACCCTACCTTTAACTGAATTGAGAAATGTATTTCTTTAAAAGCAGATGTTTTAGCTACAGTATAAATGTGCCATGTGTTGTTCTTCATCTGATATTGTATTTATTTAATTTGAAGACCTCCCGCCCCACAGATTGAATTACTCTCCCTAATAGTTTGCTGCAGACTAGCAGCTAAAGGTTCATATTTCTTGTAACACCTGCAACGCATCAATGTTCTGCTGGGATGAACTAACAACAAAGCTTTTTTTAAGCTGTCATTAAACCATAGATTTTCTGAACTGCAATTTATTTGGAGGCTCTCCTTATTTTTCTTTTTTTTTTACTGCATCCTTAAATCATACTTATTTTTCAAGATGT
>JAOWBL010000004.1:10138537-10151707 GCA_028564865.1 Zenarchopterus dispar | reverse complement strand
GCAATTTATTTGGAGGCTCTCCTTATTTTTCTTTTTTTTTTACTGCATCCTTAAATCATACTTATTTTTCAAGATGTCTCACAAATTGTACTGTTTTTTTTTGTTTTTATTTTACAACAAACAAGATAGAAAGATGTTTTCCCGTATTTCAGTACCTACTTTTCTTCTTATTGACAACAATGCTCTGCACTAAAACAAAGAACAATCCTACTTTGTAACTAAGATTTCGCCATATTAGTACAAATTATTTTAGCTACTTCAAAGTAAACTTAACCAAGTTACGATTCATACCTGGAAGGCCTGAATGAGGAAGTGGTCTCCACCTGTGGGGCGCTGAACGTCCCCTCTCCGTCCTCTCTTCCCTCGTCTTCCTTTCCTTCCTCCACTCGCAACCTCTCTACATAGCTCTTGGCCGGCGGTTTGGGGGGTCCCGACACGCAGGGTCTTAGATCACAGTAGCTCCCTGCTGTCTCCGAGGAATGCGACTGGTAGCTGGAATGATGGGCTGGTGAGGAGTGTGCAGAGTGAGAGGTCTGCGTGGGATAATCTGGAGGAGTCTTGCTGGCTGTGGGGCTGAGCTGAGGGTCGCTGGAACGACGCATCACGGGGGAGGGAGGGACGACGGCCAGGGCCCGCCCGCCCGAGTGGGCTCTCTGCCTGGTAACTGAAGATAGGATAAAAGCTTCAACTCTCTGCAGACAGCATTTGTGAATGTTTTATTTATGTGTCTGAGTCTGTGTGTATCTGGCACTTACTGGCAGTATACGCGGGAGACAGTGGGGTTTCTCCAACAGGCGACAAGGGGCAACGGTACTCCTGAATCTGGTCCATGCTCATCGCACAGTTCCGCATTGCGTCTTTATGGTGGTGGATTGTTGACGGGCTACAAGCACAACAAACACAGGACATTAAAAATCTTTGTTCGCCCAGTTACTGATGGGAGCCTCAGTTTTACACAGTACGAGTGGTGTTAAATCCTTCAGGGTGAGAGAAAAGGGAGATATTTCAGTTGGTGTTTTCACTCAAATCACATTCGGGACTTCGAAGCAGAAGCAGACGTGCTGTACAGTGCAGTCGTGAGGCTAAATAGTGGCAAAGTAGTGAATGAATGATTTTCCAAACATCGCTCATTTATTTCACTGGTGCTAATTTTTTTTTTTTTTAAATCCCATACTTCCCTTTATCCCAATATTCATTTCCACTGGAAACAACAGCTTTGTCTGCTTTGCTGTCATAAGTTCATCAAGTTTCAAACGGCCCTGAGTAGTTTGAAACCCGGGCGTGGAAGTGAGCGAGAATGTGGACCTGGTGCTAGTTTCAGGGGGAGTATGTGAGGTGATGGGGAGTCTGGGAAGGTGGAGGGCTGGTGCCCCAGTTTAGTGCACAAGAACAACACTGGTGTCACACACACACACACACACACGCAAACACAACCTGCATCTGGGCGCAGGTTCCGGCTCTGGTTCTGGCGGCGCCACTGGTGTCTCAACCGGACTGGGACTGTCTGAATCACTGACCATGTATATAGCATAATGTGTCAATGAAGCAAATCAAGTTACAAGATCGCAAAAGAAACTAGTCATAAATCCACTACTGTTTAATCATCGGGCGTGCTTTGCCCTCAGGTACACCCCTGACCTGTTCTTCGACTGCCTCACCTGTGAGGTATCATCTTTTCGGTTGTCAGCCCGTCTGTCATGGTGACGCTCCTCCTCTTGATGTACGCTCCCCTCTGGCTGGACGGAGAGTAGGAGCCTTGCTTGCTGTTGGAGAGGGCGAAGGTCGCCTCCAGGTAGCGCAGGGGGAGAGTTCTGCTCACTGGACAGTAGATGTGGGCGGCGGTGGACTGGGAGACTGGTTTGCGTTGGCCCACATAAAAACGCACGAGCTCCTGGACTGAGTCAAAACTGTCAGACTCCAACATGTACTTCACCTGAGGATGAGGATGGAACAACATGTATTGATTGGTTGGTTGACTGAAAAATCGAATTACAAGAAAAAATATGAATTTAGGTTTGGTCGAACCTTTGTCTCGTTGGATTTCACCAGGACCTTACTGATCTTGAAGTGGAGCACCTCGTTATCCCATCGACAGGTCAGGACGTAGTCGCCCACACTCGTCAGAGAGTCACGCACCAGGAAATCTCCATTACGCAAGAGCAGAGTCTCTGACACCTACATGGAAAAAAAATAGGGATATTGCTCAGAAAAGAAGATGAACAAGCTCAGAGCCTCGGCTGTTTTCCTACAGAGCTGCAGCACGTGTGTGAACATGTTGTCACGGACACTTTTAAAGCTGAGTAACTGAATGTAGAGAAATGGCGCCTCGGGTCTGTTTGTGTTGCTGAACCAACGCAGCTGTCTCCCTCGCTTGCAAATTGTCTCCCTGATATAATATGTCCAAAATGGGTGGATGAAATAGGAAAGACTTCCTGATGACGCTTTTTTTTTTTTTTATTGAGCTCAGCACGACTGTAAGAATGGAAACAGTTTGGAGCTTGACGTCAGAGGAGGCAGTTATGAGAAGTAATGCCTCGTTCATGGTCAGCCGAGCGGCTTCGGGCCGTACATCTTGCTGATACCAAACACTGCAGTTCTGCTGCTTTGTTGGTGTGGTTTTCAGCGAGATCACAAATATTGATCTGGTGACTGTGTAGTAAAAGGGAAACCAGTTACGGACTGAGCAACAGTCCCTTCAAAACTCCTGGGGAGGATGTTGCTGCTGAAAGCAGAAGGCAGACTGTTTTTACATTTTTAAACAATGAACGAAACATGTGATGGAGTCTAACGGTGTCACAGACCAGCAGGAGGCAGCACGTTACACAGATCAGTGACAAAAACCAAGAGCTGGGTCCTCTCTCTTTTTTGCATAGTTTTAGAGAGCAAAATTAAATAAAGTAATGTATCTAAAGTGAGTGAAGGGAGTGAGTTTGTACCATCTCAAACAGCCCAAACCTCAGAAATGTCATTCTGCTTTGACTACAATGTTGTATTAGATATGTTTATACTTTTGCACTAGACAAGTAACTTACTTTGTCGCTACATTTTCTTTACAGTAGACCATCCGTGTTGCAGCCGTCTGCATGGTTTGGTCGCTATGAGCGGTTACAATAACTCTCCATCAAAACTCCTACCTGATACTTCAAACTGTGACCATTGCTTTGTGCAAATATGACTCTCATAAGTACTTCACATAAGAAGAAAAAAAATCCCTTTAAACTTTGAAAAGAAAGATGAACAGAAGCAAATAATCAGGAAGGCTAAATGAGATTTAAGAAGATCTAAGAAAGCTGATGTACAGTACACACCTGCAGGGTGTGTGTGAGATAAAGTCCCTAAGTATTGTTTTGGTAACCACGGGGCCCGGGGTTTTCCCAAGTTTACACTGGGGCGAATCCATGAATAAATGAATATTTTATGCAGATTAAAAGAGGAAAGACTCACAGATGGCTGATTTGAATCTGTTTTTATGTGCACGTGGAAAAGAGACAGAGGTTGATCAAGAGGCAGAGACTGTGGCTATAAACAAGGACCCTCCACATGTGCATCCTGTCTGTGTGTGTGTGTGTGTGTGTGTGTGTGTGTGTGTGTGTGAGGGTCCGGATCATGTGTCTCTATCTGTGTCTTGTCACCAGCTGCGATCTGCAACTGTGTACATGAGCAACATGCACAGCTGTCTGTTTGGCAGAGTGCCCCTCCTTCTGAACGCTAAAGCAATTTCCACTGAGCTGTGACAGATGATGGGATTCATTAATCGTTGTCACTCTCTGTGTAAACCATCTAAACTGCGCTTTCAGAGACAGAGACTTTGGCAAAGTAATCGCTCAGCCATGTCAACGCCGGGTAATCGCTCAGCCTCTGCTTCGCAAGCATGTCAACCAGCACAAAAACACTACTATGTTTGAACTTTTATCTCGTTGAACTCTCTATTTTTTATTTGAAATGTGAAATCTGTATAAATAATTCATTTCTCTGCGGCTCAGACTGAGATACTGTAACATAAAGTGGATTTTAAAGCTTTTCACTAGCTGTAACGATGAGCAGTCATATTTAAAAGTTACTGCCCTGTCTTTTCTCTATATTTGTTTTTTTAAACAAATATGAAGCCAAAATGAAAAAAAAATATCATGTGGGCAAGACCATGATTTGCAGCTGATATTTGTCAGTCTGTGGCGGTTACGATCTAAAACCCTACATAATAAAACAAACAGCGGTCAGCTGGATTTGAACATAAATGCTCCTCTAACCTTTGCCCTGATGAATTCATTTTACTCTGCATTTGAGCACTTTTGTGCAAGTACAGACTCTGCGTACTTCCTCCTCTGCTGGCTAGTACAGTACACCCTTCTCTGCTCGTATCGAGGTGCTCCTACCTCTCGGGGGATGTGTCCATGGTACCAGCCATGGCTCCGGATGTCAGCGGGGCTCAGTTTCAGCTCCTCCTCTAGTTCTTTACGGAGTTTCTCGGGAGGAGACTCCAGCAGATACTTCTCCTTGGAGAACTGTGCCCGACAAACAAGACGAGAAAACACGGGGTCAGTCGGGCCGAATCTGTGCAACAGACTCGTAAAGGGATGCCTGCACAGTCTATTTGTATGGAAATTGATCACTAAAAGAAGTAGAATCTATATAGACCATTGTTTCTTCAGATCAATCCCAGTGAGATTAAGATTTATTTACAAACATGTACCGAATACATTAAACATATATTTATGAGTACATAGTATAAAAATTTCCATGCAAATTGCATTAAAATCACACGCGATAACGCCCCGTGGGGCGTATGGCACACAAAAACACACACCTGTGCTACAGACGGCAGCACTGCAGGGAAGCATCACCATGTGCTGCTTAGCCCACAGACACACCCACCCACACACATGCATACACAAAAATGCACCCACCAGACAAACAACTGGGAGATATTTCGCATTTCAAAGCTTCAGATTTCTCTTTGCACAACCAATGACCACTTGAATACTTGAGAGGAAAAACTACATACACAGAAATCCTCCTCAGCTGCTTGAATCTGAAAAAATAATGACAGCACATACTCATTAGGAGAATTTATTTTCTCCATGACTGAGGCAGCTGTGGCCCAGGAGGCAGAGCAGGTCGTCCACTAATTGGACGGTTGGTGGCTCAATCTGCGACCTCTCCACTCCTCAACTTAGAGTGTCCTTCGGAGGAACTGCAATTAAACGGGCACTCTTTGCGTCTTGATAGAAAATTTGAAATAAAGAAAAAGCAGCGCGTAAATGTGAACATAAATGAGAGCATTAAATCATAGGAAATCCTTGCATAAATGCACTTTTTTAATCTAATATAAGCAAAAAAGAAAAGAAAAGAAAACAGCGGGCAATAACTGTCAATGTTTGATCTGTGTTGTATCTTCTCAACGTTTTACATTCACCCTTGAAGTCTTTGTGATCCAACCTTCTTCTCCAGTAGTATTTTTGTGTGGGTAAAGTAGGAACATGGGAATTTCCTCACTGGGACCCAAATGTTAGGTGAAAAAAAACACGATGGCTCTGGAGTTCTGACAAATGACCCAGCATGATGAAAACATGAGACGCATTCACAACGTTCGCTTAAAATATGCGAGGACAAGAGAAATCCACTCAGGAATAACAAGAGAAACGAGGCTGAGACCAGAATAAACAGTAAACAATCCTGTCGCTGAGGCGAGCCTCTCGTTCCTTCTAATATTTTTTCATTATTCAGCTTCTGCCTCGTTCTTTTGGGGGCCAGTGTTTTCCTTCAACTTTATTTCAAATACACATTTTGCACGCCGCCCTCCTCTCCATCCCCACAGCTCAGGAAGTTTCAGTAAGATTATTGTGAGGATTTTCAGGGAGAAAACATGAGTGTGAGTGAATGTGGGAAACTGTGATGACCTGTGTGTGTCGTGTGTGTGTGTGTGTGTTTCTGCCTCCCTGCATCAAAGTGTCTGCAGGACACAAGAGCCAAACATTCAATCTTATTGTCTCCAGGCCACAGCGAAACGAAATTATTAACTTCCTCCACTCCACTCCTCTTCCCTCTTCTCTTCTCCAACCCTCTGGGGATGATGGAGGAATATCACCATGGAGGCACACTCTCCCAGATTAGATTTGAGGTATTTGTGTGTGTGTGAGAGAGAGAGAGAGAAGGTGAGAAGAGGCCAATGAAAGAGCAGAGGGGTCAAGTGTGCAGTTATTGCTTTTCTTTGTCTCCATGGAAACCCAAGAGAGGACTGCCACTGAACTGATACTCAACAATGAACTTGGCGTGTGTGTGTGTGTGTGTGTGTGTGTGTGAAGGGTTATGAGGTAAACTGAAATGTCATTGGGGCTCTATTTATGATACGGTTCACAGAGTGGGCTGACATTAGAGAGGGGACACTGACAAAGGCCAACAAATAGACGCACAATAAAAAGTTATTTGACGAGGTCACACGGAGGCAAAGAAGAATATCTGACAACAGAAATCGTGTCTCTCGCACACGAACACATTATAATAGCAAGCACGGCTCTGAATCATCACGTAATAGTAATTCACTGGATTTCTTTACTCAGCTGACACTGACCAACACAACTACTGGGGGTGTGTGACGTAGTAGTAGACACATCGTCCTGCTACAGAGGAGGACAGGAGAGAGATCTCAAAGGGTGTGAATAAAGAGCAGAATAATTTATATAGGAGGTATACGTTACCTGAGGTCAAAAACAGTAAACTCAGCAGAAGACAGTGAGAAAGATTAATATAATAAAACTGGTGCAGGCAAGGTGATTAAGCGAATGTCTGTCACTATGTCCAATCGTTGGTTTCCCTGAGACAAATGCGAATCTGCTTGTTTACACTTGAGCGGTAATGCTGCTAATTGGCTCTAGTTATTTTAAAACAGGGTGGCATGTCTGGATTGGAAGCAGGCCAATTTTTTGTTGTCTTTTGTCATCTTGCAAACAAGTTGTAACAACCGTAACCATTTACACCAGCGTGTTTGACTCTGCTCTTACAGAAACAGAAGGAGCTGTAGAGGAAAAACATCACTCGTCACAAATACGATCAAAAACGTATCATTTTTCTTTCATTTTTAAGGAATTTGAAGATGTTGACATTTTTCTTGGCCAGCTCAACTTTGTCCTTTTTTTTTAATCTACCATTTGTACAGCATGCAAGAGGTCACAAAGATAAGGTGAATAAGGAGTATTAACAAAAACAAAAACAAAACAAAGGACAAACTGTTTATAGTGATGTCAGTGTTTGCAACCAAATCTGAGCAGAATTTGGTGAAATAAAAGCGACCTTCCCTGGAACAAAGTGCATCTGCGTGACAGCAGATGTTGCTTCAAATCCAGTGTTTATCACTCAGCATTAACGCTGCATTCACATTTGTGCTCCTATTACTCATGTGCACTAATGTCTCCCAGCATGACATAATGTTATTATATTTTTTTATAACTGTGGGATAACAAGCAGAAAAATCCATCTCCTCTTTCTGATTTCTTTAGAGCTGTTTTGTTGAATAATTGTTTTCCACTTCACCTCAGTTCATCTTACAGTAAATGAGCTCACGCCCAGACACACCCCGGCCGCTAACTTTCTGGATCTTGTTTATTATTTATATGTTTATGTCTTTAACTTGCATTTGTTTTAAGTGACAATGGCTTTCAGAGATGTTCCTGATGCAATGGAGAATAAGGCCAGCCAAAAGACAGAAGATCTTTTTATGATTGAAGTTTTAAATCCAATACAATGTTGTACAGCTGCAAAAATAACTCCAATAACGTTTCAAGTTTCAGAATTCAAATTTAATGCAAACGTTCAAATATTTTACCCAAAAATAATGTGAACAGATTTGTTAGAAAGACTGTTCACACATTCACAGATTTATCAACACCCTGGTCACTCTGGGCAACAAAGATGAACTAGATGCTGACAGGCAGACAGACTGGATGAAAGCAGTCCCAGACGCACGTGAATATAACACACAAAGACAAAAGACATCAGACATTCAGGAGTGCAGAGAGGCGGTCGGACATATAACAGAAACTCATTAACCGAGACAGAGAGGTAGACGTGCAGGGAGACAGGTAGCCCATTAGACGATGGGAGAGTTTAGGCAATTTAGCAGCTGATGCAGGACTTTGCCTCCCCAAGGGGGGTGAAGAGAGGGGAAGTGTCTGGTGAGTGTGTGCGTGTGCACTGACAATGAGTGTGGGTGTGCAGGCATGCGTGCATATGTGTGGGATCTAAATGGGAAGCCCTGTTAATGGACCAGAGTCTGTTTTTGGTGAGGAGTGATTTGGAGAGAAAGTGGGACCAGCTACCAAAAGATAAGAGCACAGAGAGTCAGACGAATTCACCGCAAGTTTAGTGGGTTAATATGCATGTGTGAAAACGAGCTGCAGATAACAATGCAGTGCGATATGACACCTAATTTACAGCAGCGTGCACTTGAGAAGTTGGACGGCTTTGGTTCGTGGCATCGACACACCCTCCCCGAGTGAAAATTGACACCGCTATCACTCAAAATCATGAAGAGAGGTTAAAAAAAAGACACCTAAAAGGAAAATAAATGAAAGGGATGATAATGGGGAGGCATTTTAAATATATGCACATATTTATACATAAATTATACACCATTTTCAGCACATTTTGTGTGTGAGAGTTTGGTTCTTTGATTTTTGTTGCGTCTACTTCACATTGAATTGATTGTATTCTTGTGTCCAGTTTTCCCACTTTTTTTCTGCAGTAAAAGTGTTCAGTATTAGGAATCCCAAAATTATCTATAATGTTTTACTTGGACAAAAGATGGATGTGTTTTAAATGCAGTGCTGCACAACTGTCAGAAACAATATGATCTCTGCAGATTTAGTGAGTGTGAAAATATGAAACGACAGGAATATATAATGTAAAGCAGAGTGGGGTACAGACCAGCTTGGAGCTGTTTGTGGATGAAACTGAGTTAATTCTCACTGGACGAGTGCAATACTAAAAAATAAATAAATATAAGAGAAAAAAAAACTAAAAACACTGAGCTCCAAGAGGGAAAGTGTCTGTGATAGGTGAAATTAAATATGATTCCTGACAAGTATGAAAAACTGCACGGATTTTTTTTTTTTTTTTAAATTGTGTCTTGCTTCAGAAAGGATGCAAAGTGAAAAAAGTAGAAACACATTCCAACAAGGAAAAGCACCAACAAAAGAGGTTAATTCGGTCCAGACTGCTGCGCTGGGATCTAAGCTCATGCCAGAATGCACCTTCTTTCAGCTCGTGGGCTAGCCTCTAACCCCGTTGTCAGGGTAACCTGGAGTTGTGGTGACAGTGGGGGTTTGGAGTAGGGGGCTGGGTCCCATCTCCTACACAAACACATAGAAACACAAACTGGTTTTGGGGTCAGGGGTCCAATTCCTAAAGAACCTTCTTTACCTTTATCGGCTTTCTCCTCTTTGCTTCCTCTCAGCCCTACAACCCCCCCCTTTTTTGTGGTGATGGAGACCTGGATTATTGAAAAAAAAGACCCTTCAATCCTCCTATCTCCTATTACAGCCACACACTCGCACGTATGTACGCCTTATAGGGGTTTATGTGAACGTACATGGCCAGTATCACCCCTCTCCAGACAGCTGTAATCCCTCTGCTATGCCCTCCAGTCTGCTTTCCACTGCTGTATTCACTCCGGTCCTCGTGGGTCTAGTCGTCTTTAAGTCACATGTAAAATGATAAGAGCATTAGAGAGCAGGGCCGTTAACATTAGTCCTCTTCATTTTTCTTGGCAAAAGGTGGAAATGTTGTTGAATCAAAGCTAATTCAACTAAAGTAGATGTGGGATTTACGCGGTGTCCAATTAGAAAAGTGTAACATTTTGCACAAATGTTTGCACCATTGCGTGTTCAGTGTTGGATGATTAAACTATTTCCCCTTGAGCTTACATTGAAGACGGGATGACCTATCACGAAATATAAGATTACCTCAGCCAAGGCCAGAGCCAGACTTTTACCATGTTCATCCTCTACTCATTCTCCTTTCTTCCAGCAGGTTTCATCAGATTTGGTCTGGTAGTTTCTCTTTGACCTTGCTAACAACTTACAGATCAAACTGCAAACATCATTAGTCCCACAACAAAAGGAAGACTGAAATAACTGAGGAATTAGTAACTAATGTTTTAACTCTTGATAATTTCCTGCCCATTGTGAAGAAAAAGGAGGAAAAAACATTCATGACTGTTTATACCCTTTTTTTTCCATTTTATTTGTATTCAATTAGATTTTGGAAACCAAAATAGCCTGACAGTCCTAATAGACTATATGAAATTACAACACTTGATAAATCTGCCTCACTGATTCTTTAATGACAGTGCAAACACTGTTCAGACTCTCAAACTTGACAAAATACTGAATACCATTAAAGACCCATCTTAAAGTTACAGTAGACCATTGATATTATTCCAGGAACAAAACTGGAGCCTCATTTGTTAATGTTGTTGACTATATACACTCATATTAAAATCTTTTAACTTTAGATCAATAGTGTCATTAAAAACTTTGTATGGGACAGAAGCTCCAACTACATAGTTTACTATACGAAAGGCGCTGATGTAGTAGTAGTACATCACAGTTAAACAGGTGGTGATAAATCATGGACAAATGAACTAGATGGTTTTACATCTTAAAACACTAACTGAGTCACTTTACATATGTTTTGTCATGATGTTAAAGCAAAGGTTTATTTCCTTTAACCAATGTTTAGTCTCACTTCCCGTGCTTGTGTCATACCAGGTTTTTCTGGTATCATCACACACTTTTGTTAAGTTTATTAAAAGCTCTCCTCAGTATTAAAACTCCCAGGTTTTCTTTATTTAGTGCTAGATCCTTGTCTTAGTTCATTATTTTCCCTCCATTAGTCACAAAGCCATCAAGACCCATTTCCTAAGTTGTGTTTTAGGCTTCATGATCACACTGCATCTCTGAATTTCTGTCCATAAAGCAGATGCAGACTATAATAAAACACTGATTTACAAAATGTCTTGTAAAAAGACCAAAGGAAATAAAGCTAACATGGGAATAACTGAGATAAATTAGAAGCAGAAGGATCCAAAAGTTGTTGGACCCATACCAATCTCTTGATAATTTTGAGTAGTAAACCTAACAGAGAACCTGGACTAGAAATCCCACTTTGATAGTGTGAACAAGCACTTACTGCGAATGTTTTTTTTTTAAAAAAGGGGAAAAACATATATAAAAATAACAGTGCTGATGTGTCATATAATTACATGGAATCAGGGATCCAACTAGTCTCTTCGGACAGACAGAGTGACGGCTGGTACAGAAACACAGAAAGCGAGAGTATGAGTGTGATGATGGTGACCTTCTACTGTCATTAAGAATGAGTGTCTCCTACATGTACACACTCCAACACACACAGCATTCACCCCTAGTGGAAGCTAGATGCTGATGTACAGTACCCTCTCCTACATAGACAGGAGTACATAGACACATACACACTTACAGATTACCGCTGCGAGCTGTCAGTCTGTGTGGTGTCGGGCCTGCCGCCCCCCTGCATTGACTGACAGCTGGTGGACAGGATATGACAAACACCCACATTCCCACTGAGAGTGCAGGAAGCAAGAGCGCATCTCTGCACGACTCCACTCTCAAAGCTACTCTCTCCTCAGGTTATATCTTCAGCTTTTTTCTACACCATTCTGTCTATTAACTCAACATCCAGAGTCTTTACAGGCAGGAAGATAATAGTGACAAAGCAAACAAACAGTCAGCAAGTGACATCGCAAAAACATGGAGAAAAGGTACGAAGTACAGTAACAAAGAGTTCTCTCCCTCCACCACTGAGAGGAAAGAGGAGTAGCTGCTGTAACCCTGGGAAAAAGAAAGTCTGTATCTCAGTCTCTTCAGCTCATAACGCTCGACTGCTGGGACAATTGCAAAGTGACCTTGACATACCAATAATTCTATCATGTCTCCTCTAATCTGCACTCTGGTTAGTTTTCAGAGATTTAAGTAAATGAATTAAGTAAGGGCAATGTGTCTCTCCTAATAAAAATGACCCAGAATGTCTTCTGTAATCAAATGTTCGTCAGCACCGTGTGAGTCGCAGCCTCTGGTACAGTCCAGCACATTAGGTCAAAGCATGCTGAACAGGGAGGCGACTCTGCGGCTTCTCGTCAGGTACCAGTCGCCTTGAAGTTCCTACGAAAAGGCTCGCAGAGCACTACATGCGCCTCCACGTTTCCACTAGGGGCATCCACACCTTATGAAAAGCTCACTGTGCTCTAATTGCTCAGTATCACAGCTCTTTGCTGGTACCGTCCACTGTGAGTGGGGTGTTTAGGCTCCAGCGCCTTAGAAGGCAGTTTCAGCCGCCACTGTTGTCATGGAGAAGGACAAAACAATTCAAAAAAGGGATTTCTTTGGCAGAGAATTCAATATGCAACTGAGCGAAAGATAAGAATAAGTACATCCATATTTTTAACAGTTTATCGCAAATCACAATCACAAACTCTACAGTATCATCAAGAATACAACTTCTCCTATCATTGTTGGGCCTGATACCATCAAATATGGGATGAAGCTCATATCATTTTATACATAAGCACTTCAAATTTGATGTTTGTGGGACTTTACAAGCCTGTCTTAAAGTGATATTGTGCTTTGCAGGAATCCCACAAATGAAGAGTAAAGCTATAAAGTTGAAGGACAAGTTAAAGGACAATTCAATTCCCAGCCTTCTTCTCTGAATTTGAATCCACCGTTAATATTTTCACGTCTTCTTCTGTAACACACTTGTTTAGGTGCTTTTTGTGCCTGGCTTCAAGCCTTTCCTTGCTCCATTTCTCTCTCCTCCCCGTCAATCATCCTGCTCAACATTATCTATCAACACTTTGATGAGAGGACCACGGCTGATAGTGACACACAAGTGTGTGTACGTGTGCATGTCACCGTGTCAAAAAGATATGTGATGACAATTAGGCGCCTAAAGAGCTAAATGTCCTCTCTGTGTCTGGATGTGTAGGCCTGCTTTTGGTATTCTTTATTACTATGTACACACTCACCATGTTGACCCCATATAGAGCTACATCTTGTTGTATTTCCTCCATAATACTCCTTTTGACCCCACTCATAAGTCTTTGGGTAATAAGGAAGAAAATGGAGGGAAAAAAGTTAC
>JAOWBL010000004.1:10124937-10135548 GCA_028564865.1 Zenarchopterus dispar | reverse complement strand
CACACACACACAGACACACAGCTTTAGTCCTGAGACAATGCTGTCAAGCGGTGCAGGGAGATGGGGGCAACGGAGGGAGTGAAACAGAGAGAAAAGTGAGCAGAAGACGGGAGGGGAGAGAGGAAAAATTAAAAGATGAGATGATGAGTGAAGGAGAGAAACGGAGGACGCCGCTCAGCCTTCAAAAGGGGTCGAACCTTTCTTCTGCCATGAAAGAGGGAGCTGCCCGATCACACATTCTCACATGCCCAAAAGGCATATTCACACTTTTCCCAACGTGCACACCGTGTTAGAGTGTACCGCTGTAGCGCCTGGCTCCTGTGGTGAAATTCTGGGCAGTAACGCTCTCTGTTTACAGCCGAATATAACGATGCAAGTCCCAAAAAGCCGTGCTGGCTTGCAGCTAGACAGCTCATTATAGGCGGAAACACTGAGGGCAGGTGTTTCAAGGATAACAGTGCGATTTTCACCGGCCCATTTCACACACACACACATAATGGCAGGGAGATGTCAGCAGGGGTGTGGTTCTGCCTCCAGAGGCCTCGGTGAGTGACATCATTGAGGACGCTTCACCATGACAACACAGCAAGCGGGCCTTGACAGCATCCAAAATTCTGACACTGCACTTAGTGAAGTCTGCACCACTGCAGGGAGGCAGGATGGAAGAGAGACGGAGCGATCCACTCACTCTCAGAAAATAAGACGCGCTCCTTCGACTTACTGTGTTAGCCGGGGTCGCCTTTGTGCCCCACAAACACACAGACGCATCAGATGATGCCGGCAATCGCATTTCTAATCCGTGCCTTAAATGCATGCTAGTGGGTCACCAGAAAAGTAAAAAATAAATAAATAAATAAAGGCTGGGGGCAGATAAGGAGCTACAAACCGCAGAACAGATTCATTAACTTCAGCATCTCCTCTTAAATGTAATCTCAAACCATCCTGTGCTGGATTAGACAGATTACACAGTGGGGTCACAAATAATCTCTCGGGGCTCTGCGCTCTCCCGACTCTCCGTTATCTGTAATACCATGACAAAACAATCAGCCGAAAGCCCACAGTATGTCACATCTGGGAACTGTGCCACTCACACACACACAAATATGTAGAGTAAACACCACCGTTGAGAAAAACAGTCAGTCGGCCAAAAGTGGAGGAGAAGCTGGTTGCACATAGGATGATTTTGTCTTGTAACGTAGATAAAGTTGTGAAAGGGTCTTTTTGTTACATGCACGGTTTTATGTGTTGGAGAAGACATGACAATATGATGGATGAAGAGGAGTTTCATTGATGGTCGTAGTTAAGCACTGCTCCACAAAGTAATGAAAGCACTGAGACCAATAACAATTGGAAAGATAAACCAAAATGAATTGTCTTATTTTCTCATAAGCCAATGGCTCCCTCTGTGATGAAATTATCACTACCACTCATTCTACAAATCTCTGCAAGTCTCGTGGAGGGATTAAACACCATCCTTTGGGAAATGTTCCAGTATTCAGTGTTTTCACAGTGCTGGTGGCGAACGTGGCGTCTAACTCGTTAGTTTGAAACCTCTGGTGGGATGAGGTCTGGTAACTGTGATTCACATCGTTTTAATACTTATTAAACCAGCGAGTGGCCAACTCAAGCGTAAGGACGGGGGCATCATCATCTAACAAGATACAACTTAAACTGACAGAATATAAACGTTTATCATAAGATGAAGATGATCACTGAAAGCAAAGTTTATTTGCATTGATCCTTGTGTTCAAACAGACCCTAAACATGACCCCAAAAACCCAAGCAAAGTTTAAAAGAGCAACTCCTCTCTGAGAAAGTTAAAGCTCTTTATACTTCTGCTTAAAACAAGAATTGTAGCATTCTTGGGTTTTTTTTCTTTTTTTTTTTTTTTTTTGGGAAATAACCCTCCTGAGAGAAGCAGGGGATACGTCCTGAAAGCTCCTACTTGTCTCCAAACGCCACTTCGCATCCTCGGATGAAATAAAACAAGCGAAACAGATATGGAGCAGCTGTTAGCAGGGAGTAGCAGCAGTAAAGTCACAACATGTTCTCTGAAAATAGTCAACACAAAGAAGAATATAATGCAATCCGTGCATCACAGGTTTTCTGGCACACGAGGAATGTGCTCTGCTACCACTCATCCCTAAGAAATTGAAAAAAAATACAATTTACATTGAGCTCACACTCAATGTAGTGGTTGTAGTATTTTGAATTTTTTTTTTTTTTACACACATAAATTATCTAAGTTTGCATTTTTACAGTTATCTGCATCCCACACATCTTACTTTTAAAAAATCCACCAATGACTTCTTTTTAGTCATACAAATGCCTTTAACAGTCCTGGGTGCCTGACCAGACTGATAAATGGTTTTGTTGTAATTCATCAAGACTATCAAACGGGAATGCTAATGAAATATTCACCACATGTGTCATACACATCTCGTTCTTCAATTAAGTATGACTTGAGCTGTTTTAAGGAAACAGACTGAAGTCTCTAAAGGGAAAGAAAAAATAGTTTAACTTTGCAGCTGAGAGAAACATATTTAGTCTGGTTCGTAAAATAATTTTGGTCTCCATAGCTAGATTTCACACCCATGACAAGTGCACTTGTGAATCTTTGGTGCTTCATCTGATAAAATGATATGCAAAATTAGGATTTTAAAAAAAATATTGACAGCAGGTATAGCCAATGGTTATGTGTCATTACTTTTGCTACTTAGCGCTTAGCTCTGTCTTCATTCCTGAACTGTGAATAAAGACCTAACAGAGCAAAGACATTCAGGTTTAGTAGAGAATATCTTTTATTGCGCTGTTAATCTCACTAACAGACTCCCATGACCGACTGTCGGTTGGCCTGAAAGGATCTGAGGACAAAACTTAGCTAAGCAGGGCTTGTCCAGTTTTTCTTATACAATCTTTTTTTCTTCCTTATTTTGCTGCTGTGACTGATTTGCCTCAACATGTGTGTCTTAACCCTAAATCCCCCAGATGTTTGTGTGTCCTCCAATCGTCCATGCATTTCTCTTTCCACCATTGCCATATCTCTCTTCCCGGTCTGTGGTCGATCAAATGCAAGGTTTCTTGGGCCATTCTTATCACTGTATTCCTCCTGTCATCCCTCGCCTTCTTATCCATCTGATCAATAGCCTAGCCTCCTTCTTCCAGCCCCCCTTTCCGTCTTATCCTTCTCTCCACTTTCTCCTCTGCCCGTCCCTTCTCCTCCTCGGCCATCCCTCCACCTTCCCCTCCTTCCAGTCTTCTATCGCTGCATCTCCCTCCCCTGCTTGGAGGCGGTCTTCAGTTAAATATTAATTAGTGAGCTTCATCCCACAGGCTGATAGGGAGGACAATGGAGAATCCCAGCATGTGCCTCCGAGCATCCCACTAATGAAAGTGTGTCTGGGTGTAAAAGAGAGACACACGAGATAGAGCGAGTGTGAGAACGAAGAGAGGAAAACGTGTGGGCGTGCACGCGCGCGTGAGATAAAAAGAGGTACGCTGAGGGTGCATGAAGATTATACGCGCAAACACATGGGTAACTGTGTCAATGTGTGCACATGTCTAAAAAATAAAGGCCGGGCTCCACTGGGGGTGCAGACGGGTGCAGTTAATGATTTGTCTGTGTGAGTGTGTGTCTGATTTTCATCAGTGTGTTTTCACGGGGCGGACCTCGTTCACCTACTGGTTAATCCGCATTGAACCACAGATATGTGTGTCAAAGCTTGTTTGAAACATCAGCCTGGAGTAATGACACAGAGAAAGAGAGAGAGAGAAAAAAAGGCCTTTTGGTAGCTCTGGGACTTTGTCCCCACAGATGTGTTGGAAAATTCTGATTTAGGTGTGAAATAACGCAATTTAAAGTCGGTTTTCTTGCTGTAATCACATTCAAATGACTAAACCATTCACAAAAGTGCTGCTGCATCAAGTAGACACATCTTGGGCATGAATAAATCAGGGTTTAAGAGAAATAAATGTCACGTAATTCTCCACTTCATATCCTACTTTGTGGCACTCTGACCTTGAAAAAGTGAACAAAATATAAAAAATGTAAATCTGAAGGTTTAGCTATCAGAGGTTTTGTTTTTGTAAACTTAATGGTTACATTTTGTGAATAATATGAGCCATATTATTCTATCCAAAGATCAGGTCAAAAGATTCACCAAAAGCCAAACATCTAACCTGAGGAATGTATGGCAGTAAACACTTCAAAAATCACCTTTTAAACCATCTGCACACAAAGAATAGCACACACTGTGTTTGTGTGTGGACACGAGTCCACACGCTGTGTTCTGTCAATCTGTATGCCAGGAGAGGAGCCAGTAACCGATCACTTTTCCGAGGTGTGGAGTCCACTCTTACAAATTTCACCCTCTCTCATTTACAGAGGCGCCACATTAATTCAGCCCACTGTAACAGGGACACACACACACACCTACACACGTTCCCCCACAGGGTCCAGCTTTAACATAATCAAGCACCACACCGATGCATACGGATTTTGGAAATTTAAACCATTCGCATAATCAAACATCCTGTAATGCACTGATACGCAGCTGAGCCCCCACCACACACACACACACACACACACAATTATTTTGTCTAGAGAGCGTTGTGAGACCCAGACATATGTTAATAAACCTCTCATGAACCCACCCGCTACGCCTCCCCCTCTTGCCCCTCCCCATCAAAGTACAACCAAACCACAAAAACAGGGCAGGAGACAAAGCCAGGCTGGGCTAAAGTCAAAAATAGATGCACACAGTCATAAAACAAAAGCCCATACACGTCATACACGCTCTTCATAAACATTTGGGCTGAGGCAGATGAGTTAATTAATAACACAGAACAATCTGGCCTACTTGCACAAGCCATAAACCATTTTAGAGATGCTTTCTTACTTTTTGACCAGTTCCTCGTCCCCATGAAAACTGAATGATGATGGATGTTTTATGAGAAAGCACATTAACTTGTCTCAAATGCTTTCAGGCTTTTTAACTACCAGCAGTCTTTGAGAAAATATATACATCGCCAATTTTCAGACAGCATCCCTTTCATCATTTACATTTAGTCTACTTTTCACTCTACGGGTGTTTTTGTGTGCGTGGGTGTCACATGTGAAAAACTGAAGGAGAGTCCCTGGCCTAGACGCTCCCATTTTGAAGAGGGCGACAGCGAGGGCGACTCCTGATTTAAACATCAGCTGTCATAAATGTTTCAGAGAAAAGGAGGGAGATGGAGGGACTGCTGGAAGCTTTCAGGGAGGTGGGTGGAGGTGGGAGTGGCTGCTGTGGCGACAATTTGGGTGACAAAAAAACATGCAAACAGGGGGAGGGGGTGTCAAACTGGAAGAAAGGAGTAGGTGGATGGGGGATGAAATGATAGAAGCAGCCGTGGTACACATACTCTAAGGGATATTATAATCACGCCATGAAAAAAAGAAAAAATCAGTAACACCAGACTTTATTATACTGCAGCAATTACTGTTGTTAAAGTTTCATTCTCTGCCACTGGATTGACACTGACAAGCCATAAAACAGCCCAGTATGTTGGAGTGAGTACAGGCCACCCATCCTAAAATAACACCTCTCACTACCAAGTGAGTCTGGAGACCCGTCGAATGTCACTGGATGGCTCTTAGTCTCCGGGGGCGACAGCCAATAACTTCAAAATTAAAGCTTTGTGACAAGCTGGTAAAAATATGAAAGAATGAAGTCTAACCCCAACCATCCTAACCTTATCCAATTCTTTTTGCCTAAATTTAATCACCCAGCGAGGGACAATAAAATTCCATATAAAACTCAATAACAAAACTGTTTAAAACAACAACAAAATTAAACAAAGAAAAAAGATGGCTAAATTTTGTGACTCTTTTTGAATCTGGAGTCTCGTTCAGATGTCTGATTGAAGCGATTGCTAAGATACGAGTCGTGCAGTAAAACTGTGAACATGCTTTTAAATGTAAACTTTTGGAGTCCTGGCTGATCCATCCATCATATTCAGGGTCAGAGGAGTCCATCCCAGCTGTCTTCAGGTGAGAGGCAGAGCTCACCCTGGACAGGTCGTCAGCTCGTCACGAGCCCACTCAAAGGAAAGCGATACAGACAGACATCCACACACTCACACATGCTACTGCAGGCAATTCAGAATCACCAATTAACCTGACAGGCATGTTTCCAGGTGGGGGGAGAAAATCCATACCTGGTGAAAACTAACACAGTCAGGCTAGTTTTGTAAACTTGCTCGTGTTAATTATTATGATCCTCCAAACTGGGAATGAACTATAATTGGCAAAAGTCAACATCACAACATTAGATGCTGTTTGCTTTCAGCATCATAAAATCCTAACAAGCTTTTACTGCAGTCAATTTGTTGTGGCTAAGGGAAGATGGGCACATTTGTTTCACAAAGGGAATACAGGTCAGGGTCACAGGAGAAGGCTTTTACCACCACGTCGGTGATTTACAATCGATACAAAAACAGACCTGCAAGTACTCAGCTGTCGGCTTTCCATCTCTGGCTCCTTATTCTTCCCACCTTCATCGTTCAGCTTCACTGTTCTCCTCTTACCTTTCACTTTTGATTTGATTAGAAGTCTTTGTTCATAAACAGCATTCATGAAGCCTGATTATTCATCTCCAAGGTCACCAAACAACCTCTTGCTGTCTGTGATCTTTGAGGAGCTCAGGCTTGTGTGGATGGCTCCCCCTGCTGGCTGCAGCGCAGACTGCTTCCTCCTTGTCCAGTGCTGACATTAGCACTACCTGACTGAAAGTTCAATTAGCTAAATGGCAGTCTGAATTATGCTAAAGGCAGACAGAGTCTGCTGATATGAGCAAAGCTGTAGAAGGTTAAGGGCCGATCGTCAGCCACGGCTACATCTGAGGAGTCACATTAAAAATCTAATCCATTAATACCGGAGGATAGCGATACTTTGTGCATCCAGGCTAAAATTTATGACTACCGCATAAACAAGGAAAAAAAAAAGAAAGTAAAACATTTTGATAGTATGGGCAGGGAAGAGTTGAAAGTCCTTGTTTTTGTCTAATTCCAAAGGATATCTTCAAATATGTGACCTGATAATAACAAGAAAATCTCTGATATGTTCGATCCCTTTGAAGTCCCAGGCATTAAAGAAAACATATTATGTTCTTCTTATTAAAAGATGACACAATTTCATTGTGTATTCCTGAAATGTAGGAATACAGTTGTAGCTTTAATGTGTGCCGCAGATATTTTTAAAAAAAATGGAAAAGGAGGAGAATGTGGTCTTAGTTGTGCTTAGAGAGACAAAGCCAGCTTTGGATGCCAGTTTTGCAAAGAGAGTTTGAGGAAATTTCCATGAATTAATAAGTCACTTCATGTTACATTTTAATTGTCTAGTCAGTCAACAAAGTTTTCTGACACTATGAGAACATGATGCTAAGCGTTGCTTGGTTGCATGACCTTTAAAATTGTTGTAACACTGTAGGACCACGTTTGGAAGAAACACATCTAGATAAAGAAGACTTACCTGTACATATATGTCCTGGTTCTTTGCTGGCTTCATGATGCTGAAAAGGGAGAGGGGGGGGAAAGTTATCGGAGTCAAATCAAAGTACAAGGCAGACAAAAGAGAGAAAATGTAAAAAGAGGAAAAAAGCTGTGAACCTCTGTTCAGATTGTGTATACATATGCCTCGGCGCACACACTTGTGCTTTTGTGTTTGATCTGCTCTTGTAACAGGTGCATGTTACCACAAGGGGGGAAAAAAAAAAATCTATATTCCTATGATGGTCCGTAACAGGCTTTCAACTGGGTGAAACACAGATGCAGTTCGCCCTCGTGGAAAAAAAAAACCATAACAAACCCCCACTGAGCATCTCAGATTTCGGAATATGGACTTGGCCCTTCCAATCTCTCAGGCACCATCGGTTGCACTTTAACACTCAGGATGGATCCCAATCATGTGTCAAGACCCCGCTGTGCTGCTGTCTCTGAAGCCCTGCAGCGGGTACTGCTATGCGGCTTTGTAACATGAAGCGCAAGAAAGCAAAGGGGTTAACTACACCCTCAGACAAGTTTAAAAGATCAGTCAGCACTACTCCATGATGAGTCTCGCAGGGCCCGAAGTAAAGCTGTGTTGCACACAAGTACAGAGGGGTCAGATCAAAAGGTCCCACTGTGGCAGTGGGCTGGGGAGTGTTAATAGGTCCCACAGTAGAGAGTTTCTACACAGCCTACCAAGGCCGATCAAGTGCTGTAAAGATTTAAAAGGTCACACAATATGAAACATTTTGCCTCATGCAACAAAAATTATTTGAAGTTTTGCCGTGGTGAATATTATTAGCCTTGGTTCCATCTGCAATCATGACAAAGAAAAAAAAAGTCTGAGACATAACCGTTTGGGTTTGAAACAGAGACACAGGAAAACCGATCTATCCAAAAGTTGAAAATAAAACTCAAAATTCTGTATTAGATGTTTACAATTGAACATCTACACAAGATGGATTTATTTAGGGAAAAAACTACTGTGGATTGACAGTTTTTTGCTGAGAAGATGTACGTTTGGAGAAAGATGCTGATAAAGTTCATCAAAGCGACACCTGTCTTACTGTGACGCATGTGTACTACCAGCCAATGACAGGAACCATCTCACTGCAGGGATGACCCGATTTAATCAAACATGAGCAAATTCAACACGCAAAAACGCAATTCAAGACTTCACAAGTCACTGGATAAAATAAACCAAGCAAGAATCAAAACCTGACTTTGAACTGACTTTAAGAAGCCACGTTTTTGCTCAAATGGGCTCTTACAACGTGGGTACACAGATCCCACGTGTGACTTTTCTTCAGTTATCTGAGTCCAAATGCTATGTGTGCAAACAAATTAAAAGCATCTAATTTTAAACCCAAATTTTATCAGCCACCCAAAAAACTTCACCAACTTGGTCAGATGTTTTTATTTTGTCTGAAAAAGAAACCCAAAGCAAAGAAGTAGAGATCTGCACCGTGGAGTCTAGACAGAGTGGCTGAGTTTGATTTATGGTTGAACTGACGGAGGAGCGAGAGCTCTTTAATGTGCCAATGTATACGTAACCTGCAGTTTTCACTACAGAGCTGTATTTCCCACGGTCCCTGGGTTAGAGTCACAGGCTGAGGCTCCCACACTCACGCGTCTCAGGGCTTGCGTGTAAGCACACAGTGGACTTTCACGCACTCACATACACAAAAGTGTAACCTGATACGTGCACTCTGCTTTTATGCGAGGGGCGCCAGGGGCACGGGGATTGGCATGCCATGGGAAAAGAATTGGGGGAAAAACAATCTGCTTGGGGTTGCAGGGGTTGCATTTCTCCCTCAAACTCTCCAACTTCTGACTTTATTAATAAATCATCTACAACATTAAGACATGCAAACGGCTAATGCACAGAAAGGTTGTTTTCTTTGGTCTTTTGTGTATGAGAAAGAATCGATGTGAGAGAAGAAAACCCTCTAACTAGCGAAGAAGGGGAAGTTTTTCAACAGCATTTGATCAATAAAAAGAAAAATTAAATCAGTGTTACCTGCTACCTTCACTCAAAATATGCCCATCTTCCAGGACAAGTTTTATCGTCAGAAAAATTGGCACAAAATCAATTGTTCAAAGTTTTTGAGCACTCAAGCTCAGATCTGCACCGCTCTGTACATGTAAGGAGAATAGTCTCACCATGACGGGTCCAAATGACCAGACTGGAGAAGAAGTCCATTTGACTTTTATATGCAGTCTGTGACACCGCTTATCAGAGGAAAACATGAGCAACCTATTAAATTATAAGCCCTGGTTTGTTGTAGAGGTATTAAATATGGGCCACAGTGATTTAGTGCAGGTATGATGCAGGTATACAGAGCAGAGCCTCATTTTCAGTCATTAGACTTGTTGAGTATACTCTATATTCTGATTTCTGTCACATCCAGGTCTTGGCAGTGAGTTCTTTCTCTGACATGACCTTCCCTTTTTTTCTATCATTTACAAGCAGTCCAAGTCTAGTATGTTAGTTTAGTATTAAGAATTAAAGTAAAGTTGGAAATATTGCTGGGATACTTGTGTAACATGGCATAAATGCTGAATCTTCATGTATAAAAAAGTATTCTACTATTGTGAATGAAGGAAATGTGGTCCAACTCTGTTACATCTGGCTCCAGAGTGTGATTGTTCTTGTTAAAGGTTGTTATCCAACTATTCTTTAAACTAATTGTCTAGTCTGACAAAAACTTCAGAAGATTGCCTGTCTGAAAAAGTATAAAAATGTCTTGGTTTTACCAAAGACCAAAAATTAATATTAAAATCTGAAACTTTAAGATATTATGTGTGTCATTGTGAAAAATTGTGTATAAATCAACTGAAAAATGAAATTCAGTTATTGTTAAGAGCCTTCAATGTTGTTGGTCAGTCGGAACCTTTAGGATGAATGGATGGACGGACGGACGGACGGATGGATGGATGGATGGAGAATTTAGCTTTCTCTATGAAATCCTCTGAGGAATTCTTTCATATACTTGGCATGTTAAAAATGTGTTTTCCTGTTAGTGGCAGAACACATGAGTACATGTGCAGAATACGTAGAGCTTCTAATATATATATATATATAAA
>JAOWBL010000004.1:10095625-10124837 GCA_028564865.1 Zenarchopterus dispar | reverse complement strand
CGCTGTCATACTGGCTGCTTCTCTCTGTGCTGTTTGGCCCAGTTTTCTGTCTTGGATAGAGAAGACAGGATCTTATCATCGCAGTTTTCAAAAACGCACGCATGTGTGTGTGTGTGTGTGTGGTGTGTGTTTTGGAAGACGGTTCTTAAAAACAACTCCTTTGAGGGGTGTCAGATGGCAGGCGTTTGTGTCGGTGTATGGAGGGGGGGATGGAGAGATGATGGGGGACAGATAAAGGATGGAATAAAGGGAAACAGGAGGAGGGGAAGACGGTTCTGTGCTCTTCTCTTTAGCTTTTGTCCTTTTAAACAGTAACTCTCCACCCCTGACTCCAAAAACCGAGGAAACACCTCCAGACTGGAAATGAGAGCAGCGTGTTACAATGGACCCTCAATCTTCTGATGCAACGACCAGTTATACCACCGAGCTTCAAGATGTGATATGAATTCGAGCCGAGCGGCTTCAGTTTGAAATGTCTTGGAGATTTATATATGTGCGCTTGCAAGATGATTCACAGGGAATTATCTGCAGTTGGAACTGCAACTACGCCAGATTTCTGAGAGTCAATTATAAATGTGCTAAAATGCCCTGAAAAGAAATAAAAATGCTTTTAAATCTAGCCAAAACTGAGTTGTGAAAAACATGGAGCCTCATTACTGCCAACACACTGGAGGCCATTTCAGTGTCTTGGTCTAATTTTTCACAAAAGGGCAAAAATAAATAAATAAATAAATAAATGAGGAGTTAAAAAAAAAAAGGATCAAAATCTTTAAGTTCCCTCTTTGTAACTATGGCCATGGTTTTCTGCCATACAGAGATGATGACAACAATAAATAGCACTTTTTTCACTTTCTTTAAAATAAAAAAAATCACCATAAACAGTCAAAATGCATTAAATGCTGCTGTGAAAAACGTCTGTTTGCTGTGACCTGCTTGAGCAGAGCAGCATCTGCAACCCACATGAAATCTAAAAATAATCTTGTACCATTGACTGCTCCTGTGCCTTAGCCCGGGTAGGTAGATGAATAGCCTAACTGTGTGTTTGTGTGGTGGTGTGCGTGCGTTAAACTGATGAAGAGGTATGGGCTGTAATCTTAGGTTTGCCGCAGCCTCGTTTGCAACTCTCGCGTCCAAATGTGCTATTTAAAACATCATTTCAGAACTGTTGCAGTGGCCTGTTCCCTGTTTGTGTGCAATAGTGAGCCCTTTGAGCTCCTAAACAACTGTAAATCAAAAAAAAAAAAAACATTTGCATTAAACTGCTGCTGTTTGACTTCTGGCTGCTTCGGTGTAAACATGTTTTGTGGCCTATATGTAATGAGATTAATGCTTATGGGTTTGTAAATGTGAGCATGGCAGCAGTCGTTGAAATGTCATCCAAAGAGGGCAAGGGTAATCTTCCTGTGACGCTGCTGACAGATGTGCCGCAGATGCAGGATATGCACGGCTAATATTGTTAATGTTAGTGTGCCCTCATCTGGGGAGTCATCTTTGTGTATGAGCACAATACCCTGGACGTGACCTCAGCTATGAGAGCGAACACGCGCTTAAACATCCACAGGCAACAAAAGTGATGCTTTTGAGGAGTTTGTGTGACTGTCATTTGGTTCCCCGAGCTTTAGTCTCAGTGTCTTCACGCAGCGGGCCCACATCCCGCACCTGCCCGTGCTCCCGCATCTAACGTCCAAGCGCACAGGTGCGCGCCCGCTCCGACGGCTCTCTCCTCCAATTGTGCGCACCGAGCGTAGCCACGTGAACAAATCCCTTCGTCTAAATTCCCGTTCAGCGGAGAGCAAGCAAGCTCGGAGTGAGCGGCAGCCCTGAAAGCCACATCTAGTAGGAAGTAAGAGAGGCAGGCTTAACAGGAGCAGCGTGCAGGTAAATTGCTTTTTTTCCCCCCTCCTTCATCTTCTTTTTTCTCTCTCTCGCACTCCTGGGTTTATATCTTTTCTGCCTTCGTGCGGTCCGTGGGTCCTGTGACGGGAGACGTCGTAAGATTAGATTCCTGATCGCTTGCGGGTGACTCTTTGCTCCCCCTCCGAGTCCACGGACGGGACAAACAGCATCCCTGGCAGGTTGCTCGTTGTGCACCTCCTGCGCATTGAAACTCAGCCCCCCACCCCTCATCTCCACACTGCCTCCTCCTCCTCCTCCACCACCTCCACTTATGTCTTGCAGGCACATGGCTATTGATAGTTGACAGAAGCCGCGTAATCCCTGGCTGATCTTACTGGCCGGTCACAGCCATTTTCGAGACAAGAACATCGGCTGAACTCAAATCTGCCCCGAGATCTGCTTGAATGGGTAACGCCCGCTTATAGATCGATGCATTGGAGAGGATTTTGGTGTTTTATGCAGGCAAGCAGAGGCAAGCATTTTTTTTCCTGAATTATTTATAAGACTGTCTGGGAGAGAGTAATGGTTCTCTTGGAGAGAGTCCCGATGAAGACATAGACAAAATTGATCTTGATTGGCCAGTTTCTGTTCTTGTTATTGTTACAGGATGGAAATCTGATTGGTTCAACTCTTAAGTAGTTTTTTTTTTTTTAATTCTTGTATAAATCGGGTGCATTTAACAATTTGACTGTAACAGTGAACATGTTTATCATTGGCTCATTTGCTTAGCTGCAGTCTTGACATTAATGAATGATTATTTGTGCAAGTAATCGCATTACCTGTATAATATACCCTGAATAATGGGTTCATTTTCCATATTTAAAAAAAAAAAATCTTTTCCCCCCTTCTGCATTAACGTTCATAAATCAGTATTTATTTAAGCCACTTCCCGTTCTCGGTCCTCTAAAATCGCTTCCCAGAAAGTAAATGCAGCACTTTTCTGCAAATGCTATTGCACAGCCCTACTCCACCGGAATGAGTCGAGCCTGTTCGCGCATGCGCACTACCACCATTCATCTCGAGGGAAATCTTTTTTTTTTTTGCTCTGCGTTGCCTCGTGCCAAACAGCAGAGACCAGCAGGCGGCTCCGGGCTCGCGCTCGCTGCCCCGGTTGTCAAGGCGCTGGTAGTGAGACTTCTGGTCGCTGAGACCGGACGACTCTGTCATTTTTTTTTTGTGGGGGGTGAAGTCGTTTTTTCCTTTTTTTAATCTTTTGCTTATTCGGATTTCTTTGGTTTTATAGCAGTAACGGACTCTGAACAATAGGCTGCCAGCGTCGTAAGTTGATGTTTTCTTTCTACCTTGCATTTTCTGGGATTTTTGCCTGCACGCGCTCCACATCCCGAGACAGACAGACAGAGAAAGAGGCAAATCTAACAAGAAGCAGAGGTTTGAGCGATTTCCATTCACTCTCTGGCTGATGTTAACTAATCCATCTTATTTATTTTTGTTTACCCCCCCTCTTTTTGCTTTCGCTTTTCCATCCTAGAAACGAAAAGCTATACACGTACAAAAAAAAAAAAGACGTTAACTTTCCTCACGTTGCTAGTCTAAAATGTTTTCACGTGTATTTTCTGGATGCCGAAGTGACTTATCTTCCAGCGAGTATGGGGGTATAACAGAAACCAGAACTGAGGCTTTGACTGTAGCTCATCTTTTACAGCAGGTGTCTGAGAGCCCACTTCCGCACTGTACTGCGAGATATTATCAGCGCCGCTTAGTTCTTTGTTCGCCTTCATACTTCACCCCGAACAAAACAAAACAAACTCACGAGCAGGCTTTCAGATCCCTCTTTGTTCATTTCCATTTAAATTTTCACGAGACACTATTTTAGGGAACCAAAAGTTTGAGGCGCCCACAGTGTTTCATCACTGCGCTATTTCCCCACGCACGAATTCTCTGTTTTGTGAGCGTGCAGGCGTCGTGAAGTAAATGGTATGGAGAAAGAAATGCTGATCCTCTCTCCTTTCTTGCTGAACCAGCTCGTTGGCACACCTAAACCCGAGCAGCAGAGCTTTTATATGCTTTTAAGGTGACAAGTATTTCAGCACTTGTGGGGGGAAAACAAAAAACCAAAAAAACACCTTTCCCACCAATAGCTGTCGTTGGCCAGATGTCGTTTCTCTTGATATTTTGAATACCTGGCAACAGATTGTGCTGTTTTGATGATCTGACTAATTAATGCAGCTGTTGTTCTAGTGTTTGCTGCTAGTCTGGACTGGTTCATCAGGTCTTGGCCCCAAGTGACCTCCAAGGTTGACTAATGGCCTGTTGCCTTTGGGTTATTTTTGTTTGCTCCAGCATGCTCCACCCAGTTTCATTTGCTTGAGGTGACCCCCTCCCAACACACCCAGCCACACCTGTCGTAGTTAGGTGGAAATGTGAGGTGTCTCTGTTGAAAAGCCCAGCTCCTGCTTCAGTCACAGAGAGAGAGAGAGAGAGAGAGAGAGTGGTTTTATTGAGTAGAAACACAGACTTCCTTAGTTGTTGCTTGTTACATCCACATATAATGCACCTCTTGTACTGCTTACAGTAGACATTGTGAATGTGTTCGACTGTGGGAGACTCAGAGATGGTGTCTAAAGATTCAGATTTTTAGTTTGTGTGTTTTGCTTTTTTTTCCCCCTTATTTTTCCCCTTTTGTTATGTGTGTATTTATGTCGCTTTTCTGCTGTGGTGTTTGATGGACAAATACGGAAAGAAAGCCCCAGAAAGAAAGAGTTGCAGATATAGGTTAAGTTGTGAAAGTGTGCGCGCTTGTGGCTGTCTCAGTGCTCCAATGAGCACTTTCATGGATGCTTTCGCATAAGCATCGACTCGGCAGTGAACTGTTCCTCGGTATTGACTAAATAAAAGGATGAGGATGGAGGGAGAGAGTGCGCTGGCATTGCACGATCGTCCTTTCACCAGACCTCCCGAGGTGCATGGTTTTCTCCAGCCATTTCTGTTATCTGGAAAATATTTGCTATTCATTTCAGCTCACCTTCTTCTCTTTTTACATTAATTTCCCCCCAATTTGTTTAAGGTTTTTCCTTTTTAGAGAGGCTCTTTTTTTTTTCTGGTTGATCTTCATTCTGCATGATGAAACATGGATTAAACAGATGGATGTTTGTGTCTGAGTCAGGACTTTTAGTTCAGTTTGCAGACTTAAATAAATTTTTATTGATCTCAATTCATTTGGTTTGAAAGTAATCCAAAAAATGCAAGACCCAATGATTCGGTTTAATCTCACGATCTGGAGACATAGAAAACACATTGATCAAAATTAGAAGCTGGTTTTGCCACTTGATATTTAACCAGTGATGTTTGATTTTCCTGGCATCAATCAGATGATTGGAGCAGATTTATTGAATTTGGATTGTTTGCTTAAAAGGATTTAGATATGGATTTCATTTCTACTAACTCATGTATAGATACCCAGATTAAGGACATATATGGATATATGGCAACACCACAGTAGGTACGCTGAGCATGACTAACAGAGAGACGGTGAACTGTTTAAACTTCAAGTGAAAACATCTTTTCTTCTTTTTATACTTATGTTTACCATTAGAGCTTTTTTTCATAGTCAACACTAGTAAGTCCTAAAAATCAGGAAATGACAGATATCATTCAAAGAAGCCTTTGTAATTTTAGATACTTAATAATATTAAGAGAAAAAGGGCCTAAATAAAAAAAGTATGGTTTATTCTAAACATTATTATTAGTGTTAGTTTTTTTTTTTTTTTTGTTAAGCTTGTCCTCTTCCATATGTTTATATGCTGTGATAATGCATATAAACTGGTTCAGCCTTTTATTTCTGCAAACTCCTCTGATCCTGTTTTATTTAAGTGTCAGAACAACGTCATGGTCCTTCAGCTGTTGGAGTCCTGCTTTGGCTTAAGTCTTGTTTTCAGTTTAAACAGTTTCTGATCCCAGTAATACACACCCAGCAGCTGAGGAGACAGTAATTGTGGAAGACGTCCTCCTCTCCTCCTGCTGCCCCTGCAGCATTTACAGTATGTTTTGATGCCTATCAGTGGAACTTGAGTCTTACAGTTCTCAGATTTGAGCTTACAGCAGCACATTTAGAGTTGTCTGGCAAGGAAATGTAGGAATTAACCAATTGGCTAGAGACTTAGTAAAAGCCTTCCTTATTGGGCCATGTGGAAGCTGGCTGCCAAGGTTTTAGTAAGCACAACGGGGAGTTGGGAGTCCCAATTGTGCTGTGGTGAAAGAGAGATTGTGCAAAGGGGCAGACAGCAACAGAGTGTGCTACTGTTTTGAATGTTCCTCCACACACAATAATGAAGGACCCATCTACACTCTGCTGACTCAGATCCATCCAGCTGATTACATCTAGCTGTGTTGTTTACCACACACACATGCAAATACACGTTCCCCCCGCATTTCATCAGGAGGAACAGGAATCCCTTTCATCATGCTTTAGGAAACATCTTCCAAACTGGCTGAAGAACAAAGCCATTAAAACCGGAATACTGACTGTGCGTGCATGTGTGTGACTTTTTCAGATTTTTTTTGTTTTGTATTTTTTTTGGCAGTAACAAAACATGTAGTCGCTGCTGCAGTCATTCCTGTTTTCTTTCACCTCCGTGTGGAATCCAGGAATGGGTCAGAGTGACAGACGCAAGGCAGGGAGAGAAACAAAGCACGACAGTTAGACAGAGACAGAGAGTTGGAGACATGACCATGTAAGGTTTCCTGCATCACAGCTTCCGCCAGTGCATAAGAACCGAGCCTGAAATGAAGTATTCAGGGATTGCTTTACCAAATTGCTGTTAACTCGCAATAGGATGCATTGGAGAACTATGATAAATATCCATGAAGTTCATTTCTTGAACATTTGGTGTATAGTAAAGCTGTACTCCTAAGTGGTGTAATTTACTGACCAGCTATTAATTATTTGCTTTTTCCTGGGTGTAATCAGTGTCTTGGACTTCAGCTGTTCATTGGTTAGTGTGGTTAGGTTGATGTAGGAGGTCAATAGAAGTCTTAATGAAGAACTGCTCAGTCTGTGACACAATGTTTTTGCAGTGACTGAGTTCAATATTTCTTTAATTAATGTGGCTAGTGAAAAATGAATCACATTCAGCACTGTGTGTTGATCTTTGCTCTGTAACAAGAACTGGATATCACACACTGGCTTTTTTTTTTTTTTTTTTTTTAAATTACGATGGAAAATGCTCCAGATGGCAATATAAACCACTTCACGTGGGTTTGGCAGAGTCCCTGCCCTCCAAATTGAGATTAATTCCTAAGAATTTATTATAATCCTGACACTTACAGCAAAACATCAATCTTGCTTTTTTTGTTATCAGGGCAGCTGACGTCAAAATGTTCAGATAAATGTCACCCAGTCCCATATGATGACAAATGATCACTGTGCTTTCGATGTGATCAAATGTGACAGAACTTGTTAGATATACTCAACTAACATTTATCTTTTAGTTTTTAGTAGAATTTTAACAAACCTGGGTCACATTTCATTGTACGATCCTCCTTTTGGGAAAGCATATAGTTACTATGCTTTTAGATCTCCTTTTTTGCATAATCACTTACTTAATAATGTGATAAGGAAATTGGGAGAATTGGGGGGGGGATACCTTATTATTGATTTAATGGTTTAAGTGCAATCCCATAACAATTATTTCTACTCTAATTATACATCACTTTTTAAGATAACATTTTAAAATTGCTGAGGTGATAGACTGGTTTAAGCAGTAATTACAGAATAAGATTTAACAGTGCATGCAAGGAGAAAGGACAAAGTGTAGATAGGATCAAGTAGCACACTTGAGGTTATCCTGATAGCTCTGGAGCAAACTGACTTAACATTAACACGCTAGACTGATTGTGAGCTTTGCCTTTGAGTAAAAAGGTGTATTAAATGGTAAAAATAAGGTAAAGGATGACACAGTATTATGAAAAAGACATTCATCTTTAAGGAATTAGACATAAGCAAAATAAAGCATATAGTTGATTGGTCACTATGGGCTGTAACTAATGATTATTTTGGAAGTCAGTTTATTTTTTTTAAGTTAATTAAATTTTTTTGACTATCTGACTGGTTTAGTTTTGATGTTCTGCTAAGAAATGACAGCTGTTTATCACAGCTCACAGGAGTAATTCACCACCAGCTCTTTAGTGAGCTACATGTACAACACACAGAAATGTTCCCCTCTGAGTGGCAAAGACACATTTATCTGTGACATTTGTGTTGTTTTTATATGGGGTGTAGATGCTGAAAAAGCTTCGAAGAATTTTTAGAATCAGTTATGTTGATTATGTTACCCAGTTGTTGGAATCCCAGGCTACAGAGACGCTTAATAAAATAAAGGAGACATATGAAACACATGGTAGAAGTAGGCGAAAAATTAGGGTGTTCACAATATTTTTACATGATTACAACACTTATCAGAATATTGCATTTTGTGTCATATATTTATGTAAGCACAGCTCCTGCAGGAGTGAATAATTTGGATAAGGAATTTTTAGTTTGAAATTTATTAGGGGCCCATCTGCTATATTACTCAGCTACTGCTGCTCTCACATGTGCACAGTTTCCCACACACGTGTGTGTATATATTGCACATGATGCAGGGTTGGTTGACCTGGCAATTTTACATCCCAGATCTTCTTAATTTGGTCACTCACCTCATCTGATTTTTCAGAGGCATCCTTCAGATTCCATTAATAAAGAAATAAAGAACAGCATCATCTAAAATTTATTCTCTGAACTAAGCACAGCTCTTAGTAATTGTTGTAGCATGACAACAATCGTCATGGTTCTACCCTAAGAGATTTTCGTAGGATCTATAGGACAGATTGTCCTCCCTTTCTTTAGTACAGATGTTTAGTACAGATGCTCATTTGCACAGACCAAGGCCTTCTCACTGTGTCTTTTACCATCTTGTGTCCTCTCTCTCCCTTTTAAATGTGCAGACATTCACGCCTTTTCACACACACACACACACACATACACACACACATACACATGCACATGCACACACACACACACAAAGTCACAAACCCCTCTTCTCATATCCCAGCTCTACTCAGTGTGTCAAAAACAGCTTAGATCAGGGAAACCATACCTTCCCCATATCCAGGCTTCCAGGAAATTTAAGATATATATTAAAACCAAGCAGGCCATATTTTGAATATGACTGGAAGGTTGCCAGTTTGAATCCCAGTATGGTTCAACAACTTTGGGTGATTCAGTCCAGTGTAAAACTGGCACTGGGAAAGAAACTGACCTTCATTTGCTGTTGCAAGAGGCCTTGGTAAACTGGGAATTTCTAAAGGGAGTAACAAATTACTATAGTAATTTTGTCTCCTTTTTTTGTTTTTTGTTATATTATTAATTATTTAAATGGAAAAGTGAAAACAGTCTTGACAATTTACAGAATCCCAAGGTGATGTTTGATGTGTCTTTTAGTGGGATTCATAAGCAGATAGAGGTCTGCCTGCTAACCTCAACAGTAATAAATTTGGTGTGTAGTGGCTATTTTGGTTCAGTAATTTAAGGTAGAATGACAGAAGGCTAAGTCACTCTTGATAGTGAGCTGTTGACCAGCTGTCCACTCTGCAACACACAGACAAAAGTGGTCTGGTCGAGACGTCTGCGACAACCGAGAGCGACAGAAGAGTGTCTTGCCATCGTTCATCATTCTACTACAAGATAACCTACAGAAACTGTTTTTGATAAGAAAAAAAATCTTCTACATAGCTCTTGACAGTCTGACTCTTTCTGTCATCCTGGCTCAAGCTGAGCAGAATCAGAGCTCTTTTCACGTGGCCCATTCAAAGTGGAACTGTTGTGCCTTCGTTTTGCTTCGCCTTTCTGTTTGCAAGGTATGGTGGTAAAATGGGTGGGTCAAGGTCAGCAAACCCTTGAACTGGAAGTGAATGTAATGAAAGAGCTGAAGTGACGTGTGCAGCGGAAAAGAACCATTGTGGCGGAACGAAGCCCTCTATATGATTGTGCTGCTGTAACGTCTTTGATTGTTCAGTGTTTGCATGCTATTTAGAAGCACACACTAGTATGGTGCTACCACACCTCCAGCTGAGCAGTACAAATTGTGATATTCAAGTCTGAACTTGGAATGAAAAAGGGTGGTAAGAGAGGATGCACTTTTAGAAAGGATTAAAAATGGCTGTTTTAAAATGTTAAAGCACAAAAGAAATTCAGCCAACATGAATTTAGGTGTCGGGGGAAAAAAAGTGTATTTGGTGTTAACAAAGAAAAAATGTGTATTTCTCTTTGTGTAGCCTGTATGTGGCTGAAAGCACCATTTTCTCTTAACTATGTCATGACTCATGGACTGGTAATAGAAGATTAATTTTTGTCTTCATGTTAATCTGTTGCGTATCCCCACCTAATTGGTAATGGAGATTATCAGGGAGATGCTGAGTCGTGTGAGATTTCTGGCGAGGTTGTTGATCTCATAAAGTGGGATTTATGGGATTCTTGTCTTTTCTCTGCACATACGAGCCCATGCTGCCACGCATGCTGTAATCTCTGTGAACTCATTCAGACCTAATATCTCTTTTAAAATCATTTCTCTTCAACATGAAGAGTTTTTTGGGAAACTTAACTCTGTCCCCTAAAACAACTCATTTCTACATCTGGAGAAAGTAGAAGTATGGAATTTAAAAAAAATAATCAAGCTTATGGTGAGGTGATGTGTGTATTGCTTCAGGTATAAAATGCTATAAACCAGCTCTCAGTGTGTCAAAACTTAATTTATTGTATGTAGGTTTTGCCAGCAAATTAATATGACATATTACAGGGGCTTCAGTGCTCAGATTGCTGTGTGTTGAAGCGGCTGCATTTCTTTAATGAGACAAATAAGCTTGCAAAACATGGAAAATTACAGTCCAAGTTTGCTGCAAAAGATGTGCCATCACAGAAATCAGAATGATATTGTTATAAAGGAGACTGGAGATATTACTGTAAAATATGCACTTAGCTTGTGTTAGTCACCTCAAAACTCCTGAGATGTGTCCAGCCAAATTTGTTGTGATTGCTGAGCATATGAGGCTGGAAAACAGAGTATGCAGCAGAGCAGCGAATTCTCCCTGATACACTCATACATGCTAGAGAGCAGACAAACGGCACTTGCTGTGAAGGACAATCATATTTCCTGAGATCTTTTCATCTTCTCATAGTACATCAGCACCAACCTAAATTGTGTATGGATAGCTACTGTTTAGTCACCTGCCTCCATGCATATGTGTGTCCTTCCCTTTTCTTTTGAAAGAGAAGAAAAGAGAAGGACAGAAGAAGTGATCGGTTTATTTGTAAAAGAACTGTGGTTTTTGCTTGAGTAAATAACCCGTGTCACTGCATCTTTGTTCCATCTGTCCAAACTGTTTGGTGCCAAAATGTGATTTTTCATCATTACTGGCTTTCAGCAGACAGTGTGTTCTCATTTTGCACACTGTGATATCAAAGCAGACAGAGGATACAAATGGTGAAAACAAACAGACAATTCCACGCAGTTTGTACTATAAACATTCGTTCCTTGCTGCATGAGGTTATCTACATATATATGTATAGTTATCCATTTTGTGACACTGACAGTGCTGCTAAGTGCAGTAGCCTGGATGAAAAGATGAATAACTGAAGAAACTATTATGAGGAAGTGTAACACTTTAAAAGTTTAGTGTAAATTTGCACCAAAATTCACACAGTTTAAAATAAAAATTTCAGAAGTCATACAATGATTTTAAAAAAAAAACAAAAGAGTGTTTATTTTGTTGTGTGTCTGAATGACTTTTAATCTCTGGAAAAATACAGCCATGTTATTTTGTTTGGAGAATAGAATTACCCATCTCCCCATCTTATTTCCACCAGCTTCACAAAACGCTGAATTTGCTCCTCGGAGGGGGGTAGCACAAAGTCATAGATTAATACTGAAAAATGCACAATCTCAAGAAGAGGGAGGTAGAGTGGAGTCAAGTGCCTCACTCCACCTTGTGAAACCAGGTGCTGTAAGCAGAGGTGGTAAGATGGCTGAAACGGGACATGCTATATTGCAAATTAGTCAGATATTTCTTTAATACCACAAGGAAAAAAAAGACCTCCTTTTTAAATGTTTGTTTTTCATATATATATTTTTTTCTAAGTTTTTATTTTTACTCTGGGTTTTGTGTGTAGGTGTTAAACATAAGAACTGCCCTATGCAAGTATTGATACAAAAATAAACAACATATGGTAAGAGGACAGGCACAAAGTACTATTGTTGCAGAGTCTTAACATTTTAAATTATTTACTTTCCTCTATAACAAAACTGCTGCGTGAACTTTGAAGAATACAGCGGGATGTGTCTTATATTGGAATAAATAAATGATATTCTGGCCCAACTTGCTGACTTTTCAGCCTTTGCTCGTTAGAGTTTTAGTCTGACAGTTTGCCACAGAGCTCACAAAAAAAAGTCTCTCTTTAACAACTTAAAACACAAACAGTCAAAACCAATCATTTTGTGAGGTCTAGCTTGCATCTCTGCTGGGAAACCGACTTGATGGACAAGTTCGATGAGGATTTATTGATGGATTTAAGACCGTGCACACTGAAACAGGATTCTGTGTTACCATGACAACGGTTTATGCTGCAATCAAACATCAAGAAGTCAGTCTGAGTACGAGTGTGGTTTTGCAGATATTAAGTGGGCATCTTCCTTAATAGATGACTCACAAGGTTAGTTTTTCAAGGTGTTTGAACAGTTAGCCATCTTTTCCCACCAAATGTCTATTCTAAAACCAAGAGATTAAGACAGGTCGTATCAAATTGCCCTGAATATTTCAAATTCATTAGCTGGCAGTCAAAACCCACAACCTAAGCTCTATTGAGAGGATCACTTTGCCTTTGCTCATAAGTTAAATAAATAAATAAATAAACAGTGTCACCAGGAGGCTTCATAGTTATCAATACATTTACAGTGAAAATATATTTGTGATGTGATTTATTGCTGCAGTTAATGTACTGTGAGTGATAACAATAAAGAGTGATAGTGACTCATCTCTGTTAATCAAGGAGAATGTGACTTGTAGACAAATGGAAGTCATATTTTTCTTTATTAATTTGTTTGATGTTGACATTTGTGAAACAGGAGATCCCTGTCTAAAGTTATATCATATAATATACCAATTATGGAAATTACAGAGTCAGCTATCTGACCTAAATATTATAAAAAGATTGTGTTGGGTTATTTGCAACACAATGCATGTATTCTGGCTTAGATTCTTAATCATCCAGGTTATAGTAATACTTAAAATATCTTCTGGATACCTGATGACATTTCACCTCTCTTACCTCAAAGGCCTCATTAGGTCTGACTGATTGCCAGGTAGTTTCAGGCTTATTAGCTGCTGATGGGCGGTCATTCTTGTAGGTTATTCAAGTCATGTGTAAATCGCTGACTCATAAGTCTCTTTTTGTGTGTTGAGATTTTTGTGCATCCTACATTTGGTCAGTCATGTTATATTTCAATCACATGAATGCAGGTGTAAATGGCTGTGAATCTGCCAGGGAGGAAATTCAAGGCTGCATTGCAGGTGTTGGCTAGATGAAACCTGAAGCCACTTCCTGTATGATGTTGTTATATCCCTTCTAAACTGTCTTCCTGAGGTTTTTATTTATGGATAAAGGTAATGCTAAACATGGATTTTTGAACTCGTATGTGTTTTAGTGGGTGCTGGGACCTGTCTTCTGCAGATTTAACAGCTGTTAGTGAGGTTCAGTAAAATGTTTTGTTAGTTTAGTTGTTATTTTTGCTGTCTCCGCCCCCCCTCGTCCCTCCACCCCGACAATCCCCCTGCATATTATGTTTTAGTTAGGGATGTTTTCTCTCCTTGGTTGAATGATGAGCGACATTGGTCTCATATCAGACAACCATGCTCCAGCAGAATTTTTATGTATGGATCCAACCTACAACCTGTTTTTCCTGAATCTCAGCTACCAGTGGTGTATCTGATAGAGATTTGTTGCTTGAAACAGCCTTTTATGTAGAATAGATCACATTGGGTAACTAGTTTTCTGTGTCTAAAGCCATGACTATTGTGGATGACTTTCCTGTCCTTTTTGTTCACTGACAGCTTATTTAAGAAGAAATCACTTTTGAAAAGCAAATCTAAGCACAAGTTTTTAGAGATAATAGTTTTCTTTCTACCATTTTGTATGATTTCTTATTTGGTTTTATATACTTTTAATAAAGTTGTTGGCTTTAGTAGATGTTAGTGAGGTCTAATTTTTAATTTCATACAGCCTTTATAGTGTAAATTCATCCACAGAGAAAACGGCACAGGCAGTACTGACATTCAAGCAACATTTTTCATTATGAGAAGGGGAGAGAGAACAGGAAATGGAGTCTTGGTTCACAATAAACAGGAAATAAATTCACGTTTGGCAACACAGATTACACTGTTGTCTTTTAGAAATGAGAAGCATTTCTATACACGATAGGTCATTTATTGAAAGCAAAAAGTACAGATAGCAAAACAGAAGCAACAAAATACTTTAAGGGCTCAGGGGAAAAGCGAGTTTGGGAAGTGGTTTGTCTGGACACCTGCCCTTCACCAGTAGAATTGTGTTCCCGGTCAGACTGTTAGAAATATTACCTTTGAGACCTATTTCTTTGACACCAAAAAAAAAAAAAAAAAAAGGAATTCTGCTGTAATGAAGTAACCTGCAGAGGTTGGGCAGCGAGAGGCTTTCTATATTGTACAAATCATACATGAGAAAGAGATCAGCCCTGACACATCAAGATGGATGGCTTGTCCCATCCTCAGTCTGATAGATGCAGAAAGACTTCACGTGTTATCAAATTATTTGATCATTTATTTAGTTTTATTTTTGGATGATATAATACAAAGGAGACATTGTCACATGAAATGGAGGATTTTCATTTTTATCCTAATTTATTTCCTTTTTTATTTTTTATAATTTTGGTAGTGCAGCTTCCTCTCGCAGTCCAAAAATATGTATGTTTGTTTGATTAACTGATTATTCTAAATTGACTACAGATTTGATTGCGCGTGGTTGGTTGTTTTTGTTTGTCTCTTGTCTAAGTTCCCCATAACCCTGAACAGGTAAGCAGATAGAGAAAATGGATGAATAATTGTAGGTACTATGAATAATTGCAGTCCTGTGTAACAGTCTTGCTCAAGACTGAGGGTGTTGGAAAACCTTACTAATGCATTTTTAAGAAAAAGAATGAGGGTTTGAAGATTTTTCTGGCATCAGATGATAGATGGTTTACTTGCCACTTTAGACCTCCAAGCTCTGTTAAAAAGCAGTCAGCCATGCTCCATCTGTCCATCTGCGTCTTCCTTCTGATCAACTCACCGTAAAGTTGTTATGACCCAATAAAAAGGCTTCCCAATTTTTAGCTACGGATAACGCACGGGCTATCGGTCCTCCCCTTAGATCAACGAGGCATTCAGATCGGTCATTTTCTAATCTAATCCACTTTTCTAACTGCTGTTCATTTATTTGTGTTTCCAGAACAGACACACAGACAGATGAAACAAATTTCCTCTTCTGTACTTTACTGATTAGTGTTTTAGTGTCCCAGTCAGTACAGTTTTGCTTCTTCTTTTCTATTTTCAATTCTCCTCTTTGTGAAGTTGTACTAATGACTTTATATATGCACGTAGGGGAATGTCCACATCCAGGCATGAATAGTAATGAAAGTGGAAATCACACCCATTCAAGTAGGTACAATCCCATGCTGATTGCGAGAACTTTGTGTACACATTGATAAATGCACCTGACAAATAATGCCAATGCATTTGTGTAGCATACATGCAGTTTTAATAATGAAACTATACAGAGTGTGATGCATCCGCTTCCTGTTGTATAAAATAACAGTAGTTAGAGGCACTTTTTCTCTGTGCAACATTCAAAGATCAATGCTACCATAAATCTATGCTGAATTGGTTCTGGTTTCTCATAAAGTTAACTGCACTGCCTCTGGTGTAATCTAACACTTTCTGTCAACTTTATGGTCATATCAGCACTGCTTAATAATAGTTGCAGCTAACATAAAAGCATTATCTAACAATGTTTAGGTCTAGTCAGACAACAGACTTGTGAATGTTTTGTATGTGGATGTCTCGGTGTATACAGTACTTGTTTACATCTGTAAAACATGGCTGTATGTTTATTCTTTTTAGCGATATCATTTCTCACAAAGGAAAAATTCAGTGAAGAATGTGGATTGTCACTTTACTACCCTGAAGGTTATTCATCAAGTGACTTTATTGCTTTACACTCATGGACTTTAATCCTTTCCGTTACTGGATTCTAAACAATGCACAGCTTTGTTTTCTTGAGAAACATACAGTAACAGCTTAGCCAGTTGTTTTAGCTTGCAACCAACTAGTAGTTACGCAGCCACTGAAATGAAATGAACAGATTCTGCAGGTTTTGCAGGTACTGAAATGAAACAAAGAGATGCTTATGGATGCAGCAGTGCTAGTAATTATGAGGCTTTGGGTTCTGTGGAGTTACACAAAATTGTCTTGGCTGCAGTCTCAACAATATACTTTTTTTGCAAAGTTGTGAAAAAGATGCTTTTACTGCAGAATTTGCTGCGACCTACCAAGGCCTAAGATGTGGTTTTTGCAGAGTATGAGCTGTTTCTATATATTGTCTACAAGCTGTCATATGCCAAGCAGTGACTACAAAAATCAGATACCTTTTAATGCCACTTAACCATGAGGAAACACCTCTATAAATAAAATTGGTTGTGCTGATACAAAAATTGTGTAATATTTCTATCAAAATTATTTTTTTTATTGTAAGTACACTTCGGTTTTAACAATCAAATATTTTGACATCCCTTTTAATACACTGTAGCCAAACAAATTATATGCAGTCTATGTATTAATAGTTACAAAGTTTATTAAGTATTGTTTTTATAGAAGTCATTTTTTCCTCCTGTAAAAAAAAAAAAAAAAAAAAAGAGGATGCTTTCAGAAATCTTACAGTTCTGTCTCTGTGACCCTGTCTAATTTTCTTATTGAAAAAAATCTTCTGTTGCAGAGCTGTACTGGTGTGTTTCTTGATCTGACACCCCACGTCATGAATATTTTATGCTTTGTGTTCATTTTTATTGACAAAATTTACTGTTAGAGCTGTTGTTTCAAAAGACTGCACTGCACCAAGGCCTCATTAAGATATACTTTGTGTCAGCCACATTTACCTGCTGTTCTTCTCCTTATAAATATAGATGAGCCAACACCCTGCACCACCCATGTGAGTATCACATGACCACTCCTGCACGCAAAGGCATTGAGCTGTTCTTTTACACAAGCACTGATACAGCAGGTGGGTTGGACGCGAACACGTAGAATCCTGGAGGACTGCGGCAGTCCTCTTCATATGCTGCGGTCAGCTCAGGCTATTTCTGTTGCCTCTAGTTAGTGAGCCAAGATCAACCTTGCCCACTTTGGGCAACGGCTGCAGGTTAATCTATTCAGGCTTTCGCATCTTAATGATTTTAAACTCTAGACTAATGTTGCTATCCAGACACATGCTTAATATTGGTGTCATATGTGTGGATTTATATTGAATACTATAAATTTGAGAAGGTAGCATGGAAATCTACTGAAACATTGCTGGTATGATGAGTGTTTAATTATTGTGCAGTACTGTGACCTTTAACAAGACATAATTTGCATAGCCCTTTTCAGATTTGGTCATTTGAGCCAAAAAAAAAAAAAAAGATTTCCATTAGATTGTATCATAGGTACATGACTTGTGTTGACACATAGAGCAATTGCATTTTGTGCGGCATGTGTAGCAGGTGCTCTGCAAAATAGTTTGTATGCTTACTGCATTTTTCATCAGTAAAGATTTAATTACAGCTCAGAAGTGCTGACCAGCATATCTTGTGTAGTTTATGAGTTAATCTTATTTCTGTGCAGTTGGCTTGGGTAACAATAAAACCCCTGAAACACAGGTATACCATAGATCATTTCTGCATGACACTGCAGAAACTACTAAGGAGAAACTATGAAAATCTACACCATCTTTCTGATTCACAGTTAATCTCAAATAGCAGAATTTTTTAAAAGCAGCTCAAATGCTTGGCTTTGTCCTGTTATGTAAACAAGTAATCTATAATCCTCTGAAATTTTACCTCCATTTGGTGGATAAACAATTAGAGAAAAGCCAGTAAATGTTGGAAATGATGTTCTTGCTCATGTGATCCATCCATCCATTTTCTATACCCGCTGAATCCATTACTGGGTCACGGGGGTCTGCTGGAGCCAATCGCAGCCCATTGCAGGCGAGAGGCAGGGGTACACCCCGGACAGGGCGCCAGTCTACTCATCTGATCCTCATGCAGCAAATCTATTGCCCATCCTGTAAAGGCAATGAAAAAGTCCTAATATATGCTTGCTTCTGTGCTGTTCTTTGCTAACTCGTGCTTTGGTCTGTTATGCAATACTCTGCTATAAAGATGAGAAAATTTTATGGATTTGCCACGTATGGATGGGAATAAGAACAGACAGACATGGATGAGTTACTGAACAATCAAGGATGTGAAAAATGTGAATGAACTTGATGTATAGCAGAATAAAACTGAGTAGTGATGGTTGGGATGCTTGAATTGTGGCCTCCAAGCTGGGGGATGGGTTCCTGAGTTAACACAAATGAAGACCACTATAAGAAGTATGCCACAGAATAGGATCCAGGTGTGATTTCATGTAATAATCCATGCTTTAATGTAATAAGTTAGTTCATTCTACTTATTCCCACAAGGATATCAGTCAATTTCACCTTGTTTCACTTCATTATTACTGATTCAGTATGTGTCACTTTGCTTAACTTCTTAGTAATTAGGTGGCATAAAGTTAATAGAATCATTTAGGACCTACTGTAAGTTTTTTTTTTTTTTTTGCCTTTTTTTATTTTATTAGCCCTGTATCGGGTGTGTGGTTCATTACTGTACAAAGAAAGAAAAGAGACATAATGAAGGAAAAATGGAGTGTGGGAGCAGGATTAATTGCAACAGATGAACTCAGAGGCATAATGTGAGAGGAGACTGCAAGTATATGTGATAAAGGATGTGTTTATTAGCGATGGAGGGAAACGAAGTGGGTGTAAACCAAAAATGAGAGGTCAGGGAAAATGGGAAAGATGGAAAGATGTGGGAGGGTGTGGTAGGAAGAACGGTGTATCAGAAAGATGCATAGATTGATATACAAATACGTGGAAGTGCACAAAGACGCACCTCATTCTAAACAGCCTGAGGTGAAGAGAGACTGACTTCTGCCTCAGACTGATACCACAGGCTAAATCAATGTCATACCTCTCCTTCTTCCTCTTGTCTCTTTCTGTGGGAATTCTCTGACCTAGTTAGCTCCTCCATCAAGCAGCAAGCAGCAGCAGAGTTATTTTTACATATTACCAGGAGACAATACTCTGTCCTCTGATCGTCCTCCCCACATCCATATGCTTTTCCTCCTCCATCTTAGGTACTCCCATACTTTTCTTTTGCATTTTCCTGTTCTACTTCTTTCCCCTTTTTTATTTGTCTTCATTGGCTTTGATCCTTTCTTCTCCTTTAGGGATGGGAAGATCAGTCAACTCCCTGCTGTGTTTGGCTCAGGATACAGCCTGGTCTGTTCAATATGGTCATAAGAGTAAACTGAAAAAAGATGGTTCAGGTTGACAAAAACATATCTGAAATAAAATTGTGGCAAATGTTGAACAAATGTTTTAAGATCTCTGATATTGAGTTTCACTCATACTGTATTAATAAATAGTAAATATGTGCTTACAATTAATAACTATTCAACTATACATTTAAAATTATACTTAGGCGCTTCCCTCTAGCACTTCTATAACTCCTAAACTCACCCCTCGCACTGCCTTCCTCTCCTCAGTGCAAAGGGACAAGGGAGTGTGCAGGCAGGTCATCTATTCACCTCTTAATGATGATCGATGGCAGCTCTGCAGAAAGCTAGAACAGAGAGAAAAGTGGGCCGATGCAGGGGAGATAAAGAAATAGCAGAGTAAGAGAAGTTTATGTTTGTCTGCTGGCGGGCAGATGGTAGGAGTTTTAGTGATATGTCCATCCTTAAGTGTTTATATCAACCTTACCATCATGATAACAAACTGCAAGGTGACATCTGGTGTAGTTAATGCAGTCTTGTGGGGTTGTCTTACTCTTTCTCTAACTATTACATAAAGACACACACATGCTATTTTTTAAATTCCTCGACTTTTAGCTTCATGACGCTAAAAATGGTCTAAAATCTTACCATGATTTTGTGGTAAACTGCAGATCCTTTTATCAAGTTAGCTCCTCCAAGGTAGATTATCACATCTTATTATGAGGGGAATTATCAATGTATACAGCAGCAAGCACAACCCCAGGGAAATGTTGTATTTCTATTGGCAGACAAAACCAAGAAAAAAGATTAATAGTACCCATATTTTTGTCTGTGTGTGTGATAAGATTCCTTTGAAACAATTAGATTTATTAAGATGGGACATAAATGTGAGCAAGGCTGCTTTTGTTATAACAACTTAGCTTAACTAAATTTAAAGATTCAAAGTATTTTTTTTTTCCAAGTGAGGAAAAAAACGGTTGTCTAGTTTTTACGCTAATCCTAAAATCGAAGTCAGGTTGTTGTTGCACCTTGTATGTGAGGTGAGTACTGAATCGGATGACATGTGTAAGGTCACAAGACTGCAGATATTTTCTAACAGATGCCACTGTCTCAGCACAGCTCACCTCTTTGCTCTCACACCTTTCCATTTGAGATCTCTGATCAGAGTGGGACTGTAAAGTTGATAGATGGGAAGTGTTAAGACCCTATCCGGTGGGATTACCACACAGCACACCCATGCACTCACACAGTGACACAGCGGCTAAGTCTCACCCTTCTGAAAGTGTAGACAAGAAGACAGACTGTAGCTATGGCAACCTAGAAAGAAAAGACACGATTGGGTAAGGCTTAGATTTGTTAGGAGCTGCTGTATGTGGCCTAGGGCAAGTGTAACTCAGTCTTTCTCATTTAGTGTCTGTTGTGGGTAGTGGTGCAAGCGTGGGTGAGAGACATGGCGAGAGTCCAGACCTCCCTCCTTATTACCCCTCCTGTCCACGTGCCTTTTTCATGTTCTGTTTGAGAGATCTGTCAGACTGAAGTCAGTTCACAAACATTATTTACCACAGCTAATTACAGTTGCTAATAAATCTTGAAAAATACATAACTACAACTATTGGTTTTAAAACAAAAGTGTGACTAATAAAATAAGACCTCACAAGAGGGTTAAAAATGAATAGTTTTGTTCTTTTTTTACTACTCATTTTTTATATTTGATTTCTGATGTTTTTGTACAACATCACAGATTGCACATATATCATAAAAGAGGACATGATGTTTTAAATTGAATTCATACTGATCATATAAATGACAGCTCATGTAATATCATCTTATACAAAAAAAACCTATCAAAGATTGTTAAAATCACACATTCGACTTTAGTCTAGTCAGGAATAAATGTTTTCAGGGTATTTTCTTTTGTGTGTTAACTTTAATTGGCATTTCCATTCAGAGTGTCTTTGTTATACCGCCTACGCTGCATTAGTGTCAAAGATGTGGATGCGTGTTAAACTCTTGTGCAGTAATAAATGCAAAATTATTTGTAAGTGACATTTTAAGCGACTGGCTTTCATAGAAATCCCTTTTGTAATGATCAACCAACACTAATGCTCACAAAATGAAAGTAGTTGCAGGAGGTGGGAGAACAACATCCACTCCAGGAATTTTACCTGAGAATGTGTAGATGAACTCGTGTTGAAGAACACGTTTCCACAGTGAAACCAGGAGCCAACTAGAGATTGTTTTATTGACTATGATGTCTGACCAGAGGTTTCTGTAGCCCGCGACTTACCACGGACTTTTGATTGGTTACTTTGCCACAGTATTTGATAACTATTTTCTTCAGATTATTTTTAGTTTGAAGCTGCAGAAGCAGTTTTTTTGATATATGACTTGATAGGGCAAAATCCTGTAATTTAAGCAGATAAAGACAAGGAGCAAGATAAAGGAGTTCTGAAGTGTTGTTTGAAACAGATCTGTGGAGATGTCACACCATAACCAGGATACATATATATGTGTGTGTGGGTGTGTATGTGTGTCCTCAGCCAAAGTGTGCAAGACTTTTATGTAGATGTGTCTGTGTGTGTTTGATTCAGAAAGTTGCTTTTAAAGCCACGTCTCAGTGTCACACCACGCACAAGCATTGTTTGCTTGAAGGTGAACAGAACTCATGAACCCTTAAGAAACTTTTAGTAAACCAAAAAGTTTCCTCTCCACAGTTTTGTTTAGTCTAGCTGCTATTGTCTATTTTTGCTTCATTTTTTGCAAAACAAAGAGGAGAGAAATCCTTTGATCAATAGTACTGAAAAAGCGCTACATGTCTTCCTGTCTGAACAGAAGTCATTGCACCTCTAATTAGATGCAGGGGCCCTCGGAGAATTGTGATGGGGGTGTTGTGTGTGTGTGTTGGAAGGGTAAATGAAGCCTAATGCCGTTGCTGTTGAGGATTAAGACTAAAATGTAAATTATGGTTTGTTTGAGCAGGTTTATTTGGTAAGAATTCTTCACTGTATTTTAGAATGGGAGATGTTATTTTGCAGGGAAGTAAATCTGCATTAAAACAAATGTAAAACAGGGGAGTTTTTTTATTTGAATTTTAATGTTATAAAATTAGTATGTAACCAACAAACACCTGAGATCAAGCCCCTCTGTGCCTCTTACTGAACAACTGTCATTACTGCTCCCCTAGAGTGGTGTTCTTAAAATGCTCCCCTCTCAGCAGCTCAGCAGCAGGGAAGTCAAGCAGGGCACGTAATAACATTAAGAGGTGAAACTTAACCGACAACCAGCTTTCTGCCTAACAAGAAAGGGTGTGTATGGAAAGGGGATGAGCTCAATCAAGTCCTCTCCCCACACAGCAGGAGGTTTTGAAAGAAATAACTTCTATGAGAGCTTCTGTGGATAAATTGACTCAGTCTTTCAGTTTGGTTTGTTGCACTTATTTGCACCGCTTGTTTTTGTTTCTTGGTCATTTCACTGTGGAGATGCACATTAAGAAAGCTGAGTTGCTGGTGTTTTCTCAGTTAAAACTTATTTTGTAAATTAGTAATGGGAAGTGAGATCAGTGAGAGCTACTGGTCTGTGTCATGGTGCAACAAAATGTAGCCAACACTGCAATGCGTGTGCGTTTGTACACATTGCAATGTTGATACTATAACAACACAGTATAAAAATACAGTCAAGCAGAGCTGGAGTAAATTGAAACATTTTAATGATAACAGCTGTACAACTGTGTGTGAGAGAGAGACAGTGGACACATTTGTAAAAATTTAAGGACTGTTAGATTTTAAATGTTACAGTTTGACCTGATTCTGGATTCAAACTATATTTGATGCAGTTAGTGGATTCGCCACCTTCCCTTCAGTGGCTGCACCTGTATAAGCTTTAGTTATTGAAGGAAGTAGGAAGAGAAAAGCTTCCTGATCCACAACAATGCAGATGAGCAGGCTGAATGTGGAAAGTCCCTTGCAGTTTTCACTTTGTCCCCACTTCTCTGATACCTCTTCACCTAACTTCTCATGCTCATGTTTTACACAGCAGCGTTGTTCCTGACACTCTGTCACACTTTGGCATCACTATGTTCTACGTCTTGTTACAGGCAGAGATACTTCTCTTTTTTTCCCCCTTTCTCCTGTTCATATTGTCTTTAAGTTGTTTTTCATTTATGAGTTGTTTCTGGATTGGAATTACAAGTTGGTAGAAATGGGCCAGTCTGTCTTAAACACAAACAAAACCAGTTCTACAGTTTTCTGATATGCATGAGTGTAGATCTTCAGTTGTTTGTTTATTTATTTATTTATTTATTTAGGTTATCTTGAATTTGGATTTAGAAATGCCCAAACTTAAAGAATTAAATGGACTGGTTATATGTTGGGAGACTAATTTATTCAGGAAACTGTTGTTTACATTTTAGAAAGAATTTAAATTGGATGTGTGCATGCGAAAGCATCACTGTAATGAAAATGATGTATAACTGAGATCATCTGGATTAGGATTACATGTAATATCCTTCAGCAAAAAGAAGTTAGGGATACGCAGACACATCATAATTATTATGAAAGTGGATGAATAAAAAAATGGGATTGTCTTTTAAATTTCATTTTACAAATTGAACAGTGAAACACATCTAGAATGAAGTGAAATAGTCTAATATATTCATCTGAAAACTAGTTTGCCTCCCACCCCATTTCAGGGTCAAAGCTGTAAAAAATTCAGTGACTTCATTGTCATTAAATTTTATTAGATGTATTAATTTCTTTAAGATCTTATATCAAATAAGTAGCACTTGCTGATAAGGTCTTAATAGTTTTTGGCCGATTCCAGTTTCCACCTTCTGTAAATTTCTGACCTCCTAATTTAGATGTAATTGACAGCAAAATATTTTTTAAATCTTATTTTCAAATTTTTTAAAACTTGAAATTAAGATATATGGTCTTTTAAATCATTAATTATAAATGGCTCACATTATCTCCAAAGTCTTCTCAACATTCTCCAAACCTTATAACCCAGCTTACAGGGCCATCTCCTCATCATAAAAATAAAATGCTTCAGATTAGTCGACAGAGGTATTTGCACAAATAAAATCCAACAGAAGTGGAATTACTGTATATCCCCCTTTATGCACAAGATTATATAGGTCCTTAATTTGTCTTTCTTTTTTTTTTTAGACCAAAGCATAAAAGTGCAACAGATAACGCAAACCCTCAACTAAAAGCCCACTGGTGTTCAGTGTAACATTTAAAAAGAGGTTGACAAAACAAAAACAAAAACTGGTTCATTGTTGGGACTCTTAACCTATTAAATCATTAATTCACAGATTATGGCAAGAATATGAAGTAATCACCTGTAAGGAGAAAAGCTGCAAAGTGAAAATTTCTATTCTGATGCCGCTAAATCAGCATGGTACAAGCTCATGATAAAGGTAATATAATATTGAATTTGTTAACATTACACAACAGTTTTCTTAACTGGAACATTTTTAATTTTTTCTTTTCAAGTGACTGCTGCAGGCCATTTTGCAGGCCAGCTCTCTTGGAATTGCCTTTCCATGTGTTGTCAAGAATAGTCACAATTTCAGATTTCTCAGTATATTTTATAACAAAATTAGAAACATAATCTGAGTCGTCACAGCAAATGATAGTCAGTTCAGCCTTATTACTCAAACTAAATTTTGGCTCACAACATTCATGAAAAATGATGTAATCACCAAAGAATATATATTTTCTAACATATTCTGTCTGGTGTTGTGACTTGGGAATTACTCGCCCACTTGGCCATGGGCGAGTAATTCCCAAGTAATGTTGAGGTCACAACAGCGTTTCTGGGGTCATTTGAATAAATATCACTATTTGTTATGTTGGCCTGATCAATTATTACTCTGTCTGGAAATTTATTTTGTACACAATTTAAATTTACTATGGGTATTTCAACATTTTTACATTATGTTCAATAAATGACTTAAGAGCCAAAATGTTTTAAATAAGTGTGATTGCAGTTTTTACCAAAATAGTTCAGCCACTGTCCCAAACTAAACTAGCCATCGCTTTTGTCTTGAACTGTTTAACAAAAGGTGTAATTTTTGTTAGATTGACTGGTCTTAAAGTAGTAGTGTTGTGAATATTCCTCCTTAAGTGTTACTTCCAAGCTGCTGATGAGCAGAAATTCAACCAACAGAGCAGAAATACAGCCAACTTTAAATCATTATTCTGAAATGTCGGCTTAAATCTTTAAAATTTCTGAACAGTCTGACAACTCTCTATGAGTTATTTTGTGATCAAGTCTAAGAAGAATTTACAAATGATGAAAAGATCTATTACAATCGCGTGACTGCATGTTATCACATTACACTTACAGCCAACAGAACCTACATATTTAGCAGAGTAAGCCTGAGACATCATTACAAGAGCAAAGCTTCACCACTGAGTATGTAAATAATTTGTGCAGCTGAGATATTTTCTGTCTAATGATGCATTACCAAAGATTAAACTGAGAGCACTCCCACTTACGAAATCAGCCTTTTTATCTGGATCTAGTGGCTCACGTATGATGAGGGCACCTGTACACATTCAGAGGCACAGCAAGAACAACCCTGATCTGGTTGGATATTCAGTTTGGTACATACGCAGCTCTGTGTGGATGGAGCCATTGTGTAATGTGTCAAAATGTGTGTTCTTAATTACATTTCTCTGCACTCAAGTGGTGATAACTGAAGGTGACAATCTGTGACTAACAAGCTGATTTTTACTGGCTGCATTTTGTCTACCGCGTCAGGTTTCTGTACCACCTGCTATAGTATGAAACTGCCATTGTTTACACATAATTGGATTTTAGTTTGACACCTACATTCTTGTGATTCTTTATCTGTTTTTAAATGAGTTTGAGAGAAAAACAAATGAAATAATGCTGTAGAAAAGGGATCCATCTCCCTTTTTTTAAAAGCAGTCTTGAGTTATTTGAGATCATTCTTCGACCATATTATATTTAAATTAACTGTCAAAAACACTTTTTTTTAAACCTCAAAATAGACCACCATGGCTGTTAGTGGTTGATAAATGAGTCTTAATGCCAAGTTTTAGTCCCACAGATTGCTTTCAGATTTTGTTGTGATGTGTTGTTCTGCATGAGATAACAACTCCCACTGATGTGCACTTCTGAACAAACACGCAGACCATTTTCTCCAAGGTGAGAAAGTAACAACTTTAAGCTAAAAAGTTAAAGATTTAAAATGTAGCCAATAAATTTGAGTTTATTTGGATTTATAATTATTTATATGGGCAGATTGTGGTCTTTAATGAACAAAAACTTGCAGAGTCTGCTGAATCTGTCATTCCTTAAACAACAATTGACTGATTTTTGTTTTTTGTTATTGTCAGACATTTTAGAGATGATTCATTTCATGATAAGCCTCGATTGTTGTTTTTTTTTTTCCTCTTCTAAGATGCTCCTCCCTCACCATTACTTCTAGTGAAAAAATTTTCATGCAGAAGAATGTGGTTTTGTTTCTGTGTTTACAAGCTGCAGTGTGCAATGTGAATGGACTTGGAACCGGTTTGACTTGTAGGACCAAGACATCTATTTCACCAACCAACACCCACGTCAGTTATGTCTTTTAGATGAGGTGTGACCGCTCCTCTGAACAACAGCAAATAATTTACATTTGCTTTGGTTTGATTTTCTTGACTGAAAGCTTCCTTGTTATGTTTTTGGGAGGGTGTGCCATCCTCGGTTTGTTGTCACTGGTGCATCAGGATCATCTCGGTCACACAGAGGCACCATGTGATTACATGGTGCCGCAGTGGGTCGTGATTTCTTGATTGAAATACACTGCTTGGCAAATGATCTGCAGGACTGCTCCTGTTTTCATTGAGTTAAGGCATCTTGACTCCACACATAAAAACCAATCAGAGATAGTCTGATGTCTCCCAGTAGTCCGGTAATCTTTATTGGTCTCACTGATTTACAGTAGTTTGAATGAAACCCCAGCAAGGTTATTAAATAACTCTAGCTGGTTCATCGATTAAATGGGGCTCACGATTAAACAGTGTGTGGCAAGACAGCCTGCAGTTCTCAGTATTTAGTGCCAGGCCCCTGAATTTAGTAACGTCCTGTTTTCACACAATTTTGCTCTAGAAAGCTTCTTCTCTTATCACCTGCCATCTTTACACAATTTGTTGCTTACTTTTGAAAGTTATGGTAAATGATGTGATGATCCTAAACTGACTAAAATGAATATGTGATTGAGTCAAACTGTTGAAGTGTACTGCTGCTGCATATGCATCGTGGTTTGCTGTTGCAAAAACAAGGTCACAAGGTCATGAGCACACATTAAAGTGTTAATACAAGCTTTCAGTCCAGCTTTGTTTCACAATCAAAGCCGGAGACAAATGGAGACTAGAGCAGGTGTTTTATTGGGAAGCAGAAACAGCCATAGCTGGGTTTTTTTTTGTTTTTTTTTTTTTTGTTTTTTTTTAAAGAAGGAAAAAAGGTTTAATGGAGATCAGAGGAGATTTGGCATGTAGTAAACTAAAGTTGAATATTTAGATTGCAGATTAAATCAGTTTACATAAAATTAAAAAGTTGCAGGTGCTTAGTGCAATATGGGGATATAGTAGATAATAAAGTACTTTTTTTTTTTTTTTAATGACATGCTGGGATTATACAGTAGATGAAAAATGGGTCAGCAGTGTATGATACAAACTTTGGAAAGTGGCTTATGTTGGAGGAGTATTTTCACATAAGCCAACGGGCAGTTTTTCTCAAAGTCAAACATGTCACATACGACATCGAACATTTTTATACATTTTATGAAACTGGGGAAACCAATTCAGCCCATTTTTTCCCCCTGAATTCTTTTGAGTGAAAAGCAATTTTGAAAGTGGAGTTATTTCATTACATCAACACACATACAAATAACAAGATGGCTCAGCTTTCCCTTTGGAGGCTGGGTTTCAATTTTGCAGCCGGTGAAAATGTCTGCTTCCATGTTTTCCACAAATAACTTTAATTTTACCTTGGTTTGTTACATTTTTTTGGTCACTTGTTTTGTTTTTCTCTTTTATCCATTTCTCCCTCAAATATTTCATCTTTTTTCCCACCTCTTATTCTCTTGTCCCTCTCCTGATTTTTCTATCAGCAGTTATCTGCTGCTTTTTGTTTTGATGTAGACAGGAGGGATGGAAAAGTAAAGCCGGAGGGCAAAGTAATATAATGTATTGCATAGTTTAAATATGCTCTTGCCAAAGCTTCTATTGAGATGTTTTGTCTTTCATATTTTATCTCTATTTGCAAGTAAATACTGTTTGTGGTATGATACATTTTTTTCTGTCTTTGCCCATCTTGTTTTTCTTCACTCTTGTATTAACTTAAGCCATGCATGATCTGTAAGGGCTGAATTTAGCTGATCTTTGAACTGGTCTGTTTTTTTTTCAGGTGTACACCCTGCCTGCTCCAACATAGTGACTCCAGACAGACAGAGAGACAGACAGAGAGACAGAGAGACAGACGGAGAGAAAGACTCTTAATAAGATCAAGCCATTAAGAGGACAGACAAAGGTGAGTTAATGAATTTAGAAATTCATTCTTGCGCTTGTGGCTATGTGGCTATGGACAGCAACATTTCGAATATTCACCCCCCCCCCACCCCCCCCCCCCCCCCCCCCCCCCCCCCCCCCCCCCCCCCCCCCCCCCCCCC
>JAOWBL010000004.1:10054001-10087963 GCA_028564865.1 Zenarchopterus dispar | reverse complement strand
GCTTAGGGTTAAACTTGGTTTATGGTTGGGTTTTATGGTCAAGGACTAGGGGGAGTGCACTGTGTCTGTGGAATGTGGCCACAAAGATGTTGGGACAATTTGTGTGTGTGTGTGTGTGTGTGTGTGTGTGTGTGTGTGTGTGTGTGTGTGGTCCTTGTATTTTAAGTAGATTGATAGTAGCAGTCAAGCTCCGCCACTCTGAAAGGTCATCTCTCCTTGTGTTGTGTGTGTGTGTGTGTGTGTGGTTATGATCATTTGTGTGTGTGTCTGTTTCAGTATGTGTACATGTGTAGAAGTAAATAAACGGAAATGTGGGTCTTGGAGATAAGCAGGTCTACAGGTCTGCTTTGCAGCTTGCAGGGTACACCCTCTTCATGTTGAACTGTGCACCTCAGGCTCACCAAGATAATATGATAACTGCTGCTCTTTGAAAATGAACCACATTGTTCAGACTAATGTTATCAAGAATTGACATAAATATCACTTAATTGTTTTATTCTTATTATATTATCATTATCTCTTTATTATATTTTAATATAATATATTATAGTGAAATAGAGAAGCAAAGATATTAAGCATGGAATAGATATTTAAAGGCTTGACTGAGTTGAAGAAACCAAGGATAGAGTGAAGTTTGAAAATAAATATCATTAAAGATTCACCAAGTCAAACATTTGTGCAGTGATGCAAAGGTTATGCAGGTAGCTAAAGAAAAAAAAACTAGTGTAACAAAAATAATGTTTTTTCTTTCCATTTGAAATGTTGGTTTATGGAAATAGTTATAAGTTGCTCAAATGTTACTATTTATGTGTTTTCCAGAAATAATTTGAATTATTTGATTTCATAATGGAACACAAACAATTTTCAATTTCCTTAAATCTGATAGATTTAAGGTAGACAGGCAGTCTCTTTAATCAGAGTCATCTTTAGTTGACAATTCCATCTGAGCTTAAATCTGAGACATGAAAAGATGTAAACGACAGAAGCAGAATTCCAAAGTGTATTTATATGAATCTCTATAACCGCAGTGTCCCATCTGGGTGGTATTTACTGTAGGATGCAAATCACAGAAGCCCCAGTTACACCTGATCCACACCTCTAGCTCTTTACTTTTTATCCACCTTTGAATTCAGCGTCTGCTCCCCCAGCCATTTTTGTCCCTCTTCCTTTTAAAATGTTTTGTTCTGTTCCTGTAGCCCTCTCCTCGTGTTATCTATTCTTTTCTTTCTTGGCTCCTGCGGTAAGCTTCTTCTATTTTCTGTCATTTACTCTCCCCTGTGCCACCCCCATCTGATGCCTCACACCTGGTGTCCTCCTCCAACGGTTTTCTTCCATACACCTCTTGGAGAGCAGGAGGGAGCAAATGAGAAAGGCTGAAGAGCTGGCATGAATTCCCAAGGCCAAGCGCCTGATTGAATTAGGACAGACGGAGAGGATATGAGGATGGTGGTGAAATGGATTTTCGGATATCTGTGTACACACATGCATCTGTGCATGTGTGTCAGGGTCAGTGGCATTAAATGTTCCCCATCATGGAATCAAGAATTGATTTGTTACCCATAAAAGAGATATATGCTGCGTGAGCAAGAAACATGCAGTACTGTACACGCTAAAAAGCATTTGCACGCACACTGTGCATGTGTCCTTTTGCAGTAAGGTATAGGAATATGCTATATGAAATTTCTAACTCTATTATTTCATATTCTCTCTTTCAGAGGTCCTTCCGATCCTTTAGTAATGATGACCGCCACGTCATGGCGAAGCACTCCACCATCTATCCCTCCTCTCAGGAGCTTGAAGCTGTTCAGACTCTGGTATCTACTGTCGAGTGTGCCCTCAAACATGTCTCTGATTGGCTGGATCAGAGCAGCAGCTACGTCCACAACCAGCTTGACAGCCAACCAGCAGACAGCACAGAGGAGGATGACCCTGGTGACGAGAGTGAAGAAACTGAGGAATCTAGTCACGACTACAGGTTAACAGATACACAGTGAAGCTTCAATAAAAACTTTACTTTTTTTAAAAATCATCATCTATTTCTATGTTGTTTTGTCTAACATGCGGCCCAAAACCACACGACTCTGGGCAAAACAAATAGAGAGCGGCCTGAGCCTTTTTGCTTAAGCTGCTGTCCCTGTGACCCAAACTTGGATGAGTGTAAAATGGTGGCATATTTATTGATTTGTTGACCCAGTTGAGAGTTAGACATGGTTTAAGCTTCATTTTAAGTTTGTACATCTGTCTGTTCCAAATGCTGTTTACGTCACTACCCTACATACCTCTGTGGGTCATTTCTGTTAGTCTGGTTGTTAAGCAACTCATGCACCAGAGGGCACTAATGAGTACTGATATAAAAAACACGGAAACTAAAGGGGGTTTTGTTTTATTTGCGCTAATTCTGAGTCAGAGGAAACAAACAGGGTGCGAATGAAATTCTCTTCTTTAATTTTACTTGTGTGTAATGTTAAATACATTTTATTATGTCTGCCAGTTTTCTTCACCATAGTTTTCTTGTGTTTAGTTTGACAATAGACTCAATACTGCCACCTATGACTTCTGGTGGTATTGTTCTGTTTAGTCTGTATTCATAAACACTTATTTCATGGCTGGAAAAAAAAATATTTATTGGCGTTTTCCAGCTACTATGATTCCACCAAATCTTCTTACGACTTATTAAGAGAAAAGAGTTAAATCTGAATATTTACAATAATGTGGAAAAAGTAAAATGTCATGATTGTGAAGTCAGAAGCAGACTGATTATTTAAATGCCTGACAATAAGAGTTTATCACTCACTGACATGTATTATAATTCAGTGCCCCTCACAGGCACAATTTATATTCATTTGTCATATTAGAAAGGTGAAGAAAAAGGGAAAAAAAATAGATACAGCTTCCCTATATCTACAACAAACTAGCTGCAGGCAGAAAGTGTTGCAGTAGCTAGAATAAACTGCTTTCCGTTTACTGTCTCTGGGTACAAACAGTCTTCATGGTTGAGTCTCTTCATGAATCATTTTATTACCGCTTCACTACTTCTCATTAAACAGGTGAAATACTGTGTCTGATCTTATTTGTAGTATAAACTGCAACATTGTGTTTTAATCTTTTAATCACAAAGTCTGAAGTGAGTTATGATGCCAAGCAAACAAGGTTTAGAAGTCCTTCTGGTTAGATGTGTCGACCTGGGGTGCAGCTTTATTTATTAGCATACGTTTGGAGGATAATTGGAGGATTTTGTGTGAAATTAAATATTAATAACGTGAGAATGTAATTTCCAACACCCTTAAAGCTAAGCATAAATTCTGCTGGGAAAGGTTACCTGCAAAGTTTTTAAAACAGGTAAATACAAAAATATTGTTCATTTCTCTTAAAAAAAAAAAAACAGGGAGTCCAGCAGTTGTGGCATGCTGTGTGGAGTGATGAGGATCGGTCTAGTGGCCAAAGGACTCCTGATCAAAGGCGACATGGACCTGGAGTTGGTGCTGATGTGCAGAGACAAACCCACACAGACACTGCTGGACACTGTCTGTCACAATTTACCAACACAGATCCAGGTTAGAGACACACTCAAACCCACACATATGCAGAGACTTGCTTACCACAGCTTCACTTGGGTTTTCACATAAACACGTTTACTAAAACCACTGTGACAATGCATTCTGCCAGCTGTAATCCGATAAAGTCATGTTTGTTGTTTTTACTTTTTTTTCCCCTGCACAGTCCTATTTAATATCAGACAGGAAGTGAAATGAGTAAGCTGTGACGCGTTTTTTTTGTGTTTCTGTTTGACCTCGCCGGCTTGTACGGTGTTCTTACGGTGACTTAGCAGAAAACATTATGGGTGTCAGTGAGAGAAAAAGAGATAACATTGTGAATTTTGATGTTAACGGGCGTTGTTTTATTGTGTCCTATTTTCTCATGAGAAACTCATGACTTTAAAGTCGTGCCTCTTACAATCATCCACATACAGCTACACACAGAAAACACGGATATATTAGTGTAATTGAATAATTTCCCTTCAGGAATTAGTGAAGTAATATTGAACTGAACTCAATTCCATGACACATATTTCCAACTCTCCCAGTATTTTTATATGCTTTAATTAGTACTTCTTTGTTATGTTAAATGATACAAGAATGCTTATAGTATTTCACTGACTCTAGCCCTTAGGAACTGCATCCATAATAAATTTTTTAACCAAGTATATTGGAACCAGAAGTGTAGTTTTTGGATTAGTCTATTTGAAGGTAAAACATTTAGCAATAACTAGAAATACAAAAGAAACTTTTCCCACCCTGATTACCTAGTTCACAAATTTTTTCATCTGACAAAGTCTGGCTTTTTCTGTTACTACTGTTGTGTCTGGTGATAGGATGAAAAGGAGTGTTACCTCATGGCTTTGCATTAGCAAGAAAGCAGTCTCTCCTTTGAAATGTTTTCTCATGAGAGCCAAATGAGATGTAGATGGACCCCCTATGATTCAGTGCTCATTTAAACAAAGCCTGAAATATTTGCACAAACATAGACGGATAACCCTGGAGCTTAGTGTAACCTTATAAATGTTACATAACTCCAACAATCTTGAAGCTCATCATAACCTTAAACATTAAAGACTTGAAACAAGTAGTAAACATGTGAGTGATATTTAGTTCACCTGCTACTGGGAGCTTCATACCTCTGTCAGAATATAGAGAGGCTTCTTACTCAAGAGTGTAAATAACACAAATAAACACACACAACACAGTCCATTTGCAAAAAGAGCATAAGCAGCACAAGGAGCCAAAACAAAAGTTCATGCACTTGCAGGCCATTTTTCAAAAGCTTCCCCAGGCCACACTGTGGCATTTAGTTGTTTGGGACTTTGCTTTTTCTAGTTTCTTCTTGTTTTTGTGCATTTGTTTGTCAACGTGAATTAAATAAATGTTTGCAGCAACAAACAGTGATGGCCACTTTAAATGACAACATGAGTTTATTTTGAATGGTGAAACTCAGTCTTGACCAGAGGTCAGCTGTAATTGATTACCGTACTTCAAGCTGAATGACGCACAGTGTTTCAACAGATAATTACACAAGCACATGCGAAACAAATGTTTTGGAGCAACTGATCACTTCATAGCTAGAAGGCTCCTGGTTCAGATCTCAGCTGGGGCATTTCTGTGTGGCATTTTTATGCTCTGTCCATGCCTGTGTGGTTGTCTTTATCCAACAACAACAGCAACATACATCAGGTTAACTGATGAGTGTGCATCATTGTATCTAACAGAAGATACAGGATAACCAGGTCAAATCAATTTCTTTCCCTTTTTTCTCTGTGTTTAATATTCACAAAAATACCTACCTTGTCAAACACGATGTTGATGTTGCAGCATCTGAAAGCTGAGCGAACTTGGATACATTTTACATCTGCACTGAGTCATGTTATGACCTTGGTCTCTGAGCATCTGCTTGTGTCTGTTAACACACCACAGAAGCTGACAGAGGAGAAATATGAGGTCTCCAGCTCATTGCCTGAGGCAGCCATCTTGGTAAAAACTACAACAGAGCCCAAACTCACGCTGAAGATTACGCTCACCTCACCGGCCATGAGGGAAGATGAAGAGGAAGAAGAGGAAGAGGAAGAAGAAGAGGAACTGGAGAATGGAGAGGATGGAGAAGAGGTTGAGGAGGAAGTGGTGGAAGAAGAGGAAGAGCAGGGAAAGGAAAACGGTCAAGGTAGGACCATTGACATGAAGATAATCGGTTTTTCTCTGTTTCTCGGGCTTTATCCAATACAAACATTGGACTGAATTTTGTATTAAAGTTTTCCATGTTGTCATAAAACTCAATTGTTTTACTTTTTAAAAAAAAAACTAGATGTTTGACCTCATTAACTGATGCTAACACAAAACAAGACAGGAGTAGGCAGAGATGACAACAAAAGTGCCTTGAACCAAAAGGTCAAATTAAAATAGCCCAGAATGGAAAAAAAAGATAAATAATTAAAAAACAGTACATGTTTTTCATTTTCATGTCATTATAGTAAACGTGTAATTTCCACCACAAATGCACATCGTCAGTTAAACATAAAGAACACACACCAAAGACTTGGATGTGATATTCTGAAAGTAAGATAGAGAAAACGAATGTAAAACCCTCAAAGGGTCCGCCTCATAATCTGTGAGCTTGGATCCCACACGCTCAGTCATCACAGGTTCTTCATCATTAAGAGGACCACTTCCAGATGTTTCCCAGAGGCCTACTGGACCATCGAGAGATCAGCACCTCACTGTCGTTGTGGAGTGGTGCCTTGAAGTAATGAAAATGTTAAAGTCAACTATATTTTTGACCAGAAGGCAAACTGACAGTCCATCATGGAGGTAAATACAAGAGCACCTTGGAGTCTTTGTTAGACAATATACTTCAGAAATTTGAACTCATTGTGGACCTGATGTGGCATCATGAACAAACAGTCAGTAGAAAAAGAACGGGAGACAAAAAGATTTATTTCCATAGTGACTTCGTTAAGATGTTTAGAAATGGAATACAGTCAGTCCCCAACTTACAAATACAATAGGTTCCAATAGGCTGTTCATAAGTTGAATTGTTCGTAAATCGTTATATATTAAATTTCAATATATAATTGCCATTTGAGGTCATTTAAATGTCATTACTACTGTAAATAACTCTGTACACTTGAGTGGAGACTCACTGCTCTTAAAGTGTGACGCTGCTTCAGAGCTACGGCTCGTGATTGGTGAGCGGCTCCTCGTGGAGCTCAACTTCACCTCCAGCAGCGAGCTCACACCTCAACGTGTGCTGTTTATTGGAGGAAAATGGTTGTAAATGGAAAATACAGGGGTTTCTGGCAGAAAGGGGAACTAGTAGGATGTGGCACGTGGTTCAAAATACGAACTTGCAAACGCAATACGGCATTTTACGAACATTATGGATATCAGTCGGTGGTTGTTCGTATCTATGAATGTTCGTAAGTCGGATGTTCGTATCTTGGGTAGCTGCTGTATTAACAACAAAATTTTTAATAGATAGCTTTAATTGCACCTTTTGCCTGTTTTTTTTTTTCTTCTTGACTTGACAGATAACTTGAAATCAACAAAGTAAATATAAAGAGTATCAAAATGTCACTCTGTCCTTAACTTTTGATAATCCCTTCCTTGGAGTAGTGTTCCTGCTGCTGTCATCCCATCTCTCTGCAACAAATTGTCCTCAATCAAGTGAAAACAAACATCTGACTGATATAATGAACGCAAGACACACTTCTCACTCCTCAGTATCCTGACCTCAGACCTGTGTTCCTGCCCCAGTCTGGCTGCCTTGCAGCAGTGGTGGTTATTAGTAGTTGGTAGCACAGCTTGAGAGCCCATCTCTAATGGTGAAGGTCAAAGATGCTTTGTGTCATGTGGATCTCCCACACCAGATGTAGCCGTTTTATTAGTAAAAACAAAGCTACAGGGCTGTTGCAGTGGGATGCAACACCAGAAGATCAGCAGATAGCAGACCACCAGCCTATTAAGGGAACGTGCATAAATTAATGAACTGTTAAAAGAAGTTTAATGAATATGTGCAGGTGCTGTTCTATCAAGTTCAGCTGACATGAAAGTAATACATGTAACAGGGTGTTGCATTCAGGGCTCATTCCAGGATTGACACACTTGTCTGGTGCTCACTCTGCTTCCCCTCTTTTCATGGCTATCAGGAACTGGTTATAATTAGTTGTGGGTAGCTTGGGAAAGCAAGGCCAGCAGGCCAGTGAAATCAATAACCAAGAAGCAGCAAGCTGCCCATCCATCCTGTGGCTTCTGTCCAGCTAGACACTCAGCTCTCAGAGGGTTATGGGAGATAGCACGAAGGTTAGCTGTTCATCATTCCACAGGTCTCAGAGAAGCGCCAATACGAGGACACACACGCATGCCTGCTCGGAAGTTTGCACCGCCACGATCAGGGAGACGCACCCAGGCAGAGTCATATTTTGTTGCTGATGGTCAGACATAAACATACCTGCCACACCGGAGATCTAATCACACAGATTTATGGGGATCATATTTTAAAAGACAGGCTCTATTACTTTTTCACATTAACACATGAATCAGCAAGTGCAAACACCAGCTCCCTGATGCTCTTGGCTTGTGCTACAATAATTATCAACATATTACATGATTTGAATATGTCAGAAAGCTGCACAAACATTTGCAGCAATAACAAGAACATAGAAGACACAGCTAAGATGTTCAGTTAAAAATATAAAGTTTCAATAAGTTCTGATAATTTGAATGCCGTGAGACGAATCTCATCTCATCTTTTTTTCACTCCGACATTTTACTGCCATCTCATTTACACAATCATTGACCTGATGAGTTAGGTTGACAGATTAAATGCTAATGTTATAGTTAAATATCCTATTGAAAACATCTTGTGTATATACAGTAATACAGGGATTCTTGCTCTTAAAGCACTCATATCTCACTCGCTTTGTGTGGCTACAGAAGCAGGGAGGAATTGAAAATTGTAGGAGACACGAAGGCAAGGGGAATTTTTTTAATGAGACTGAGGGACAGGAGGGCATCTGTAACACAGAGGGAGATGATGATTAAAGAGGGAGCGGCCAGCGGAGAGTTTGAGGGAACTGTGGGAGGACATGTGAGAGCAGAAAGATTATAATGATCCACTAGCAGTAGAGCGGTCCCACATGCAGCTGGGACCATGCTGGCACACCTTAAGATACACACTGCCTGCTAAAAATAGACAAACACTTATATTGCATTTCAAGGATAATGTCAAATACATGTTCTTGTGCTGCTGCATTAGACATCTTTCAAGCAACTCCTGAGTAAAGGATATTCTTTTTAACGTGAGAGTGATGAGGAAAATATTTACCTTGTTGTGTTTCTATAGAGACCCAAACGGCTGATCTGCGTTATTTATTTCTGGCATAATAAACCATCTGTGGAAGCTCCATGGAATGACATTCATTCATGCAAAATGCATTTGATTCAGTTTGCCTTGCAAATGCCTTGTGTATCACTTTGTGCTGATTTTCAAGTAGTATAATAGGGTAGACTGGTTACTCACCCAGCCTGGTGTGTTTGGCAGCACGACTCAAACACACTTTTATAATAAATATAAGGCTGCTCCTCTTTTACCAACCACATTGCTCTGACTAAACCTTGCCTTGATCCCTCTTGTGTTGTGTTTGTCTCAGATTGGGTCAAACAATCTTAGTTTTTTTGTTTTTTTTAATATTTCATTTTCAGCTCTACTTTTGGAGCGCTTGATTCTGTGTTTGCCTCAAGAGGTTGTTGAATGGCTTTCTCTGCACCATTTCTCTATGAGCCTGTGAAATCAAGTGCACCTTAAGTAATACAGAAGAAAAACAAGCTCCTATTTTGATTCTGGCCTGGTGCAGACTGGATCAAAATTATCATCAAATACATGAAAGAGAGATTGATTTGCCTTGCTGGGCACATGAAGTGACTGGTGCCTGCAGTACCAGCAGACAGTAAATCAAACACTCTTTAGGTATTTGTTTAGTGTATATCTGTTGGGAGCTATCCATCTCACAAAGCTGCCTCTTTCCTTGTGACATCGGTTGCTCTCGCTCATACCGATTTTCAGTAACAGGAAAGATGTAAACTACTAAACAACCTGTGTGTTGTTCTCAGCACATCTGTTTATTGAAAACCTGTGTGTGATGTAGGTAGCACATGTAGGACCACTCACAGTGTTGAAAATGACACACAGTGTGAGGAAGCTTTTAAAGGAGACGTAAAATACAGATTAAAAAAGTCTGTTCTTGAGATCAGTTATTTGGTCTCTCAAATGATTACTAGTTGAGACTTGAGTTAAAATATTTTTGTCACTTCTACAACTAAACTGTAAGCCGAATTATCCGGCCTCCCCTGTAATTTCCGCCCACTTTCCTGGTTTGTTGTACCCAAGAAATGGGTGTCGCAAAGTTTTTCAGGTATGATTTCCAAACAGGCACACCTCAAAAAAGGAGGAGGCAGAGTGAAGTTGCTGACTCCACCCCTATTAACCAGCTGCTATGAACACAGCTTAAAAGCCCTGTTTGAAACAAATACCTTTGTACTGTATCACTGTGGTATTTTGACCAGAACATGTTACAAACTATTTCTTTAAGCTCTCAAGAAACTATCTGAGCTTTTTTTAAAAAAGGCCATTATATGTCTCCTTTAAGTGCATTCATCACAGATCTATGAACTCTACAGAGAGAGAGATAACTTTCTGCAAGGAGAGTTCAACTTTATGGCATGAAAAGCTCCCTGTATGTACCAAAGTATCCATGCACGTGTGTGTGTTTGTATGCTTTCATGCGCACTTTGAAGCGTGTCTGGATACATTCACACACGCAGCCTACAAACACACACACTCAGACATGACGTGTGTGCGTTTTACGTTCTCTATATTGGGTTGTTATTGTTTTGTGGCAGTGTTGGGTGCTGCTGCGCAGACAGTGGAGGCTGAGGAGGAGGAGGAGGGGGAGGTGCTGGATAGACACAGATGTCTGTTGGCCCTGGCAGCGCTGCGACACGCCAAGTGGTTCCAGGTCGGCACCCACTCACTTCCTGTCTTCGTGCCCGATGCTTATTGTAGCCTGACGATTCACCCAGGGAGGATACACTCAGTGCCTGCTTACTCTGTAGTGCTTTAATATGCCCACTCAGCTTGATACACATTTTTACATGAAAATGAGTTTTTATTTAGAGACTATCACAAATATGTCTGCACTCCAAATTGTGCAGTAACATTATCTTTCAATATTGTGAGCAAAACCTGACAGATGTTACACATCAGCTCTCAAGGTACTTCCAGATTCTGTTTCATTCCCTCAAACTGCATTTTTTGCGATTTACAATGTTAAATTCTACCTACTACACATGAACTGGAAATGGGTGAATGTAAGAACTGTCGTAAGGCTACAAAAGCAGTGGTTGATACTTGTTTTTCTTTTTGGCTATTGTGTGAACCTGCCTGCTTCATATAGTGTGTCAGTGCTTCCCTTTGATCCCACCATTTCTTCCCCATCTATCTCCCCGCACACTTACCTTACTGGAAAAAAGAGGAAAGAAACGGCATCTATCAGAATATATGCATGTTCTGAGGGCAGAGTTAAAATACAAAGAAGGAGAAGTATTTTTAGTGAACTAAATTCAGTCTGTTTAGCAATATAAACGTGCCTCAGAATTTCCTGTCTGTGGGGAGCTCATGCAGAGCTGATACAATCACTCCATTATGACTGTGGCACTGTGGAGTAATGCAGGCTGTTATCTGTATGTATTTGCAAAAGCACCACTCCGCCTTTGCTTAATTTGTTTCCTACCTTCCTCTCTGTTTGATCTCCCCTCCTGCCTCTCCTTGTCTTTCCCCTTTCTTCCCTCTTCATTCCTCTGTCTCCCTCAGGCTCGAGTGAACGGACTTAAGTCCTGTGTTATCGTTCTCAGGATACTTAGAGACATGTGCAATAGACACCCTGTCTGGGAACCTCTCAAAGGATGGGTGAGTCTTTTTACTGTGATTACCTCTGTTTGAACGTTACTCCTGTGAAATGATGAGGAACTAACTGTTCAGCCCCTTCTGGGTGTCACAGCATGTATGGATTGATAACTATGATATAAAAAAATGAAGTGCGCGCTGCAATAGCCTTCACCATCCACCCACTCTGTGAAAGTGAATAGGATCGCAGTGGGTTTAGAAGATGAATGGATAAATAATTGCAGTACATTTTTATCTGCAGAGCCCTAACTGTAGTATTGTTTTTTAAGCATTCCTTCTCTATCTATAATCAAATAGCCATAAGTTTGATGAAATGATGCTCATATATGTTATTAAGAAGGAACCCTTTGGTACTGTGCTATGCTGAACAATTTTAATACAACTCCAGGCTTGAAGGGTAGCAGATCAAGCTAACATTTAAGCATATGTTTTGTGTAGAAGGGCGTACTTGTGTTGGTACTGCGCCTTGTTTTTCACTCATGCTTAAACATCATGGTACTTATGAACTTCTTCTTGCAGCCCTTAGAGCTCATATGTGAGAAGGCCATTGCCACCTGCAATAGACCTCTTGGGGCAGGAGAAGCTCTGCGTCGAGTCATGGAGTGTCTGGCATCAGGCATACTGCTACCAGGTACACTGCAGTTAGGATCAGCAATCAGACATGGCTCTTTCATGGCATTTCTGATGAAAAGAGATTAAAAATAAATACATTTCATCACGCTTGGGTGGATGATCCTTTTTTTGTGCCTTGCAGAGGTTGGAACATTAAGAATGACCCTGCAAAGCACAGCTACCAGAGTCAGGAGAGCATTTTTAGTGGTTTCATCTTTACAAAATGTTATACATCGATTGGGAAATGTTTTTGCGTAAAACTGCTTTTCATTTTGTTTCATTTTACAAATTAAGTTTTGACTTAAGTCTGTCTAGATTAATGCATTTTAAAGAGTTACTCTAAGATTTTTAAACAGAGTTTACCACAGTACATATATAAGCAGCTCATGTGAAATCATCAGGAAAACTGTCATTGTAAGGATTTCCACTGCCACTTACACAGTGAAGAGTAATTACATGATACTTATCTGCAGCGTTTGTACAAACAGTAGCAACAACTGACTTCATATATGTATATTTCAACCTGAATATCCTCTATCACTTCCCCCAGGTGGCCCAGGTTTGCATGACCCATGTGAGAAGGAGCCCACAGACACTCTAGCAAACATGACAGACCAGCAGGCCGAGGCTGTTACCTACAGCGCGCAGGTACACACACAATGCAGCTTTGAGGCAGTATTGTTATCCCCCAGCTCTGCTTGCCCTGAGCTGTCACACTGTGGGAATAAGTAAGCAACACAACTATTACCAGACACAAATCCTCTCACACACTCTGTATTGACACGCACACACAATTGTGGGAGGGTGTTTGCACGTCCCCAGAAAGAGCTGTGTGATGCTGCATTTTAAAGATTGGTGTGGGAAACCATTTCCATTGCAAGCCATAAATCCATCTCTGACACCCTGAGGACGGTGGTTACCTGCATGCACTGTGTGCGCGCGCACTGTCAGGACTTTCTTCACACACACACACTTGGCTGAGCAGGGCAGCCTCTAAGCTGCATGGCTTAGTGAATCCTGCCGTCCATTTCCTTTGAAGGCAGCACAAACGAGGCTGGAATGTCAATGGGGATAATTGTATTGGAGCAGATACAAGAGCAGATAGGAGAGAGGGTGCTATTCTGTCAATGAGTTACACCAGGCGTCGTGAATATCTGACGCACTCTACCTCCCTAATAGATTTCATTTAGCAGAGCCACTGTGTGCAATTTGGTTATCTTCTTACACGTGGGTTAATACAAAGCTTCTTGTCCTTAAGGCACTCCTCAAAATCCCTGTTAATGTCATTAATTTTTGAATGGGAAAATTACAAATACATGGCCTTTGAATGTAGATGTGTTTTGCAATCTAAAAAGCTGTTTTTGCCTTTATGTGCTGGCAAATGTACTAGTATGGCCTTATGCTTCTGTATTTGGATGAGGCCCAACACTAAATCCAGGGTCAAAACAATGTAGGTGATCTCCTGTTTCAAATAAGTGGTCTTCCCAGTTTACAGATGTATACCCAAACCAGCGTTCAAATAAATGCAGCATTATAAAACTTGGGCAGACCAAGATGCAGGTGTAGATCAAGCTGATGATGATCCACTCATTTGAATCAGTTAAAGACATCTAAAACATGCAGGACTGTGGTCCTCGAGGACTTGGGTTCATGAACACTAGCTGAGAACCTCAACGTCATTGAGGAACTTGCTAGTTTCACCTCCTGAATCGAGGTGACACAAATAATCCATTCATCAAAAAATTTGAAAAACCTTTCAGAGCTTCGGCTTTGAAAGGAAAAGTGGAGATGCCTCCTGTGATGCAGAAGAAATGGAAAATAAACATCAACATCTTTCAGATCCATTAAGGTGAATTGTCCTCCTGGGAAGACAGTCATGAGATAATTGCTGGTAAAAAGTAATAAAAAGGCTGGGACTGCTTTAAGTCTTAGTCCTTTTTTGGTATTGGGAAAAATATGTTGATTAAAACCCATTTTTATGTGTACATGGGATTTTTCTCCCCATGTGCCTGCTGAGTTTGGAAAGACACAACCTACCCTTACATGAGCTGACCTCAAGAACCTACCACAACTGACCCCCCGATTACCTACCACCGAATACCCTGCAACAAGCTGGGACTACCATTTGCCTGCCTCGGTTATCCCAAGCCATAATCAAGCCCCCTTTTGACTTTTCGAAGCGCCTCGAGGCGACTTTTGTTGTGAATTGACGCTATATAAATAAAATTGAATTGAATTTTGAATTGAATTTTGACCACCTGGCTAGCAGCAGTCTGAGGCCAGCTCACCACATCAATACATTTCTCTCCCCCAGTCATCACTGAGCTCCTGAAGAAAGTTTGTGAGCCATCCTTTGCCTCCTTACTAACAGGCTCCACTTACTAGAAAAGTCTGGGAAAAGAAAACCTTCAGATAGGAGAAAAGGAGAAGCAGCTTAAAAGGCACCAGTTGCACTCCAACAAAACAGTCAATACTCCTAACTACACAAAATGTGCTTTCCCTTGGACATCAGAGCTAAATAAAGATCCAAAACATGGATCTATTGAACATTTCACATGCCATCTACACTATTATAACTGTGGAAAGATCAGAGAGACCAGTTATAGGCTACTGTGTATTTATAGCAGAGCTTTAACTTAAAGCAAAAAATTACAGTGTAAAAGCAGACTGTAATTGCTTCTTTACTTATATTTGTTTATGCCTGTAATTTGAGTCAATCAGAGTGAAATGTTTCAAGATTATATTTATACTTAAAGCATATTCAGATTTAAAATGGGGTGTCATTCCCTCTATTTTTACACATTAAAAGCATTTAACTAGAGCTTTAAACTTTTTTTTTATTTTTTTATTTTTTTTACAGAAATAAAGTGCACTGGCATAGATGATGAAATAAAAGACACTGTTTTTGCTTTATGAGACTGTATATTGCTAATATTCTGGATTAAGTGTGTAATGATGTATGAAAAAAACTGCAAGTTTCATAGTGAATTTTATTAAGTTTGTCAATTTCCCCTTTTTCTTAGTGTGTGCTGTGTTTTGCATTCAACAGCATGCTCTCAGACTCATGGCGTTTGGACAGATCTACAAGGTTTTAGAGATGGAGCCTCTTCCATCAAATAAGCCATCACAGAAATATCCTTGGTGTGACAAAGAAGGTGTGTACATCTCTGTCTGCTCAGCTCTTTCCCTTGTTTTAACCTGTCTTTGACCCACAACACTGTTTGTATGTCTAAGCATGTCCTTGATTATTGAGCTTTTAGGACTTCAGTTTTTAGATAGTTTCATTTTTTACTTTTTCTCTTAATCTCTGAAACTCAGTTTCTTTGGCCTGGGCTTCTTGTATGGACACTGTAACATAACTGAATATGTGGATATGCATAACCAGTATTCAGACTTGACATAACGTTTCTGGTTGTATTGCCCCCTCCCACTAACTTAGCCTCTATTGTTAAAGCTAAGAAATTAAACATGAATATCCCCCACGCGTTCACTTCAGACCAGTGTCAGTAGTTAGTATTCTTGGTGAAATCACTTTTAGTTGTGCAGGTGCTGTAACTATGCAGCACCGTTTCTGCTTTTGGGCACGTAAAAGAAATAAAACTCACAGAAATCTCATAAGATATCAATCTGGCACATTTCCAGCCGTATTCTAATTGAAAATCGACTCTGGCCTTTTGGCATCTCATGAGGCCAACATGGAAAATTGCCAGAGCATTATCATATTAAAGTGCACCTAGAAAAAGATGTTACATGTCTTCATCGGTGTTTGGCTATTTCCATATCTGCCTGTCGGTTCTGTTTACCTGATCTCCAACTTTATCCATCTTACTCTAGGTTTGTTCTCATGTATACTTTGTTTTCTCCAGCCTCCCTGTGTTTCTGTCATGACATATTATTGTAAAAATAATTGTAAATTATTTTTAACTCTGTCTCCCTATCGCTGACGTTTAGGTCTAGGTCTGAAGAGGCCATACGAAGATGGATCAATGGATGACAAGGACCTCATCAAGAAAATGAAGAGGAATCTCAGAAGAGGTATGAGGAGGATGAAAACAAGCAATATAATGCACATCCTATTATATTTACATTTTTAAAGAAGATAAATATATTAATTCAGACTAAAGGGATGCTAATGTATTATGTCTTTAAAACATAAATTCATCATCTTCAATTATTTAAAAAGAAGTACAGCAACTAGAGGTTGAAGATGTAATTTTTTGTTACAAACACGTCTCAGTGGTCTTCCCCTTACCTCTATTTTTTCAGTTGTTTTATTTGTCTTCTCCTCTCCCCTCATCCCTCCTTTCATCCCTGGAGGCAGATCCATAGTATTGATTGCTAGCATTTTAGCACCCCCCCCACTATCCCCACCTCTTTCTTTATACAAGGAGAAGATGAACGACATCTTACGAGCACTGAGAGATTTTTCTAGCTATTGGCAAACCAGACAAAAATGATTTAATGTGAAAGAAAATAGAAACTGCCCTTTATTCATCATGCAAACACCTGGACAAAGTGAAAACTATTAGATAATTTATTGTCAATATTATTTCTGCATTTGTCCACTCTGTTCAGTTCTAGCTGGATAAACGTTAGACTCGACAAGTCACTATTAAATTTAGCCTAATTTGCACTACTTTTCACTATGAAACTGTCTTATCTATTTTTGCCACAGTCCTGGACAGTAAGGCCATAGACTCCAACCAGCCCATGAATGCCCTGATGCGCTTGAACCAGATCCGACCGGGGCTGCAGTACCGCCTGCTGTCCCAGTCGGGGCCTGTTCACGCTCCAGTCTTCACCATGTCTGTGGACCTGGATGGAACCATTTATGAAGCATCTGGATCCTCCAAGAAAACCGCCAAGCTCCATGTTGCTGTCAAGGTACTATAACAAGAGAACTAGATCTCTTCAATTCAGTTTATTTGTGTTGCATCTTCTTGCAACAAAAGTCATTTGAAAGCACTGAAACACTGAATTTAAAAAGGTTCAAGGGACTAGTGCAAAAAAGCATTAAGACCCTTTGCTTAATGCTTGGATAAAGAAAGATACTTAAAAGATTTCATTAGTTTCTTCTTTCTTCTTGGCAGACTTTCAGTCTTAACTTGGTTTTGAAGGGAAGTGTTGATGTACAGCCATTTTCAGGGATGCTTTGCAGGGTTCAAGCCTAGACTCTGGCTGGGTCACTCCAGTGCTTTGACGGAGTTTTTCCAAAGCCACTCCTCTGTTGTACTGCTGAAATGCTTCAGATAATTGTGCTGCTGAAGCACAATTTCACCCCAGCATAAAACTTTGGGAGTCCAGCACTGTGAAACGGGGTCTTTTCTCATTGCTTGTTTGTATTTTCTCTACCTTGACTGATCCATCAGCCTCTTTTTTATTAAAAAAAAAAAAAATCTTTTATAATGATATCACCTCCAAGTTTCAATCACAGGATATTTTGCTTATCATGGTCAGAGGCTACTGTGGTTTTGTGTTTTTGAGTTAAATGCCATTGAAGTTTTCTTCTATCCTTTTTCAAATCTGTGGCTTGAAAAAAATGATGTGGTTCAATCTGTTTTTCTTCATGAGTTTACCAGATAAATATGATTTGATCCTCATCGACGTTACAATTATAGACAAACAAAATGTTCTTAAGCCTGTAATATCCATGTAATGATCATCTCTTTTAAAATGCTCATTAAATATTTGCAGTGCTGACAGAAAAAGTAAGTGGATTTCATAGCTAGTCAAACCTTCTTTGACAGCAGTAACTTTAAGCAAGTGCTTTTGGTATCTCTGGTCCAATAAATTCAGTGAGGCACTGATAGGCTGCCAAGCTGCTGAAACGTCACATGGGCCCATAATATCAGCAGGATGTACCAGAGTTCAGCTGTGAATACTTTTGTAAATAGGAACAAAACACTTATGAAGCCTGAGTTTGATTTGCTTATAAGGATAATGGGTGGAGACTGTTATGAAAGATATAACACACACACACATATATATATGTGTGTGTGTGTATATATATATATATGTATATATATATATATATGTGTGTGTATGTATGTATGTATGTGTACGTATGTGTGTGTATATATGTGTACATATATATGTGTGTGTGTGTGTCTGTGTATATATGTATATGTATATATAATGTGTTTATATATATATATATATATATATATATATATGTGTGTGTGTGTGTGTGTATATGTGTATATATAATGTGTGTGTATAGTGAAAAATCTCACAAACCCATATTAACTCACAATTTATTAAAGGAAACATATCGAATGTTAAAAGTGAGGTATTTCACCATTTCAAGGAAAAATATTAGCTCATTTTGAATTTGCCAGTACCAGCTTGTCTCAGAAATATGGCACAGGGTGATGTTTACCACCGTGTAGCACCCCTCTTTTTATTTTATTTTTTTGACAACGGTCTATATCTGTCTAGGAACTGAGAGCAGATGTTGGAGTTTCAGGAGAGGAGTGTTGCTCTATTTTTGTCTGATTTAAGCTGCCCATAAGTCCTGGATCTTCTTTGTCATATTTTTTTGTTTTATGATGCTCTTAATCTCACCAGCTGGTGAAAGGTCTGGACAGCAGGTAGACTCTTCTACTATGAAAGGAATTTTTTTTTAATGCATTCAGTTTGGCATTGTCATGCTGAAATATGAAAGGCTTTTCCTGCAAAGGATGGGAGCATATATTGCTCTAAAAAAAAAAACTTCCACTGTTGCTGTGTTCTGTCTTGTGCCCAGTCTATAGGCACTAATGTGCTGCTGTACCATTAGAGATGTAGGCTTTTGAACCGAGTTCTGATTAAAAAAGGCTGAACAACGTGCTGTCTGTGGTTTCCAAGAAGACTTTTACATTTCTCTTTGCCTGATCACAGAACATTTTCCACTTTGCCTTCAGTCCATTTGAAGTGAGCTTTGGGCCAGAGAGGATGGCAATTTTTCAGGATCGTGTTCAAATATGGCTTCTTCTTTGCATGATGGCACTATAACCTGTAGTTATAGATGGGGTAGCCAACTGTGCTCTTAGACAGTGATTTCTAGAAGTGTACCTGAGCCCACGCAGTGATTTCCATTACTGCTGTACTGATGAGGGCCTGAAGATCACAGGCATGCAATGTTCATTTTTCGCCTTGCTGCATGCTTTTGATGATACTGCGTACTGTAGATGGCGAGAGTCTTTGCAGTTTTGTTCTGAAGAATATTATTCTGCAACTATTTGACAATCAAAGCTTGAACTGCTGCTACCAAATCTGTTGCTACCTACAAATGCATTTCCTTACCCGTTTGTGTGTTCTGAACGACGAAGGTGGGCAAAGGCATGTAATCCCAAAATGATTGTGAGCGAAGAGGCTCTCCAGTCTACACAGCTTGGATAATCCGCTATGCACTTCTTTCTCATAACAGGCTCTTTTTTTCTCTTCCTCTTCCTATTTTCTCTTCTCCTTCTCAAACATTTTCTTTCATTTGAGTGCCCTCGTTTTCATCTCTTTCCCTCTCACACTCTTCATGGCTGTCATGGTTGTGGCATTTAGGTCAGAAACTTGTCCTTCTCATTTTTTTCTTTGCCTTGGTATTTCTTTCAGGCACTTTCTTGTTCAAAGTGGTGTTTGGGAAAGAAAAGTCACGTGACTCCACAAAGCTTTGGTTGTTGTGTTTTGTTTTGTTTTTTTTAATATCAAACACTGTAAATGAGATTGTCTTCGACAATATTGCTTCTTCAAGAGGATTTTTGTTGAAGCATTAAACATGACTCACATCACTTTAGTGCTTCCTAATCCTAGTAATGTCTTCTCAAAATAAAGCATTCACTCACAAGGGGGCTTAAATAATAGAATACCTCTGGGTAGCTGAAAATCCATCAGTTATTCCTTTATAAATATCAAAACTTCTGTTGGCTTTGTCCATTAAACTACATAATTGTCTCTCTAGGTTCTCCAGGCGATGGGCTACCCGACAGGGTTCGATTCAGATCTAGACCCGATGAGCTCAGATGAGAAATCGGACGGTGAGGGGAAGAGCGACACGTCCTCACACACAAGCAATAACCCAACACACTCCGTGGACGGTTCCAACACACTGGAGGTGAGAAACATTAGCATACACAGCAGAAAACCATTTGTCATATTAAAGTCCACATTTTCTAGATTTCAGGATGTTGGGTTTTTTTTTTTTAACAAGCAAAATTGTCTGATGAAGGCTAGTGCAGAGAGGTGTAATTAAATCTTACATGTAGCTGACAACAAACCTGCTCAGTTACTAAATCCAGATATATTCTTATTGCTCTGCACTGACTGTATCTACGCTTTCTTAAATGCTGCTAGATGTCCGCTGTCATGCTCCGCTAATTCCAGTTTAACCCTGTGACAGTCTTTGCTTATCATGGTCCATCTCCCAATTTTACTTCAGTTTTCTAATGAAGCAATGAAGTGCTTTTAAAATGAAATGACTTTTCTCTCCCCAGGTGCGAACTCAGGGTCCCATTTTAACGGCGAGTGGGAAGAATCCTGTTATGGAGCTTAACGAGAAGAGACGAGGCCTCAAATACGAGCTCATCTCCGAGAGCGGAGGCAGCCATGACAAACGCTTTGTCATGGAGGTGAGAATAATGTGACCGCAGACGGACTGAAACACGAGCGAAATGGTTTCCAGCTCGCATGCACTTGGACAGCTGTGCTCTCAAGCCGGGGGAAGACGCGCACAGTGGCTAAAATATGTAATCAGAAACAGGCGGATCACCCAGCAGAGTCAATCAGTCAACTTGTTTCTTAAGGCAGGCTTGTTCTCTGTGGGGAGTGTTGTTTTCCAACACGCCTGGTTGCTCCATCGCACTGCTGACTGATTAGCAGGTCGGCTTGACAGCAGGGCATTACCAAACAAGCTGTCCTGCTCAGAGAAGCTCGCCGGCTGAGTCACAGACGTCAGATAAACATACAGTTTGGGTAACTTCATCGTGAGATGGTTAAATTTGACCCAGTGGTATCATGAAAAGGGAAGACGTCTAACAGAAAAGACTACAGCAGTTGTTAGAACTGAATCCTTATTCACCCAAAGTACATTTGTATGTAATTTCTTTTCATTTTAATAAATCATTTGTGTGTCTGTTCGTTAGGTGGAGGTCGATGGGCAGAAGTTTCGTGGGGCAGGCCCCAACAAAAAGGTAGCAAAAGCCAGTGCTGCTCTAGCAGCTCTGGAAAAACTCTTCTCTGGTCCCAACGCAGCTGCGAACAAGAAGAAGAAGATCTTGCCTCAGGTAAGAAGACATGCTCTTCGACGGTACACACCAGACACTGAGGGCACTGCATTCACTCTGAACCAACAAGGAAATATCTGCGAACTCTTTTATGTAATCTTTTTGATCATATGTGAACATTGATTATATGTGCACAAATGTTAGGAAAATCTGTCTTTTGAAATGATCACTACTCTTTTATCCTTTTTTGTGAGTAAGCATGCTTAAATAAGTGTGTCCTTATTTCACATTTGTGGAGATACACATCTCTAACTCCTGTATCTGGGTGCTATGAGAAATGATAGTCACATATAATCTGCTCTGTGTGTCTGCTTTCAGAGTAAAGGAGCTTTGTCTGTGGCAGCAGCAGCCTCGGCAGTAGCAGCACAGGTAGCCAGAGGAAGAGGAAGAGCAGCCCTCGCAAGAGGAGCCTTCGTCAGCGCAGCTGCACCCGGATACGTCACACCAGGTAGATAGACGATTGCTCTTTTGTGCGTGTTTTCTTTTTCCTTTTACAAGCATACAGTGATTATAAATGTACTTCACATCATAAATAATTGCACATTTTTAATGCAATACTCCAATCTAATGATACCATCTGACTTTTTTTTTGTTCCTACAAATCCCAGTTTACAACTGCATTTTATATTAATTTCCATGTTTGAAGGTTTTTGTAGACGTGGCCTTTCCTTTTAGAGTTTCCCTTGCAGTTCTTGACATTTTCCTCTATTTTTAGGCTGTTCACTTATTTCTCTGTGGTAAATAAACATTGTTTCTTCTCCCTGAAGTTAAATTGTAAATATCGCAGCCTTTAACAAATACCCTACAGCAATCTGAAGGACAGAGGGGAATCATTGTGTCAGTGTTGTTAGCGTGACTGAAAACTTCATCTTTAATGTCCTCATTTTAGCTTTAGTCTGTGCTCTGGTCAGAAAACCACAGAGATGCAGAGAAACGGTTTCCTCTTTATGTTCTTACACCTCACACTACTAACACATCTGACAGTCCGACTCATTCCTCTGTGCTTTAAGTTTCAATTGAACTTATCTGAGAAACAGAGAATGAACCATAATTTGGTTTTGAAGTGAGACAGAGATAAAGATGGGGAGGCTTCATACTTCTACTTTGATCTGGTACTGTGATGTAACAATACCCTGCAAATCTGAGCGGCTCGCTTCATGAGACCTTCTCGGACCAGAGTGCCTCCAGACAAGGTGACCAGGTGGTGTAATGTCAGATTGTTTTGAGTTAATAGTCACTTCAGTTGTCTAAATAGATGTTCAGGAGCCCAGACAAGTTTTTATTCTACATTATGTTCTATTTAAAGAGTTCAGAGCCCTTTTGGGGCCCTAATCCTACAACTGTCTGCTTGAATTTAGGACTGTCAAATACTCATGCTGAATATGGTAAAAGGTGTGGCCTGGACTCAAACCAGTAGGAGATTGAATTAGACCCTGTAACCTCTTCCCCAACAGGTTTTGGGACACCGTATGGCTACAGCCCTGCTGCAGCAGCTGCTCCTGCATACGGTACGTGCTTCCTCCCTCATCCTTTCTCCCTCCTTTTCCCATCTGTAACCCACTTCCCTCCCTAACTATTCCTGGGGAGATTAATGATATCTGCAGCAAGTTTACGTTACACCATGAATCTTATTTTTCCTCTGCTTTTTCACATCACTTTTCCTACCCTTTTTTAATAATCACTCGTTTAAATTTTAACCAGTGCTTTATGGTTTGAGAGTTATTTTCTTAAATATAGAAAGCTGGCTCTTTGTGCTTCAGACAGATCTGCCTGTCTTCCTATCGATCTTTCCTTAACTAATTTTCCACTCATACTTTGTTTCATGAGCTGCTTGCTACTTTCTCTTTGTATTTCTTGAGTTTGGACCACTACTTTACTGATAAAGTATTATCTTCTGTAACAAGCTCTGACTTCAAATCTTGCTGAAACTGACTCTGATCATGACGATTTAAGCAAACTTGTACTTGCAGTCCTTTGCCCCCACAAATGTCTTTAGTAACATAAAAAAAAAAAAATAAGCAGAATGCTGTAGAGTCAAACAATCTCTTCTAGCTCAGTAAGTAGGCACAATTTCTGCACTGTCATTGTCTTTTCTGTTCAGATGAGCAGAACAAAGAAGCTTTGCCGTCGCAGGCAGCACAGTTTTCCCTGTGTTCGTGTCCTTGCATATACCTGCACCATCTCACACACATCCGCAGACACGTAATCCAAGACGTGTAAAGGCAAAAATGTTTACTGATTCTTGACCTTTTCCAGCATTGGTATTGGATAGAAATTTGCTCCACCCGTCTCACTGTCACACACAGTCATGTTTACCTCAACAGACTCGGCCTTGTTTGGTGTGTGTACACGTGTGGTGTTGGGGAGCCTCTCTGTCCTTTTTACAGCCTGCAGTTTGAATAGGCCTTATGTGCTTGGGGAAACTGGTCTGAGGCCCCTGATGGGCATTAAGTCCCCTCGAGACGGAGGTCTGGACTGAAGTAGTTCACCCTCACAGCTCGTGACAGCGAAGAGTGTGTTGGATACACGTTCGGGCTTTATTAGCCGGATTTTTGTCTCTGCCTGCCAAGATGTAACTTTTAAAGCAAAGCTTAAACATTTCCAATCAGGAAATGATACTTTTAATATTTTTCTTGTTGTTCTTTTTTCTTTTAGAATATAACTTTTTTCTGTTATTTATTTATTTTATTTTATTAATCAACACAAAAAGTAAAAACCAATGTGGCAATGTTGAGTACTTTTCTGTTTCCATATGACTGAGCTTGTAGGCAGATGATCATCCCTTGATGAACATCAGCAGATGTGCAGACCTCTAAAACAAAATTTTGTTTTTTGGCAATTTGGTGGTCTGAAGCATTTAGGTGTGTGTAAATGTTTAGAGAAATACAAAAAAAGCATGAAAATGTGAGTGACAGTACAATCAGAAGAAGACTGAATAAATAGTTTGTTGGGAAAAGCTGCCAGAAGAAGTCCCTCTCTGTCCAAAACGAACATGGAAGGACAACTGAGGTTTACAAAACCAGATCGGAGCCACAAGACTTTTCGTGGCTTGTAAGCAGGACAGATGAGACCAGAACAGAGTTGTTTAATGCCCAGCGCCATGTTTGGGGAAAGGCAAAAACAGCATTTCAGGCAGGAACAACTTATAGCCACTGTCAAGCACGGCAGAGGCGGGGTGATGATTTGGGGTTGTTTTGCAGCTGCAGGACCTGGGCACCATGCAGTTACTGAGACTCCTCTGTGGATCAGATTATTGTGGAAACAAATGTACAACAGCTACAGCTTGATCAACAGTGGATCCTTCAACAGGACAGGGATCCAAAGCACACCAGCAAATCTACTTCAGGATGGCTTAAAAAAAGGAAAGAAATGGTGTACTGTCAAGAAGAATGAGTCAAATTTTCTCTAGAATGATGTGAGACTGATAAAGTCCTACATGAACCGACTACTTCAAGTTATTGCTTGTCTGTTGAGTGGAGCCTTGGAGTCACGGGGGTACTTAGTGTTGCTCACATGAGATCTTCCTTTTTGGCTTTCGTGACCCAACACTCGAGCAACTAGTTGTCAGTCAAACAGACTATGTTTGTGCGTCCAGTTTTAAAAGCTGTTGACATTGTTTACAGTCTGTTTGCAGTTATTTCAGATCCTGAGTTTTTCATAATCAAACTAATCAAAACAAAGCTAATTTGAATTTAATCTCTAACTCCAGCCATTTCTTTCGCTTCCCTTTTAACTCTCTTTTCCTTCCTTCTCGGATCATCTAACCACTAACGAGGGCTGCCACCTCACGTGCACACATTCCTGCCTGCTCTCGTGCACTCACACTCCCCGCTCTGGGAGCCCTGCTTGTCTCGCCCGAGCTGACATTTGGACGTACCCGTAGCCTAGCGTGTGCTGCAGTGAGCGTAGACAAGTCTTGGTGATGTGTTGCCCGGGACTCATGCAGAGCTGTGCTCTTCTCATGTCTCCCCTCTAGGTTTGCCCAAGAGAATGCTTCTGTTGCCTGTCATGAAAGTGCCCGCCTACCCCGTCCCCCACTACCACTTCTTTTAGCACAGGAGACACACAAACCAAACGCAGCCAGCCTTTTTCTAGAAGGGAAACTCAGTCTGTTCTTTTTTTTCTACACTGTCGATGATGGGGAAAGAATCGAGGACTTGAGCTTTTTTTTTAAGCTTTGTTTGTTTATTTGTTGTTTTTTTTTCTTACTGTTTTGGAAAAAGAAAAACTTTTATGAAATAAGAACTGCGAGTTTAAATTCTTAAGCATAAAAAACTTGAAGGATTTGTACTGTGAATTGTTACCTCAGTCTGAGTCTAAATTATATATATATATATCAGCTTTTTGTTATTTTGTTCCTCCTTTGCTAAGATGATGTCCTTTGCAATTTGATGACAAACACACATATTCTGTGTATAAAGAAAATAATAATGAGAGCTGTGTGTGTATAGGAATAAATCATTACTGCTGAAAAATGAATAAAGTCGATCTCCAATAAAAGCTCAACGGTAACTGTTGTGCATCTGATTTAAAAGCTTTCGTCTGATGGGAGGCTCAGTTTGTTTTGACTTGAACTGTCGTCGTGTCACCTCAGAGATTAATGCACTTAAAACCTGCTCAAACTGCTGTTTCCTCACAATATTTCAAATTCCACATCCTGGACTTACTCTGATGTAAATTCGGTCTTTCCACCTGCCTCAGCATCACTCACTGCATCATTTTTACCTCCAGATCCCAAATAATCTGAGAAAAAGACCCCTAGACAGATGGTGAAATTAGAAAGCTCTTAAGATCCTTTATCTCTTATTCGGCTGCAAAATCTCATTACTGTATTTGGATTAATGTTTGCAGCTTTCCCACAGATATCACAAGTTTTGTCCTTCAATTGTATTTAAAGCTTTCATTTGCCATCTTAAGACAGCTTACTACAGACTTTTTTGTAGATTATATTGGGCATAATGCATTTATATCAGCACCATTTATCTCGGCAGCATTTTGCAGTTTTTTTCCTTCTTTTTGAGAAGAGAATGAAAATTTAATGTGCCTATGTGACTGTGTTTTCATGGTAATTTGTCATTGTTTTAGTGTCATTGCTGTATTGTGTTTATTGTGTTTTTTTTTCATCTTTTATAAATTAAGTTGCAACTAAGACTCAGAAAACAAGTTTAACTAGAACTCACAGATATAAATAAAACGTATTTGTAAGATGAGCGAATATTGACAGAAAACACAAACTGGCAGAAAGAGTTACTGTACCGGAGATCCAAAACAGACCAGGTGTTCACCCCTTCATCACATCTTGGTCACCCAGCCACCGACTGATAACCCCAAGATGACGTCTCCATGGTTACGGCTATGAGGCGCAGCCATTGGATGAGAGGACCCAGTGTCTTGTCCAATGGTTGGTTGAGTTCCACAAAATTACAAACCTCTCAAAGTCACTTTTGTTTTCATCAAGACTTTACTTCAGTCACACGATTGAAGATGCTTGTTTTATTTTTTCACCTATTATGTGTATTTTTGCTGATATTCTTTTGTTTTGCACTTGTTGTTTCTTTTTGTGTATGAATATTAATTTTGGCTCGTACTGTGTCCATGACATGAATAGCTCTAAATTACTGAAGAAATTGTTTGACACTTAGATAAATGTACTTGTTCCCTGTTTGGCATGTTTAAACTGATAAACTCAGCAAAAAGACCAGACGTAAATGTTTACCAACCCAACTAAGCTGGAAAGCCCGAGACCTATAAAAGATGAAAGGAGTTGTTGAAAGGGAACAGGATGTGCTGAGTTCATATCTCTAAGAGACCTTAAAATACCAGATTTTCTGTAATACCACTAACACCCACTCTTAGTTTGACTGTGGAGCAAGTTATCCCCGAAATCATCCTCTCAGTCTGTGACATATTTCCTCACAATCTAATCATGTAAAAGACTTGTAAAGAGTTTTACTTTATTTATTCTAGACAAAATAAAAGTGCAATAATTCTGAGATCCTTTTAAATTCCAATTAGGTTTTTTTTTTGCATGTGAGTTTTTATTCAAATTAAATAAAGGAAACTAGACGGGACCCCTGACAGTACATTTCCCACCAAGCCGAGACTTTATTTTGCAAAAACCATATGTTTCATCCATGATCCTCCTCTCCACCACGCGTCATTTAATTTGGCATGATGTCTTTTGTGCCGTCCACTTTGCCCGTCCCACAGGGAGAGGAGTAACCTGCAAACTGCTGTGGTCCATTTATTGGTAGCTTGATATTGCAGAGTTTTGACAGAAACAGGCCAGCAGAACCAGGATCATATTCAGTGGATACATGTTGCATAAAGATGGATTTTATTTCTCTGTATTCGTATCAGCTGTTAATTGGCATTCCAACATGTTGATCTTCATCTGCAAGCCACTCCCATGTAGGTGGATTTATTGAAAAATGGATATCATTAATATCACTATAGACATAATTACTTTACTGCAACATACCACAAAGGTGTACTTGGAGTCAAGTTTTTTTTTTTTTTTTAAAACTGTGTTTGGTTGTGTCTGTGTTATTTTCTGACTCTTTCTCTCTGGTCTTCATCGTTGCAGGTGGTCTGTTCATTGACAATCCTTTCTACCAGCCACGTACCATCGCACCTTTCATCATCCACCTGGGTCCACAGGACCTCTTCTCTGACTTCTAAAGGCAGCAGGTTTTTGGATACAGTCTTCACACTTGGCTGTCTGTAAACACAGATCACCCGGCTGCACACACGCCCACCTGTTTTTCTGTCCGTCACGAGTGGGCCGCCTTTCTACCCAGATCCAGAGCGGTTTCGCTTTGAGAAGGCCCGCTGGAGAAAACTGTCTGACCTGCTGACCCGAGAGGCTAAGAGCTCCCCCTCTGCCCCCCCTTCTCTCTGCTTTCTCTTCTTTCCACCCAGATTATCCTCCTCGGAGGGGAGCGACTTTACACGAAGCAATACTCGGATACCGCGAGAAACGTTCGGCTGTGACTGTGGAGAACGGGGCTGAACTTTGGTCTTTCTTATAGCAATACACCTGAACTCGTCTCTTTGAGCTTACTTACTTGAGAAATGTGAATGTCCGACAGAGTTTTACTCAACACCGCTTTGCAATAGCTGATTTTGATTGTATATTCATTGTATGTGTGTACGTGTGGCTATAACATGACTATATACACATAGGTACGGTGTATTTCTATAACTATGTGTTGACAATATTAATATATGATGATGTATTTATGTAAATACTCTATAAAGTATAACTATTGTTGTTATAAACTATTTTAAATTATAAAGTGAAATGTAACTGTAATATCACAGTATAGCTTTCTTCCAATTTTATATACACTGAGCAACTGAAGCTAGTTCTAGACGATGCAATATTATCTTTGGTATTCCTATTATCCCCTGCTAGTAGACTATTCCTGCGCCCCTCGGCCCTCCCCTCCTCCGTCCCTCTGTCTTGATGTCTTTCTGAGCACGCGCTCCGCTGCCTGGGGTTTGCCCACACGGCCCGAACGCATTCATAACCCGGTCACACGCTCTTCTCCTGTCAGAAAGCACATTTTCTATATTCTCACTGCTGGCAGGGAATACCGTTGTCACGAACGCCGCGTGTGCGCGGTACGTGGACGATCCCACGTCCGCGCTCCTCCCTCGACGTCAGTGGACACGCAACTGTTAACACACAGAGCAATCATCAGCTCCATCCTCGCTCTCCTCACGGGGCCCGAAAAGCACATCTCCCATCAGTCCTGGCTTCTACACACACACACAAACACACACACACACACTTCTGAGTCCTCTTCTTGATGGCTGGAAGCGACGCTGCTGGTGGCAGACGCGGTTTTTGCTGTACGTACGGCACAAACTCCCGACGGGCTGATTACAGATAAAGAGCAGAGGTGAAGCCTGGAGTTGCTGCAGCATTTTAGTGTGCAGACGCGCGTGTTTCTGAGGGGATGTTTTGAATCTTGGATGGAGGAGTCGGGCCCAGTCCCAGCACTTCCTCTTGGCCTCATGTTGCATCACATAAATCTGATAGCAATTATCAATCTGGTATTTGGTACTGGAAGCGATAAAGATAGAGAAAAATGTTGCATTCTTCATTAAACTAAACTTCTTCTTATTCTCTCAGTTAAATGACTCAAGAGGAAGCAACACCAGCATCTGTGAATAATAATTAGTAGTTGAATTGTGTAGTGAGAATGTTTACTTTTCCCATAGCACATAGTAGATTAATGTACATAGTAACATATTCCATTAAACTCTCACCTGCTTTCGTCAGTGTTTTGAGTCTATGGTACCCATCCGGACGTAGACCCAACTCTTGTTCCTCATCTTCATCGGAGGTGTCAGTCAGCAGAGATCCAGTCTGCATGAGAAAGCTTTGACTCTCCTGTTTCTTCTTGATCTGGAACCAGTTTGATCTGTGGATCTTTGACTCAAAAGGAAGGACGTCTGAGACGGTCAGCGGACGCAGCAGAGCCTCAAAGCCAATAGTTCAAGACAGTTAGTCAAATAAGGTGCAGCTTTTGACTGAGATGCTGAAGGTGAAGTGAAGGGTGGCGTCTGATTGTTAACCTCCTGACGGGTTCATAAAGCCTTTATCACACCGTTTTAAACTGTCTAATGTTCCCACATGGGACTAACTTAGATAAACTAAAAATCACTCTCCCCTCAATAATAACAGTCATTTCACTGACTGTTGACTGCCTGTTTGTTTTCTTTTATGCTTCGTTACCACGTCGACCTCTTTTTTTTGTCATTTTTTTAAGCTTTCATTCTGGGTTTGAGTGACGCCTGTCTTTGCGCCGACTTTTCATCCTCGTGTGGAATTCACGTGCAGGTGTGTAACTCGTTCCTGTCCTGCATCTAAACAGGCGCTCTCTATCAGCTCAGGCTTTTCTCCGTCCGTCCGTCCGTCCCCTCCCTCCGCCCTCGTTCTCTCTCCCCAGATGGCCCACATTAATAAGGCAGACAGTCGGAGCTCTGTGAGCAACCTTTTCATTTCCCCTCACACTGAACAGACACGGAGGAGGAGTCGCCCTGGCTGCTGACCCTGTCCTCTCCGTGTGTTGGCTGTACGAGCGTAGACGGAGGTCGGGTGGTGGATTGAGAACACGGAGACCCGGTTGGCGTAAAACTGGTTCAGTCTGATGGGAATGTACAGGAAATGGCTCATCCAGAGTCAGAGGCGGTTATTTCATCAGGCAAAAGTCACAAGTGTGCTTCTTGTTAGAGTTAGATCAACTAAGTGGATTTAAAGGTTTATAAAATTGTAAAGAAGGTCCAGGCTCTAATCTCACCTGAATCTTTTTTCTCTGTCGGGTTTCTGTGGTTCGTTGATGATGTCATACAAGACTGTGATGATGATTATCTGTTTGTGTGTCTCTGTGATGGACAGAGGACCTGTCCAGGGTGTACCTCACTTCTTACCCACTGACCTCAAGCACACGCTCAAACCCTTCCTCGATCCTGGATGAAGCCGCTCCAGAAGTCCCATCACCACCACAGAACCAGCAGAGACCCATTATGACCTTTTAACAAGCTGGCACAATTTTCTAACGCCTTCATGAGAACGCTTTGCTCAAAATACCACAGAAATATAGAAGCAAAGTATCTCCTTCAACCACGTCTTTACAGCTTTGTTTCTTAGCAGCCAGCTGGAGGGGGACTCCACTCCACCCTCCTGCTCCGGCGTTTGTGTTTCCTTCGTCCCGACCCTGTTGAGGAACAGCAGCCTGGTGTGGAGTAGCGAGGAGATAAAGATGGTGTCTGTGATGTCACAGTTCGTCGGAGGTCTGAACGGCTCAGTTATCTAGAGAATCGCAGGCCTGTGCTGCTCCAAAGTGTTGGCAGTGATTTCAGTCACCCAACTAAATTGTCTCAAGCATAAAAATGTATTAATCTCTTTAATGATACTTTCTCTTTAATGTTCCTTCAAGTACTGGCTCTGATGCTGCTGCTGGTCAAACAAACGATCACATTTATGGAAGACGTGTAACGTCTCTATAGAAATGCTGAAAGACTTTTTTTCCAGTTAGGAAAATATGAGAAAAATACATTTTTCACCATTAATCTGGGAAACAGATGAGGAAGTAGCATGTAATATAAATGATCAGTAGGTTTGAAGTATGTAGGTTGTCTTTCCTTGATAAGTTGTCTTTCCTCCACCAAGGCCACTCTCTTTCTCCACTCCTGTGAGCTTCATGGCGTTCAGCTGCGTGACTTTTGTGTGATCTTCCAGTCAGATAGCCGTGACAACAGTTTTAAAATCAAACTGATGCTTCATAATCCACTGAAAGTCCAGATTTCTATTCAGAGCAGAGAGGGTTTAAAGGGAAGCTGGCTTGCTTGTTCTTACCGTCCGGTTCCACCAACTGGAAGATGACTACGCCCCACCGTGGAAATCTGACCCTCAGAGGTCACGTAGGCCCTGAAAGACTCGGAGTAACCTGTGTTTGGGTAACGTCCCGAGAGTTTACCGGTTGATTTTGAGAGACTTGTTCCCCTTTTTGTATCCATTGTGGTCACTCCCCGGTGCTTTCTGAACAATGTCCCTGAAGACACGCTCGCCGCTCTACGCTACGTCCTGACACTTCCCCTCAGCTTGTGTTCAGCTAAAGCTCCACCCATAAACCTAAAAAGCACAAAATGCGCACGAGCAGTACACCCACACACTGTACTCAGGGCTACCTGACACACACACACACACACACACAAGCACACTTACGATCACATGTAAATATGTGGGTATTTAACAGCCAAGCACACTGAAACAGTTGTGGTGTCTGTTGCTCTGTGGATTGTATATTTCCGTGTCGTGTGAGTCAGAGTGGTTGGGCCGTGTTTGTACTTGAGGATTTGAACCCTGCAGAGCTGAGCATCCCCACCTACTGCAGTTATTATCACGGTGCTTTGTGAGCGGCTACCTGTAGCCCTGGATGTAATGGATCTCCTCTGGGAGGAAGCGTGGAGGAGTGTTGTCGTCAATAACTTTTTGGCACCACATACTGGAGCCTTAGACACTCCAATATGTCCAGTAGTTAATGATTTCTGAGGGACTTTTTCTCACCCAGTAATATCTTTCTGTTTGGAGGCCAAACTCTTTATCCTGGTGTTATGTTGAAGGTAGAAGAAAAGGACATAATGCAGGGATTCCTTTGGGCAACCATTTCTTTATTTTGTTTTTGTTTTTAACACCCCTGCAGGATGAGATTTATCCAGTCGCCAAAGACTTTCACAAATCTGATTCATCTGCAGTCTCAGAGATGAGAAACCCTAGAAGATGGGATCTGATGGCCGCTGCGTAGACAGCTCAAACGTCTGCTTTCCTCGGAGTAAATCAAACCCCCCCAAGAAAAACTGCTTCCAGTTCATAACTGGGGTTGAGGTCAGGGGATCGAGCTAAATGTATCGAGTGGCTGAGGTAGAACGGCTAAAGAAACGCCCAGAAGGTTCATCAGCGAGTCATCCTGAGCTCTGCAGAGCTGCAGAAATAGACCCCGGCTCACGTTTCGACCGATGTAGCGAAGGTAACCAGACCAAGTGCTGAACTCATCGTTTTCCTCTGGGTGTGTGTGTGTGTGTGTGTGTGTGCACCCATATGCACATGTACACACAATACTGCAGTCATGTTGAGCATGCTGTTGCGTACGTCTTGCTCATAGCCCACTGATGGTTTGAAGCCCTCGTCATTACTGATCAAAACATTATGGTTGGGAATGTACACTGTTGCTATAGTGATTGTTGAGTAGAATGTATTTACTCCTAGAAAGAGTAAATGTGCTTTTTTGTAGAGAAGCATATATACAGAATATATATGATTAAATACATACATATGTAATACACACATCTATATATCTTTTGAAATGCTTGTGTGTGAGGGTTATTTTGGGCACATCTGCCCGGTTAAGAGTCAAACGTTTCCCCCTTACTTCATTTTTATTAATGTTTCGACGAACGTAGCGACTCCTGAGTGTTTTCAGTTTTCTTGTAAATATCTTATTTTTTTATTTTGGGGGCAAAAGGGGATTAAAAGAAATGTTTTACAGTGTTGCCTATTAATTTACAATGTGATATCTGTTCAGAGGATCTATTTGATCCATGAAACTATTAAAGTTATCAAATATTACGAAGTTGTGCTTCACAGAGGCCACTGACGATGAATGATGAGGGTCATTTAAACTGGCTGTGTTGATTGTTTTTGATCAGTAGCAACATTCGCTGCAGCGATGAGCTGCGGTTGTCACTGTTCCTGACATAACCTATGCTTGACTAACTGAAAATAAAACAAAAAAAGTGCTCAATCTCTATACTGTTTTAAATGGTTTCTGAAACTGATCAAGTCACTGCTCTATGGGATTTTAGTTTTTCATATAAAAAAAAGTTAACAATTGTTTTGTTTTTTTTAATTTTGTTTTTACAACCCTAAAAATTCCAAAACATTTGGTAGACCGTATAAAAAGAACTGGATAATCCCTCTATGATGTCATCTTAGTCAGTCCGATCAACTCTGTCCTCACATCAGCTACCAAAGTGACTTTTACAGCGAAGACTGCTGGAGCTCCACCAGAGTTACTA
>JAOWBL010000004.1:10031607-10052103 GCA_028564865.1 Zenarchopterus dispar | reverse complement strand
ACACACACACACACACATATATATATATATATTCAAATTATTTCACATTTTATTTGTCAAAAGACAACAAGCATTAACCTCATTAATGCAGCAGGGTTAAAAAAAATATCCAAGTCCTCCAGGAAGTATGTACGAACTAAGCAAAGCATAAAAATGTACAATAAGACCAAAGTACTTTAATCAAAGTAATCTAGTCTGTTGTCTGGAACAAGGAGATACAGAAGTAACATAACCACATTATTTACTACTAACTACAAGACTGGGGAAAGCTGTTGGGATATCCCTCCACTGCCATCACACAGAACAGTAAGTACTTCAATAATAACTAGTCTTGCATTTTAAAGATTAATCGCTGCTCGTTTCCTTATTGATTATCAGTGCATTGTGAATAAATAGCTTTTAAATAACTAATGGTGCCCTAAAACTATCTGATAATAGTAAAAAATTAAAACAATAAAATATCTCGATACAGCATTCTGAAACAGAGAGAATGTGAAGCTGGGATTACATAATCAGGTCAATGTCTCTTCATTTTTAAGAAGAAAATATGAATTGTACTCAGCGATATCTAATTAGGATGTTGAGTCAGTGGTAAGCAATAATGTTTTGTGAAATTCAGGTCAAATTCAGAAATTAGTGTGATATTTCATTAGAATCATAGGAAAATATTTCTATTATACATGCAGCAGGGATTTCACTTGCTCCTTAGGTTTTTCAGCATCCTGTAACTTGCCCAAAGGCACATCTGCAAGGGTGAGCCTCCTCATTAATCCCCGCTCAAAGTCCCCACCAGCACACACCATTGTGCAACTCCATCTTCAAAGCAGATGTAAATTACAGCCATACCAGAGAAATGCCTTTCATTTACAGTAAATTAGCTATTTTCTTATCTTTCTCGCTCCCTCCGTAGCCAATTATACCTTCTCGCTCTCTTGCCGCTGAACCTATCAACTCCCCTTCCCTTTCTTTTTCCCCTGTTTCTGTTCCAGCTTCCACAGAGGAAGAGAATGAAGCAAAAATACTGTACGTATCAGAAGAAATGCAGGAAGAAAGGAATAGGAAAACAAAACAAAGCTAATGGTGATCAGAGACCAACTGCCTTACACCCCACCCTCTAAGTCACAGGAATTGAGAGTGTGTTTTTGTACGGCTAGCTGTGTGACCAATAGTTTAAGAGTTGGACCTTGGAAATGAGGACAAAATGTCCCCATGAGGCTTAAAACTTTCTGTGAGGTTTAAAGTTAGACTAAGAGTACAGTAAGAATTATGATAAAGCCTTTAGTCAAGATGATTAAACAAAGAGGGATGAGGATGGATTAAAAACCATCCTTCCACTGGTGTGTATATTCATAAACATAAACAGTCTTGTTTAGAGGAATTTAAGTCACAGGAGGATATGTCTCTCCGCTGTTGCGTGGTGGGTATTTAAGAAAACTATATGCAGTATACTGAATTATCACATTTAATACAGCACATAGCACATCCTATTTAGTGATCAAAAATGCACTTTGGTAACTATTTTTAAAAGCAACCACACTTCTTTTCTCACCTTTAAACGCCAACAAAGACATGGCACAATTAGTTGATGAACAGTCAAAACATTGCAAAATGTTGCAACAAGTTCTGACATTTGTAAGCAGGAAGAAGATGTAACAATGTGTCGCTGCTTCTCTAATGGACAAATTACTGGTTATGATTGACATACATAAGTTTTAGTGATGATCTTTGGGGGTCTCGAAAGTCTCAACCGGCCCTTTTTTAATATTTTTGTGATTTCAAAAAGACCTGTAAGGGCTTCAACTGGAATAATGACAACTGAAATTTAACCAGATGTAACTTGGGACTGATGTTACAAAAAAATGCAGAAATTAATCAATCTGGTCATAGAAAAAGCCACTCAAACAGATGTCTTTTAGTGTTAGGTCACATTACACTCAGCTACGGTCGCTCAGTAAAAGATAACAATCCATGTTTATACAAGCACCACTTAGCCGTACTTATCTGAAGTGCTGAGAGAGCGCACAAAGACCTCTGACACAGGGGCCAATTAGCTTCCTCTCTGTCCGTCTGTCGGTTCAGTTAAAGCGCGATTTAAAACGAGGGTCGCGTGAGAGGGAAGAGAAAACATCAAATGGGTCATGGTATATGGAAGAAGATTGATGCGGGGCCAAATAAAGCATACATCAATGCAAAAATACTAAAGATGACACTGAAAAACGATTATTGCAACTACAGATTATTAATAGCAAGAAAAACATACAAGAGAAAACCAAAGTCAGCCTTTCATTTTTTTTTTCTAAACACACAACTGTCTGCATATATATTAACAGTGAGTACCATGATTTGGTCAAACCTTTGTCGGTGAGATACATATGCATGTTGATCTTGCAGCAGGTTTATTAGCTTTTGATTTTAAAAGAACACCAATTAATTATGCTTTAATTTAAATTAGTTTTACTGATTCAATAGTAATTTTTGAACCAAACAAAAAGAATGTTAACAGTATAATAATAGTTGCTCATCTTGATCTCGGGTTGTAGACACGATCGGCTGGTTATGGTATTTTAGTTATGTGACCACGTTATCACAGGATTTAATGGTTTGTGCCAAAGCTCAATGTTTTACCGCTGAGGCACAGATTTCTTTGAGCTGTTACAAGCCAACTTACTAGGAAAAAAAAAGAAAATAAAAACTCTCTTTCCAAAGCAAGCAACAGTGACAAATGACAAGTTTGACAGCGAAGAACTACAGTGTTTCTGCGAAAGAATGAGTTAAAGTAATTCTCAGTAAAAGAAAAGTGTAAGTTGTACTGTAGGAAAATCTCAAAAACTTTGATAAAGTGAGCAAATCCATGGATTAAAACACGTTCTCCCAAAAACACAATCTCCTCACAGGGAGTAAATCAAAACTGCTGTGCTTCCTGGACTGATGTGAGTGTTAAATGGAGGAATAAAGCATCAGAATAGGTTTTCCGTGAGAAGGCTGAACAAGCCAGTCCTCCATTGTTTATGTCACTGATTTTCTCTGACTGGACACAATAGCTGACATGGCACTCTGTTATTCTTCCTCTGCTCCTGAAAGACCCTGCTGAGACGCCAAGGCAGGACGGGCTGCTGTTTATTAAGCTGGCTACCAGCCTTGCTCTGTGCCCCCAACAGCAGAGTGTTGCAATTTGATTTCACAGGATGAAACTGAAAATAAACTTTTAATTAAATTGTGAGGCTTAAATACAGTTATTCCTGGCTTTCAACTGACAGATGTTCAAGCTACCCATAATGCAGTTTCTTCACCTTCGCCTCATCCATCATTAAATCTTAATAGCCTGCCCCATGCCCTACTTTCTGCGCTACTTCAGCGATGCCACACTGCCTCAGCACAACAGAAAACAGAATATACGTCTCATCAGAATGGAGACCAGAAAAGAACAAAGTAAATCCCCACATACTAGACACAGTGCCACAGTTTTTTTTAATAAAACAGCTCTTTTAGCAGTTTTAAAAACCTGTAAATTCAGCAAAATATAACTGTTGGCACAAATGTGGTTTTGCTGTATTCAGGATGAGCTAACCCAACAAAAAATGCACTTTTATTTAGAGATGGAAGAAAAAGAAGAGTACATGATATTTCTCTTGTATTTTCTTTTTCTGGGACTCATTCAAGCTCACAAACATCAAATATCCAAATGTCTCTGGCTCCGATCAGAGCAACACAATTCACTTGAGATCAATTTAATGCATGAAAACAAGATCACATTTATTTGTTCAGTACAGATACACAAGGTGTACGTCTTACAAAGCCATATCAGTTATAAATCACTAAAAAAAACAAACAAAAAAAAAAACACTTTCATCATCAGCATAATTAAATATCCGGTTATTTATACCATCCTGACATTTATGATCTATGAAAGCAGATGTCTCCCAAAAGTCTCATAAATTCGACAGCATATGAAAGAAGACATTTTATCAGTCAACATGGTAATGCTTTCATTTTCTAAAGACCTCACCGCTCACCGAGCATGTTTCTGCTTCATTGTGGGAAAAAAAAAATCCTGTTTGGAGCGTTTCCAGACAAAGTTTAGTTACAGTGGGCAGTCTTGTCTTGTCTGATGTGTGATAATCATATGTTCCCTGGAAAAGCTGGGTCATGAGTCAGGCATTAGCAGTGTTGCCTGTTTAGAGAGAGACCAGGCAATAAAATTATCTTTATAACTTTAAAGAGGGGGAAGAAAAACAACTGAGCAACAGGGATAAAATGGATGAATAGTCCCGAAGCATACAGAGAAAGACAAAATCTGCAGTCAAAAATGCTAGGACATATTGAGATATGTGGATGTTGCTGCAGTAATAACACATTTATAACTCTTTAGTTATTTTTTTTTTTTAATCTTCACTGAAATAGGAGACTAATTGTTTGACACTTTACAAGTCACTTTCTTGTGATTTCATTATGTTAATTAGTCACCATTATGTGGCACAAAAAAAGTGCATTATACAGAGAGAGGACGCTGAAAAAATAATAATAAAGTTACCAGTAAACACGTGGACATCAGTGTCACATGCAGCATGTGACCCAGGTGGCGACAATAAAACTCAGCCTTTTACAAAGACAGCTATATTCTGGACAGTCCCCGTCCAGATAGACTTAGTGCACCTGAAGCCAACTCAATAACATTCCAGGGGAGGAAAGCGAAGAGACATCGAGTACACTTTCTTTTACTCTTTTGTTTTCTTTGGCATAGCTCGCAGTCATCTCAAACATCTTCATTTTGGATCAAAAAGACCATGTTTATTGAACGTATTCTGGAAACACAATAGAGAGAGTAGTTGTGAAAGTTAGGAACCACTTTGATCTAGCCGCTTTTCCATCTATTATAAAATTTGCAAAGTATGACTTATAATCTGTTGTCACCGTGGCAACCACTCATAGAAATCATCAAAAATTTTCCTCTTACACATCAGATGGCTGCATTTAAGCAATAAAATTTCTTGAACAGCTCCACTGACCACATTTTCTCTTGTTCTCTCTGATTTTTACCCAATATGGCACTGGAGTTCATCATAACCACCCGCTTGGTTCTCGGGAGATCGTGCAAGTTTATCGTTTTCCCACGGGAGGAAACGAACGAGTGTGCATGACCAAGCTTGGCCTTGTTTTGGTATCACAATTTTCTTGAACACTTTGCCCTGAATCCTTCACACTCCTAAGGGAATGTAACATTGATTGCTATTGATATTGTATTTTTTTTTAATTAAAATAATGTTTACAGCAGAAACACCACAATAGAAATCAATTATGTTAAAATAAAATGGTACTTTATGAAGACAAAACTTCATTACTTTCTGCTGGGAAGCATGCTGCTGAACATACCTAGACTATACAAAACATTTAGCACTTTACAAGACAGAACAGACAGAAATTAGGCGACGTTCATAAAAAATTGATGTACTTCGCTAATCAAACATTCACTCCGGCTTTACTGTAAACATACAATTGTTCAGATAGTGGAACAGAGGAAGGTACTTGTACGAAAGATTACAATATTTGGCAAATGCTTTACAGATGACAGTTGGAATATTTCAATACATCTATCTAGTACTACTGTACATCATACATACACTTATAATATAAAGAGACCAGAACACCTTTGAACAGTCAGGATTCAGCCAATGGTCAAAACTGAACACATGTGTGTTTGTTCATGTATTCAAAGCAGATAAATATGCAATTCTCCTCATAGACAGTTTGACTTGTGCATTCACTCCTGTTTATTTGTGGTTAAAAAAAAAAAAAAAAAGAAGAGGAGCAATAATGACAAAGTGTGAGCTTGTGAAGTATAAAAACAAATGTGGGTTTTAATTTATTCAGCAGTTACAGAAACTGGCTAAAAGGAACTTTCCCCACTGCATGTTGGCCAGTCTGTGCCTTCTAAAAACAGTCGCGTGCCTGTTAACTAAGCCCTCGATAGCTGTTTGAGGAAAATACTTTCCTGACAGTTCAACTTATTATTATCATGTCTTTAAATCAAGGCAACAATATGTCACAAAATACTGAGAAATAGTCATCATCTGACACACACACACACACACAAGGCATCACTGAGCCAACATAGTGCAGTGGACCTTTACACAGATGTTGTGTAAAACCCACTGAAGTTTACTACATCCTCATAAAGTAAAAACTCAGTTAAAATTTCATCATCTAAGAATATGTACAGAACTTTCTTTGGTACATTAGACAAGATAAGTAAAGCTACAATATCTGCGACTAAATTCACGCGAGTCTAGAGTGCTAAACACAGATTATTTTTCACCACTTTTGAGTTTGCTTTTTGAATCATTTTCAGCAAAATATCGGTTTCACTATTTTGCGTGTTAAGTATCAGAAACTGAAAGAACGTCCAGAAACAAATTACAAGTGCAGAAGTGCACACTGACACACACGTGCTACAGTGACTCCAAAGTCAGTTTCCTTCTTCACAGCACCACACTAAGGTTAACTTGCTGTCAGAGTAAATTTATCTGATCCGTGAATGTTTTTGTGTGTTCATGTACTGATCTGGTGGGGTTTGTGTGTGTGTGTACATATATGCACAAGTTCACAAAAGATTATGCAAATGTAAAAGTTCACACAATCAATCAGAAGTCCATGTTTTCAGAAGATTACTCTTTGCTGTTCAGATACATTTTTTAATTCTGCTTTTAAATGTGTTAATGTGCACGACATGTGCTGTACAAATAAACCTGCCTTGCCTTCAAGGGTTAGACAATTTATTTAGTAACATATTTACCTTTGATTAAAATAAATCAAACGATGTACCAAAAATCAGTACACAATAAGCGTTGGGGAAAAAAACCCTCCTTTCTTAGTGTTTTTGTCCTTCACCAAATAAGTTAAGCTACACAATCAAAATAAAGGTGCAATAAGTCTGGCGATGATTCAAAATATCACTTTAAAGGAAAAGTTTCAGGAATGTTTTTTGTCTAATAGCTGTACACAGGAGCTGGGTCATATTATGAACAGCAGGTACAATGTGCAAATCCATAACTTAGAGACATTTTTAACAACAATAAATAACCTTCAATTCGAAGTTCACAAAGAGATTGATGCAGACAAATAACAACTGGGTCTACATCCGTCTTTATCCTTGCTTTATATTTGTTCTGACTCGGCTAAAATCAATCAATCAGGTACTTAGAGACACCAAACAAATATACTGTTTCGTTATTTTCAGCATTCAACGATAACGAGGTGAGAACATAGAAAATCATGTTACTAACTTAGAGCTGTTGTTTTATGTTGTTTGTTGCATTAAACACAAAATGTGCTAATGCGCAAGGTCACAATGTTTCACATAACAGGTTTTTATGTAATATGTTGTTTTAGTAAAAATAATAATAATAAAATCCAAACACTTTTTTTCTTGACACCATTTATGTACTATATTCCATGTTACCATGTTCACTATAAAGATTTAAAAAACTATTAAGGCTTTGATAAACTTCATTGCTTTGCCAGCTGTGGTTTATGCAGAAAGTGCCTCCTCAGCCTCCAAACGCGACAGAAACAGCAGTGACGGATCAATGCATCTTCCATCTCTTCATAACACTTTCTAGCGACGTTTGACAAATGTCCTTCGAGGCATTTTAGTCCGAATGCAAATTTTGCACAAGAGTTTCCTTCGTGTTTGCACTACACATGACACGTTGCACCAACTCTCATGTCCTCGTGTCCACAACCATAGGCCGGTCCTGCACAACCTTTTTCAACAGAGCCGACAAAAGCTTTTTTAGAGTTCTTAACCCCGAGGCCACTCCCGCTGCGCTGCAAACAGAAGGAGCAGAGGCGTTTAAGGCCCTTTCTGAAGGCCGAGTTGGAGAGGCTGTAAATGAGACAGTTACAAAAGCTGTTGCTGATCGCCAACCACGTGGTAAGAAATGATGCTGCAGGGTGGCGATATATCCCTCCGCTCTCAAACAGGAAGTAGAGGATGTAGGGCAACCAGAGTATATAAAACACACTAGTGATGCGAAACAATACCATGGCATATCTCCTGTCCGGATATGTTGAGGTGGAATGCTGATGTTCGTGATGCTGGGGCTTTTTAGGTTGGGACATGTAAGGCAACTGCCCTTGGTCGACCGTGCAGGTGTCCTTGCCAACAGACTCCGCTGTGACTCCTGGGACTTGCAGCTGCTGCGGTCGGTAACGTGCGTGGCGCTCACTGATCTCCCGGGTGTGCTGTCGGCAAATCTTAAAGATGTTGGCGTAGGTGAAGCAGACTGTGAAAGCAGCTGGGGCGTAGAGCAGCGCCACGATAAACGTGGTGAAAAATGGACTGGTCTTCCACTCAAGTGCGCACCACTCCACAACGTCGCCATGATATCCAGGTTTCCCCCACCCGAGAAAAGATGGGAGAAACACCAGCGCAGAGTAAAACCATATTAGAGCAATACAGCAGCGCACTCGGCAAGGCGTTACCAGTGATGCGTAAGTCAGAGGCCGTGTTATGGCAATGTAGCGGTCCACACTCACGCATGCCAACGATGCCATTGAAACAGACTTTAAAACTGACACCATGTACCCAAACACCTGGCAGGTGAGTTTGGGGTCAAGCCCCTGCAGGTGATGGAGTAGGGACAGAGAAGGGAAAATGCAGCTGACACCCACAAGCAGATCTGCATATGCCATGGTTTGGATGAAAGCGCTGGTGGTGTGCTGGCTAAGCAGAGGGGCACAGTGAAACACAAAAATCACCACCAGGTTACCGCAAATAATAAGAACAGTGAGGAGCAGTATGATCGACACTTCTAGGAGACAGGTATTGAAAATCTGGGAATAGCCTATCTCAAGCAAGCAGAAGGGAGCGGAGAGGGTTGACGAGTTAGAGGAGCTCTGGTTCAGTAAATCCAGGGAAGAATTCATGATCTTTTGCCGGAGTACGATTGAGGAGCCTTTCAGACGTCGATGAATCCAAAAAACCCACTAGTCCGTCATGTAGCTGACGCGTTCTTTGGTTTTAGTCCAAACTAAGACCTCCATGCTCCATTTCAAATGCAGGAAGGACGGAAAGGGCAGATAAAGGTGAGGGAGGTCCCTGGTATTGTCCACACTGCAGGTTCACAGTGGCACAATTACAATACCAATAAGGTAAAAATTAAAATAATATTCCGCTTCTCTATTTCCCTCCAGGCAAACAAAGTTCCCAGCGTAAGGCACAAAAAAGGGGAAAAAAAGAAAACTGGACAGAAAATTAACTTTGAAGGAATTCAGGTCCAAGTTATGCCTGAAGTGCTTCCACTCCCTATAAAGTCTTGGATGTCCTCAACATCTGCTGCAACTGCAAAAGCTGATGGTATTTAAACAGTCCACAGAGTCAAAACCCAGCTTCCAGTGAAAAAGGGATTACGCATTAATGAGCTGCATCCATTAGTTTCAGAAATTAAGCATCAAATCTCCTTTTTATTTTCTCCTTTAACATGTTTTCTTCTTCATCGTCATTTTATTGCTTTATCCTTTTCATCCTTTAGTCCTTCTGCACTTGCTCCCGTCTCAGTTGGTGTCTGGTCCGTTGCAGCAAGATCGCAGCAGAATACCGTCAAAACAGCGGATGATGGTAGTGTGTGAGGTGACTGATGTCAAAAAAATCTGCTCTCTCACACACACAGAGAAAAAAACTCAGCTATTGTTTGTCTTCAAAAGAGCAAGAACTTTGTCTGGAGACAAAATCAGGTAGGTCGGGCATTCCAGTGATCGGAGAACCCTCTGTGTTCATTTGTCCTCCTTTACTGTCTCTTTCTCACTCCGTCTCGCTGCTTCTGCTTCTCTCTACAGAAACAGTGGCACTGAGACCCCTCCCCTTCTCTGAGCCTCCAACCAATGACCATCTGCAGAGACACGAGGCTCCCTTCTTCCACCAGCCTCCCCCACTCCTCCTCACTTTTTGTGCCAGTCTTTCTAATAATCACCGCAAGACTTAAACATACTGTCTCAGCTGCTAAAATTATTAACATTCAGTATAAACCGAATAGTTAAAACCAACATCTGGCTGTTCACATGTCTCTCCCGTCATTTCCAGAAAACAGAGGCATTTGGGCTTTAAAAATAGAAATAGTTTCTTTCTATGGTGCAGTAGTTTTTGTTTAAGTGTAACAATGACTACATGCTTTGGTGCCATGTACAGGAAATATTTTCTATTATTATTCACATTGCAAACAAAGGATACACTTCCTGGCATGCTGAAGTAAGTTTCTATAAGTAAAAAGAGAGATAACTGGACTTTGCTAAACATCATTAGAAGCAGTTTTTAAACATTCGCCTCATGATAATTTCCTAAACTTTTTTATGATCCTAAAGAGTGAAATCTACAAGTGCAGAGCTAAAAACAGCTCTTCAATTCACCACCAACTACTTTGACCCAGTAAATGTGGTAGTTGACTATTTAATCACAGTCTGTACAATGAATGACAGCTAAAGTACAACATTGTCACTTTCAATATAATTTAATAAAAGCAACACAGCCTCAACCCCCACTGCCACAAATATAATCTGTAGATAGTAATAGATAGATATTGTAGATAACTGCAGCAACATAAAGCAGAACAGACACGCACATTTATAAACTTCATAGCATCTAATCAAAGAATGCAAGTATTTAAAAAAACAAAGATGCACTGAAATAGTCAAGTTCACATGAGGTAAAAATTCAACAATGCTGAAATAAACATCTTTAACTCTAATTAAATTGTAAAAAAATCATTGTTTTAAATCTTTTTTTAATAGATTACTGCTGAGAAAAAAAATTACTTTTAAAGTCGGAAGGGGAAGTTATCTTACAGTTATTATTATTATTATAATTATTATTATTATTATTGTTATCCTAAAGCAATGATAGAATATACTATTACATTTTTTCACCCATTACTTGTATGTAAGAAAACCAGAATTTTTAGGCAGAATATAACAAAACTTCCAGTTTTATTATAGTTTTAAAAAAAAGTAGTCAGATTTATTTCTGAATTAATGTATCAGGAATAAATCCACTTTCTTGGAAGTCCTATTTGACTTTCAAGAAAGTGATGACAGCAGAGGAAGTAAACATTATTACCTTTATTGGAGGTCAGGCAGCTTAATAGTAAGATTTAATTATTCTCAAATACTGACTTTGGCTTTTTCATACTTAAATATTTATTTACGGCACTTTTTTTTTTCTAAGAAAATGTCATTAAGATCCAGGACTATTAGCTTGCCCATAATTGTATCCTCAAAAGACCGCCCCACTGACGCTACTAAATGCTTACAAATTCTAGTTCAAGTTTACTGTTCTTAACAATAGTTAAGGAAGTCTAGGACTACGTTCAACAGTGATGTTCTTATGTAATATGTAACCAGATGCTTAGGGCGCTTGGATGAAAACTTGTGGCGTTAAGTGCAGTATCATGTGAAAATGTCATGGTCAAACATTATGAAAAACCGTGTCCTGAGTCTTCTAATTATACCGAGACAATGCCAACAACAGTCATAATAATATTTCATGCAAGATTAACACTCAAGAATGCAAAAATGCTCACTCCGAGTTCATATGGTCTATTTACTTTTGAGATTTTCTTAGAGTTGAAAAATCATAAGACAAATAGACTGAAACATTAAAGTGATACTAGACATTTTCCTGACCTCGTTCTTCTTGTCTTGTAATACCAACCTGACAAAGGTTTCTCTTTTTTTTTAACACAACAAAATAGTCTTCTTTTGAGGATAAATTGTAACTGAGGTTAACTGAACTTTTATATTTTAAAACAAATGCAACATTATCAACTTATTCATGTGGCCTGAATTTTCACAATTTAGCAGATGCTGCATTTCACAGCAGACTTGATTTGACACCATCAAAACAAGCCCTTCCCATGAAGCATGATCTCTTCAGACATTTTTAATCCCCCTCTCAAAAATACCAACAGAGAGGTTTTTATTGCACAGGCAGTTCAGCACCTCTGTGAAGAGCGCACTGAGTCTTTGCTGGAGTAATTACTGACATTTCTTTCTAGTTCACATGATGTGAAGATTAAACTGAATTACTCAGTATCCCTCTGCTAAAATTAGCAACTTCAGTGGGTAGTAATTACTGTCAGATTTAGTGCAACACTGTCTCTCTCCTTTCCCTAATGACTTTCTGAAGACTGCAGAGTTTGCCTCGTGCTGGTAAATGTGGTGTGGCATGATGGAGACCCAAACATACCCACACAGTCTCTCTCTTTCACACACACACACACACACACCAGCCTGCACCTTTCTCCCCTGCAATCCAGACACACTCCCATGCCTTCACGCATCTATTCTGCCAACTACACGAGGAGCTAAAAATAGATGACAGTAGGACTAAAGGGCTGGAAGGAAGAGAGGAAATGGGGGAGAGGGATAAGGATAGAAGTCAAAAGAAACACAGAGCTCGTCGATGCTGAGAGGAGGAGAGCATCCAAGATGGTAAAAAGAAAAGAGTGGTTAAAAAGGGGAAGAAAAAGAAAAAACAAGCGTGATGTAACATCCTCCGGTTGCCAAGAGAAGTATAACTCAAGCCTGTTGGCTGTCTGAACTATGCTTCCTCATCTGGCGACCTCCCAAGGACACGTGTCCAGAAGCTGGCACACCTGACAACAGCGCAACAGTCCTGGACAACTGTGCAGCACATCTGATTTCAGGAGAGGAGGGGAAATAAGCTGATGATTATAATCACAGATGATACAGTGGAACAGCTAATCATATCCCTTCAAATCACATTGCCTAACTGAGTAACATAATGCTTTAGTTGCTTTTATGAAATTATGGAATTAAATATTTTGAGACCGACTCGTGTTATTATTGTTATGTAATTGTATTTAGAGAGCACAAAATAAAACTGTTAGGAAGGTAAGCTATTCATTACTAAGAAAAATTAACAGTAAATTAATCTGATTATTTTTCATCTGATAAAAAATGCCAACTTGTATATCAGTGGGACATAACAAAAGCATAAAAGTAACTAGTCAGCTGACTGGGATGTCCTAGTTTGAAGTCTCGATTAACCAAAGACATGCTTGAAGGGAGTGGAAATTTCAATAAACTGCTTCAGCTAATGAATTACGATTGCTATGCGAATTAATTATATTCATCCAAAAACGAAGGGCTTATGTATATAAACTCATTTTACCATAAAGCAAGGGTGGTGAGAGGTCATATACATACATCAAAGACAGCAAGAGCAACATTCAACCGAAAAATAATAAATCCTTTGGCTTTAACAGTTTTTGTTTGTTTGTTTGTTTGTTTTTATTATTGTTTTGGAGGGGTGTGGAGGAGGGGTCGGTCCAATGCAGGAAATTGAAGTGGATTTAAAAAAATCAAAACAACAAATCAGGAAAACTTCCTAAAAAGGAAAAAAAAAAATCAGAGCTGCAGTACTAAATAAACAAAGTCACAGAAGAAGAAGCAGTTATGCTGGAATGACAGCGGAAAAAAGGGGAGAGACAAATGGTGAGACAAAGCATAAATGAGCATGCAGACAGGGAGAAGGAGGACGACACGTGCTGACAGGAACACAAACAGATCTAGGCAGAAGTCAAAGAAAGTCAGATTCAGACATATAAACGATTACTAAGATGGACTGAGCAGCAGGCAGCCAGGTCATCATGTGGGTCAGACAGGGACATTCATTCAGACAGGAACTTATGACAACTTGTTTTTGTTTTCCAAGGGAGGTTAAGGACATGGCCCATGTCCATATGATCACTGTCTCCACACTACAAAACAGACAATTGTGCATGTGTGGTCCATGAGACAGACTCCTGCTTTTCCCTAATACAATAATAATACTAGTAATTATTATTACTATAAGAATTTACACACACTGGAATGGATCAAAGAGCAGGAGAAAGCTTGTGACCTCAACTACAGGTCTCACAATGTTTATAACTTATTTTAAGGTGTTTTCCTCCACATACAGTAATGTCATTAATTATCATTTTCTGTCTCTTCTTTTAATGGTTTCTGTTTCAGCTAAATCTGTTTATCTTTATTTTAGTGGCTCCTTTCTCTCTCGTCTTTTTATTTCAACACTAACAGTGTGCCTTGAGATAAATCTTATTGTTTGTTTACACTACATACTATTTTTAGTACACAAGGTTTTTTTTTGAGTCATATTCTTTAACAGTTTTGACTATATTTGTTTAAAAGATGTTCACATTCCTATTTCTCTGCTGTAACAATAATATCCAAATTTGATGAAGTCTCTCTCGTGCAGTTATAAAGGCGTGCCTTGGGGATGTCTGTTAACTTGTGATAAACGGTTTTTGCTCTGTGACTGAATGTTTAGGAACCAAAAAGCTTGACTGGCTAACTAAGTAGGGTCCTGTCCTCCACCAACCTGAGCTTGTAGATGAAGAAGCAGCTGTTTCGTGTCCGATCTGTTTCAAGAGCAACAGAAATGTGTCTTGCACCTTTCCAAGCCCCAGTCACACCTCGCTGTCCTACCTTTATCTTGGTTGAAGTGGGTTGTTTTCTAATGTTCTTCTGAAAACAAGCTGGTGTGAATAAGTGCTGTTCAAAAACCTCTTGAGAAAGAGTGAATAAGCTCTGATGTAACGAGAACTGTACACACATGAACGCTCAGCTGTCTCTGCTTACAGATAATGCAGACGATAATGACAACAAACCAAAGCAAAAAAGAATTTATAAAGACTTTTCTTCATTCTTCTCCAGTACATGGCCAAAATGGCTGTTTCTGTTTTCTTCCACTAGATTTTGCTTTAAAACAGGGACAACAGTTTTTTTCAGCCATATACAACATCACCCACAGTGCAACCTTCTGACAACATACGCACACTAATTTATTCCCATATTAAGAGGGAAATATGAATGTCCTGATGCATTTTATTTTTTCTTAGCAACATTTCCAGTTTGCCTCAAATTGACTTTTCATCACTGACATTTTTTATTTTTTTTCCCCCCTCAGCAGAAGCTCACAATTTTAAGACATATTTCCTGAAGGGTGGGAATTCATTCGGAGGTTTTGCTTAGGTAAAAATATTGATATGGTAATGTACAAATACTATTTTTAAGCAAAACTGACACATAAAAAAATTAAAATCATGACAATTAAAATATTTTCAAACCGATTTTTGTCAATCAAAAATTGGAAAGCTTATCAGCCAAAGCTTGCTCGAACTTGTCAGCTGTATTTCATCTTTCTAAACATGGTAATAGATCTCAAAGCACTGTGCAATATTTGACATTTTTTGACATGTTTAAAATCCTCATTTTAATTAAATAGAAGCAGTCAAGTAGAAAGCAGAATATCTTCCTACGAAAATTATGAAAATACTAAAGCACAAGAAATCAACTTTTTACTTTTTTGTTGTCCAGCACAAGTAAAGATCATAACAGTGCACCTGCAGTCTCCACTTAAGGCCTTATTTTCAAAAACTTGCACTACAGATGCATATTCTTTATTTTCAGTTTTACGTAAATATTTTTCCCTGGGGGATCAATAAAGTATATCTTATCTTAAATATACACTGTTAAAATGATCAGCCATCACTTTCTACAAAATCCACAGCTCAATTACACGATTCTACATTCACAAGATGTTTTTCTCAATAAAACAGTAAGGTCCTGCTGATGAAAATATATAGACTATTATACTGCAATTCGCTGACATTTCAAAGCTCCACTGTACAATAAAGCCTTGTATACCAGTACGTCACACTGTCTTTCGTAACATCCTCCTGATGAACATCACCTGGCACTGGACCAGTGAGCTGCCAAAGCCAATTGTTAGTTTACCAGAGCTGGTAACTCTCAATGACTGGCTTCTATTCACAAGAACATTTGGCTGTTATGCAAAATGTGGTCCATGGCTACAGCAGCCTGATGAGTTTATTGGTTACAGTCGGAGTATTGCTTAACCAGGATTCAAAGTTTCAGTAGCACCCGCGGTACTCAGCAGCAAGGTCTCTAATGTGGTGTTCATTACAGCAGCACATCGAATAAATGGGTGTTGATACATTCCACTCATATTTGTAGGTGAAATAAATGAGACTGGGAACAAAACAGGGTGCTAGATAGGACATGATGTACTTTGAGTGCATCAAAGCGTAAAGACTCAGGCATAGGGTTCAACACTGAAGGCCCACAAAATAAATATGGAGCAGGCGTACAAGTTTCTCTCCAGCTCATAAGCAGTCTGCAGCATTTTCATGGTTTCTGTTAGTATTGGCTCAGCAAACTTAGACCCTTGGCCAAAGTGATATTAAAAATGGAACCTGTTTCCAGATAAAGATAATATATGTATACAGTCAGGGCTTTGGTCTTTTATCATTTTGCCTTTGTACTCAATCACAGTGTCTTTGAGGTCAAGGCAATCGTAGATGATGTGTGGGCTTAAAGTAAATACAGCCATTTTTACACAGTCGCTCCAGTTTCACAAGTTCAAGTCATTTGACAATTGACAATGTTGGCATGGCTCTTTGTTATCTAATATTACTTAAAATAAAGCCTGGACTATTTAGTTTTTTGTCAACAAAATGCCTGAAAAACTCTAGAAGACAATTAAAGTGAACAGTAACAGAAACAAATGTAACTATTTTCCGGTTAGCCTGAGTGAATATTTCACGACTTGGAACGTCTCCTGAAGCTTTAAAACCATTATGTCAAGAGATGCCCAAAACCCTCCTCCCACATACAGAGCTGACACTGCCTCACTCGTCCCCTGTAAAATTGATGTCATTACTTGAGATGAAATGCATTGCTACTTGGCAAAACTTGCAAATAATAGATAACATGAAAGAATAAGAGGAATTGTAGCCCTCTATTGCTCCTCAGTGGAACAAGTTTATGCCCAAGTCGAGTTAGCAGACAAATTCTCAGTCTGCTCACAGGTGACCACTCAGTTATGAACACTAGTGGTTCACTGGCCAGATCGGGAGCTGCTTCATCAGAAACATTAATACATATATATAAGGCTCAATTGTTTTTAAAGCACCATATCTTTTTGTCCATATCCAGTTGGTCTTTGTTCAAGGAGATTAAAAGAAAATACATTTAAAAAATACACACACACAAATCAGTTGTCTGATCAAAATGCACATGTTTCTCTCATTTTTCTCTCTGGACGTGTTGGGATATTTTTGTGCTTTTGTAATAAATTCCAACCGACCTTTGTGTCCAATGGCTATTAATATAGTGGCACTGCAATTCACTGTTATTGCGTTCTTCGTGAAACTTGAGATTCCAGTCATACCATTCATGTTAACAAAATAAAAAATAAAAAAATGGAATTAGCAAGAGGGAATAGTGGGAAAAGCCAACATCTTGTCACCACCTGGGACCCAGCTTGCTACTGGGGACATTGCTTTTACAGAAGAGTGGGCATAGCTGTGGCCAAATGAAATTACATAAACTTCCACGCTGCTCAAAGTGCAAAGCGTGGGTCGCCACATAAAACGGCCTTAAATCACATCCAAACCATCCACAAATACCCACACACCGATCCTCTGACAATCTGAAATTTAAATATTAAGATGAACTTCTGGACATATATTCAAAGACAGACAAAATTGGACGATATTTAAAATATAACTCAAGATCAACTTGTGCTTGACTCCTCCAGCTAAAGCCCACAGCTAGAATTCTGAAAGCAAATAAAAACAGTGATTTAAAAAAAAAAAACCACTACTAAAAGAAATAATCATAAGTTTAAAAAAAAAAAAAAAAGCATTATATTTTGTCTAAGGGGAATAAAAAGTCCATGACCTTATATAACACTAAAAGTAGCAAATATCAGCAAATGTGATCTACGGGGCAATAGTGGTGACCATCACAAGTTAAGAGCACATGAAAGAGACAGTCTTATGAAACATGACCAGAGGTGGGCCCTGAGGTGGGATTAAAGTAAAAAATGAATCAGAACTGTTGTCAACCCCAAAAAAAAAAAAAAAACAAAAAAAAAAAAAAGAAGAAAGAAACAGTATCACTTGTGTTACACAAAATCTCTTTCAGTTGAAGAGATGAATATTCCTGTGAGATGTTTATTACAATGTGTAAAATGAGAAAACCGGTATAGGACATGCATACCTGGTTAACTATTTCAGCTTGGGAAAAGATTTGGAAGTTTGTGAATTTTAGAAAAAAAATTAAAAAGCTTGCAACTGAGCCACCTTTTTAAAGAGCTGCTCTTTTTGTCTCTCAAACAAAATTAGTCATCCGTTTGTCGATAATACTTCTGTGTGGTCTTACCTTTGTAATCAGAGTGCGGTACTCTTCGACCTGGTGGTCATTGTTGTGGCAGCCAGCCAGGAGCTGCCACACCTCCCCACGAAGCGCCTCGGGAATGCCGCTCCGCACTAAAGCCGGCAGCTGTCTGGGACGCACTGATAAATTCATGTGCCTGGGAATAAACAGAAGAGGGAATTCAACCATGTTGTTTTCCAAATTATAGGTATAAAATATAGTACATTTTCAGTTTCATTTATTTTTTTTCCCGCTAATGGAGCAAGTTTACGTTTCTGGGCACACTTGCCTGCAAGGTCAACCCCTAACAATGTCATCAAAGCCTGTGGAGAGTGTACCAGTTAGCTTAACTGCTGGTTTAAGACCATGAGAACGAGGAGGGGTCAGGTACAATAACAAAGCCAGTAGAAATGACTGACATGCCAGTTCCAGCCCCACATCCCACAAAGGAGTGATTACTCATGGACTCAACGTTACTCTTTAAGAATGTCAGATATGAGCTATTTGTGTTCAGAAAGAGTATGATGTTTAAAAAAATAAAAAATAAAAAAAAGATATGTGCTTTTAGTTCTTTCCCACAAGCTGACAGCATTTCCTAAGGGAATTAATGAAATGTCTGAGATATGCTTTTGGTTACAATACTACATGGTGAAAGCACCAAGACTCCCTTCTCAACCACAACTATTGACACCAGCCAGAATCAGGTGATGGAGAGTTCTTCCGGTACACTCCAAACCCTCTCTTCTGTGGGATGTGCCTTTTGATATTGGTGTCAAAGATTTGCTCTTCTCACTTCCAAGGTACAGCAAACGTAGGACATTGTGAAGTTGGATGGATATAAAGAAAAACTGTGAAGATTTTCCTCCAAGTAGGAACTACAGAACCGTAAACTGGGCTCTGAAACATTTGGTGACATGTTTTTAGGCTTGTTTACCCCCAAATAAAGTGACAGTGATGTGGTATGCTGGAATCTTTTTTGAAACACACACAAAAGAGAGATAATCTTTTTCATATGCCCCCTTTTAACTTGTCTCCTGCGATATTTCTTCTTTTTTCTTTCTTGGCATTTACCCCTTACCCTAACAGATAATAAGCCAGTAGGAAACAGCAAGAATTAGAGATGCATGGATCGCCTGGCTGGAGATCAGATTTGGCTGATGTTTTTAGATTGGCTGGCTGCGACAGGAGACTGGTTGATCAGGCTTTAAAATAATCAAGAGTTAATCTATGTGTGTGTGGCTTTCAGCAAGTTATCTTCATCTCAGCAAACTAATTATTATAATGCTCACAAATGCTAAGAGGCACAGCCCACAGTCTCCGTTACCTCTCTCTATATGGTGGATTTCCCTTACACTTTTTCGTAAAACAAAAGCGAAACAGACTTTAAGACAAAGGTAGTGCTGTGAGGGGGGGGGTTGTGTTTCCATTGAACACTGTTTTCTTTTTATGAGCCCTCCTCTTAGTTCTCTCTGCGTAACTCCCTGTATCTCATCCTGCAAGACTTCAAACAATAAAAAAAAAAGATCTCGACTACAAAGAAGATATACAAAAACATCCTTAGTTTTGGACAAAATTATTGTGATTGCCACTACCGCTGTTGTGATAATGGTCAACATAGTCAAGCAGGCAGCGGATGATCGTTCAAACTACTATTCAAAGGAAAAGCCATTATATAATGGCAGTAATGCATAATAATTAATTAGTGTTATAGTACAATTATATCACATTAATGAGGCTGGAAACAGCTGGAGACACCTGGAAACTAGATTTTGATGACTTTAAAAATCGACCAACTATATCCCATCCACTGGTGCCGAAGATGTGTAAATGCACTTTTGCGATGAACTGAATTATCACTACATCTTATAAAAAAAAAAAAAAGAGAAACCTTGTGAAACCATAAGAGGGTTTTTTTTCAATATTTGGCTTTTTTTTTTGAATACCAAACATGTCCATTACAGGTTTTTCTTTGCGATATTCAGGGGTAATGGAAACACGACTATTGATAGAGCAGCAAAAGGCACCACCCACTAAGCCTTGAGTGGCATCTTTTTTCCCTCTAAACTTTGGTATGTTTGTGAGGGATTTCAAACCCAAAAAAAGTGTTTGATGGTGTTATTCCCTAATGTGGGGAGGGATGTTTAAAAAAAGTATTTTTTTATGCACAAAAACAGCTCATATTTTTTACATCCTTCACAGCCATGTTTAAGTCACAACGTAAAACCTTTCCGAACAAGG
>JAOWBL010000004.1:10014598-10025169 GCA_028564865.1 Zenarchopterus dispar | reverse complement strand
AATTACTTTCAGTGACTTTCATTCAAGAAAAGTAAAAGTTAGGACGACAGGAGCAAATACATTTTTATCACCTCTCCCATTCCAATTATCATGCCTGATTCGTAGCATCATTTCATTTAGATATAACTACAAATTAAGCTGCGCCAAGTTTACAAAACAATTGGAGTAAAACTCCACTTTGACACCAACTTTTACAGTTTCCACAGCTGACATATTGCGTGGCCCATTAAGCTATGTTTTAGAAACAATCACTGAGTCATTAGCATTAATTGTGAGCTCCATTACAGTAGATCTCCGTACATCTGTTACTGCAACTGTGTTACAAAATGCCCCAAATAAAGCTTATTTACTGGTAAACAACTTCAGTGGCTGCAGATTCTTTTACGTATCATCTTAAAATAATCTAAGGGGAACATTGTTTCCCTTAACATAAAACAAGTCTTATCAGAAGCTGCAGAAATTTCTGTTAAATCTCCAAAAACCTAGGAAAGCTCAGAGGATGGCTGGAGACCACCGAGCATGGGAAAAACTGTGTGGTGATGCTCTAGTTCCCATAAACAAGATTTTTATATAGTTTATGTTTGTTAAGTCTTTATTTTCTGATTAATACAGAACATATCCTACTTCCTAGAGGCTAACAGCACAGTGGTTCTGGATTATTTCTGAATCTGGTAAACAGCTGAGCTTTTAAGGGTAGTGACTGGGAGATGGTGTGGAGAAACTCCTGTTATCAATAAATAAAACTCTTTGTTTTTTTTTTAAAGCTGTATAAAACACTGCTGAATGCTTCCAACACAAAGCCTTTGTTATATTCCTGGTACAGTAGAAAAGGGAATGCTGAAGGCATTTTTTTTTTTAATTTTTTTTTTTCTTCAGCAACCACATGGGATTGGATGTGAGTTGGGGGATGAGTAACGTTAGATGGGGGGTCACCCCCTGTGATGATGGAATAATCACATTTAGCACAATGGAAATGTTGTTCTGCTCTCACATCAGTGATCGAGAAGAAAAAAAGCTTTCCAGTTTTCCATGTCCTCAAATCAAATTTCTTTGTGTGCAGCATGAAGAAGCTCTTCCAGAAAAGGGTTTTTTGCACTACAACAATATATAAGGTCTTTCCCAACGTTGTCAAACCGACACAGTAAAAACTCTTTACCTCCACTTCAGCTTTTCTCTAAGTATGAAGGAAAAAAATCTCTCTAACAGTAAGAGTTCCTCTCAAAATGATTTAAATAATGCTTCTGAATTGAGCTCATCTTTTATATAAAATATGGAGCCTTTAATTTATAGTTTAAGAGTATCAGGTCTCCTGTTAGTCTCAGTATTTAGTGCGAGAGTCCATAAATCAGATTTTTCCAAACTTGACATTATCTTTATGTGGATATTAACATGAAGCTTGACAATTTTAATTGATGTCATGGCAAAAAAAAAAAAACAAACCTCTGTATCCTTTTCATTGTCCAATTTGTGCTTGCCTCTCCACCCGTAATCCAATTTGTTAGGAGTCTGAACCACTTACGTGCAACAAATGTATTCAGGATAAACTGATGCATTTTGTAAACCACTTGATACACATCTCTGGGCAGAAATACCGATTTATGGTAGGAAAACAGAAGGCTTGGGTATGTGACACACTGGGGATCAACAACAGGAAACTGGCAATTGTTACAAGCAATGGGGCCTGACTAGGAGTTGTTGCACAGAGGGGGTCGGGTGGGAGGGGGTACGCTTCATGCATGAACACTCAGACAGAATCCACAAATATATTCAGAAATCAAAATTACAAAAATATCTCCCACCACTTCACATAAAATCTGGTGCCTGACATTACTTTAACATAGAGGGGGATTTTCCCATTTATAGCCAGTGAGGGCTACAACACTTTGTATTTGTGTTGTACCTCACTTGAAGTCTTAATGCAATCCTTCAACTCAACGTTTCTCTAAACCACATACAGTCATGTGCTTTATTTTTGCTCTCCCTTTTCTCTGTCGGTACCCATCTGTTTCAGCTGTGTGTGAGACTTTTTTTCCTTCCATTTGAAAAGACAAAAACCTCTCTGTGAGATTACGTTTTATTTGGCAACATTTTGTTTATGTGGTTGATGTTTGTTTACACATCCAGAGTGCAAGTAACACTGAACAATTGGAGGGTTTCCTTTTTCTTGAGTATGGCGCAGGACTGTGCTTTATAAATATGAAGTCCTTCCAGCTTAACAGTGTCTTTGCTCGTTTAAACCGACGTCTAGATAAGGGATCAAATCCGTTTCAGTAGGCAGGTACTGTGCCAGCCACACAACAGCTTTTGCTTTCAGGTGTCACCAGCAAGTTTTTTTTTTATTCTGGGGCAAAACTGCCACCATGTGAGGACAACACAAAACAACAGCGTCATCTCTCGTCCTCTGTTACAAGAGACAACTTGTCTTCGACCTCATCTATCCTCACTTGCAACTTGTTGCCTCCGTATCCGCAACACAGCTATGATGCCAACAATGACCTGTCTGATAAGCTTTTCTTTGTGCAAAACAAGTACGTGCCAGGCAAAGCAGTGAGAGAAACGATGCCTCTCGCTATGAGGCTGCAGCTCATGCTCTTCAACTTCATGTCAATCACTACTATATAAATACGTTTAGGAATGTAGTTTTTAAAAAAAAACTTCTGTCAAAGTATTATTTGTTTGATATATTGAAGCTGAAGGCTGATGAAAATCAGATGACTATAAAAAAAAAAAAAAGCCAAGCAATAGGCTAACTCAATTCGGCCAACTAGTGGAAATGAGAGTGCAGGAGAAGCTGGAGGCAGAATAGATGACTTTGTTGCTGGGGGACTGGATGAAAGACAACCGTGGGTGTAAGAAGACTGTGGAAGTGAAGAAAAGAGAGAGAGAGCAGAAGACAGAAATGTCTGAGTGCTAAGTAAAATGGTGAATTATTACTGGGGATTATCCGCCACGTAAATGTCTGAGTGAATCTTTCAGTGCTTTAATGTTTTTGTGTAAGTGTGTATTATGTGTGGGTGTCTGTGACTCTGGATATCGTGATGTGGGGACTGATAAGAACGGCAGCCGTCTAAAGGTTTTTAGTTAAAGCAAGTGATTCCATGAGGGACAAATCAGGTCAGTGAACACAGTACTTTAACCCAATTTCTTTAGTGAAACCTCTCATCTCCTTTCACGATTCTGTTGAACATTTTATGCACTTGCAAAGATATGTCCTCTCCATCTATAAAAGGACTTATAGATGGCCTTAGGGATTGTATGTATACTGTACAAATAAACAGCAATGCAGCCCGGAGGGAAAGTGCTACAGCTCCCTGAACAGCAGGGTTTCCATCCAGTTATAAAAAACATTTGAAACAAACTTTTTAAACTAACGTTTCTTAAAAACGTACAAGACTTGATTTCCAACACTTCATTTGGAATTAAATAACTGCGCTTCACAGAGATGTCTGTAGATGCACACAGAAGTATAAAAAGCAATTAAAAAAAAAAAAAAAAGAAGAAGACAGGGTACCGAGTATGTGTGTATGTTGTGTTTATCCTTTCAAGTCCACAGTTTTGCCCATGCACTGAGAGGGGAATATCATAAACAAATTAAATTAAATTGAATAAATTCTCCTGCATCTTCTGATCCCTGACACAAAGCTTTGATCTGATGGGTGTAGACACTATCGACGTTAGTGGACGGCTCCTGTCAACGGAGCAACGTTTTTAACGTTTTCACTCCCAGCTACGGCAGAGCAGGTGCTCTCCCTCTGCGTATCCTGTTGTGAACCTGGATTTCCGTGCTGCTAAAACTGAAATTTTCACTCAGCGATGTTTATACTCAAGAAGAAGAAGAAGAAGAAAAAAAGAAAAAAAAAATCACAATTGTTCATGTAACCAGTCAGGAGCAGCGCATCCACTACTCCAGAAGTGAGTTGTAAAACGCCGTTTCCATCCATGTTGATGTCCACCAATTTTTTCAAAGTAAGTAAAAACTCTCAAGCAGGAACACTGGGAACGTTGATGTTTTTTTTCCCCAAATGTTGCAATTTCTAGCCACCTTCTCTAAAGCGCAATATCAAAATATATATATAAAAAAAACACATGAGCAGAAATCCAACTACTGAAACATTGTTAATGTTTGCACAGCTGTCTTGTGTATGTGAATTTCACATGTGTATTTTTACATGTGTTTTTGATGAGGGTTATGCAAGAAAAAGTTAAAATCAAGACCATTTTCAAATGAAGCTATTTTTAAAACAATGATTTTTAAATGAGTGAAGTTTCTCTAACCCTGGACTGCAGGCAAATTTGTACCCTGCAAGAACAGCCTGTTTAGAAATAAGCCTAATATTCCATAAGTCTAGTCAAAATTGTCTTATTTTAAGCAAAAATATTTATCCCAATGAGGTAAGAAAAATGTTCTTGAGTAGAATTTTTAAAACAAACAAAATATTCTATTAAAATCTTCTATTTTTCTTGAAGCAAGGCTTTAAAAAAAAAACAGAACTCTCTTATAGGTGAGTTTTTGAAGTGTACAAAGACTTGATAAGTGAATGCTCACCGCCTCCTGGATTTGGCAGCGAAACACATGGATCCTGAAGATCTCAGCGTTGTAGTGGCTTTCAGTGAAAGCAAAGCAGTCGCTCTCTGGTGTACCGTCATGGCCTCGTACGCAGAACAGAATCTTATAGATCGGGTAGTTGGCAATTTCTGTGTTGTTGTGGGGATCCAGCAACCTGTTAAAATGAGTAAATAAAAGGCAGTTAGATTTCCTTATACTCAAAAATGATCTCTTCAGTTTATTATCCATACTCCTGTAAAAATATGCAATGCTAGCTAATACTGAATTATAGCGTGGAATCTGAAGTATCAACCTATGTAATTGACAAATAACCTTTGTGAGCTACGTACCTGACAGTGCCCTCAGACACACCTGGCACAGATAGTGTGACATCCAGGGGGAGTTGGCACTGCCCTCTCAAAATACTCATCATACGAAGGGCCTCCACTTCACTCCGGGGGGCATTGACCGAAGCACACCCCAGATATGTCAGCTGGCTGAACACAACACTGTCCTCATCTGGAATGGGACTGCCAGGACTGCCTTCGGAGGATGATTCATCAGCTGTAAAAGCGAAGGAGGAAAGGAAGGAAGATAAGAAAAAAAAGATGATTTTTACAACACAATCTTAGAGATGTACATCTTTGTCATTAATTATGTTGGTTAAAGCAGTAGAAGAATACAAAAAAGAAGGTTTATAGGTACGTGGGTGAGATGAACAACAGTCATATGAATGAGTGAAATTTACACGAGAAAAGGGAAAAAGTAAATGTCTGTTTACAGTCCTCTGCAATCAGGATACGCTAAGTCCATATGCTCCTCTGAATGAAGCTCTAATAACCACTGTGTTTATGGAAAGAAAAAGACTTACCTCTGTAAGACCTCTCATTCAGCTCACTCTCCTGAGCTGTTTGAACAGGAAGCACCATCTCCAACTTGGGTGGTGTTGCGCTCAGAGGGTCAGAGCCAGGTGGTACAGGTGATGTATTTGACAAAAGGCCATGGTTGCCACCGTGGTCATCCACACAGAGACTGGCCATTCCTGTGTCCGATCCAAGCCCAGCGTCCGCCACCGATGGATCCATAAGGACATCCTCTAACTCCCTCTGAAGCTGCTGCTCACTTCCATTTCCCACAATCTGATACACCAGAGTACAGAAAATACACAAAAGCAAAAAGGAGACACAGAAAACAAATTTAAACCAAACTCTCAGCATGCAAAAAGAGTAGTGTTTAAAAATAAACCTGAAAACCACCATGACATATTTGAGCTTATCCAAAATTCCACACCAACTGCACCGGAACGATCTTAGAGTTTATGGAAATATGCCGTGGATCTGTTTGATCTAATAATCAGCTTGAGTGACTGCAGTGTTAGAGGGCTAAAGAAGCCTTTTTCAGTGCTGATTTTCACAGATATGCTTAAACAATATTTCAGGCATTATTAAAGATTAGTAGGGAAGTCAGTTTGCAGCATGAAATACAAGTACCAAGACATTAGAGGGAGCCATGCCAGCACCGTCTGTCAATATGTTTGTTTCAACACTGTCAAATAAAATAAGATTAAGTGCAACTTCAAGGCTGTACACACCATGAAATGCCACATAATGAGGCAAAAGCTCTCTAACCCTGCCTTCTGGGACAGCTGCCAACGATTTAGACAGACCGAAATTTGATTTAGACAGCAGAGGACGCTGTTGTATAACTAATATGTCTTACAGGAATAGGGTTGTGCAATGCTGTTGGATTTAAGCATTTATCTACAGCAGGCTGCATACTACTACCACAGCTGTACGCTATGTAGAAACTGGCGTAAAAAGCATTTACCACAGCTCACACATCTGGCCTACACAGCTTTCACAGCCCCTGTGATACAGAGATTTCACTACAAGCCTGGGAACTGGCAACTACAGTCCATATGTAAGAATATTCATCAGTCATCACAAGTCACAGAGCGATGACCACCACTCAAAAGATGGCAAAAAAATATATACAGCAGGCACAAATAATCACATACAGAGCTGTCACGAAATCACATCACAGAGAGAAAGAGGAGAAATATATACCAAAGCAAGAACAAAGGAAAGGAAAGATAGTGAGAGAGGAGACTGACCTTAAAGCTGACCCCTTCCTCAGAAATCACCTGCATAACAAACAACAAGTTTAGACACACTGACTGCTCTCCTGACTGCATGGGCTTGACTGGGAGGAAAATATGAACAAGAGTGTGTCGCCAAAGAAAAAAAAAAAAAAAAAACACAAAACATGATAACAGGATGACCGAGATTCAGTGGATGGAGTGATTACACCACAATGTACTGAGAACAGTGGACGTGTCTGGTGCAATTTTCATCCATCCAACATCCAAGAAGTCACACAAAAATCTCAACTCTGTCGACCCTTAAAAATTTGGAGAAATGGAAATATCATGTCTATATTCTCTGCATTTTCTCTTCAAAGCACACAAGAAAAAATCTTTGAGACATCTTAACTGAATATGTAACATCCATTCTATCCTGGCGCCATCTCCTGGTACCGTTACAACATGAATCTTCTTCACAGAATAACGGGTTCAGTAATGATATCAAGTAATGGGTACAATATGAACCGGTGAGCCAGTTACTTCAGTAAATTCAATAAAAGGAAATGTGATAAGTGGTGAACAGCGACTACATGGACAAAATCTATCCTGGAAGGTGAGGAGAGGAGACGAGAGGAAATCTGAACCCATTAGGGACACACACAGGATGATGGCTGTGCCTTGAAAGTTCATTCTCTTTGTGGAAAGCCACACCCTAGTCACAAAATACCGCCACTTTCCCTTACAATGGCTGCAATACAAAACTGAAGCTGCATCACTGCACTGTCTGAAAACTACAACCTTCCTGGATTAAACCGCATGTCAACCAGAGCTCAGTAGCACACGAAGTTATCGAACAGAAGAAGCCGACCAACTGGAGACGAGTCATTTTCCCCAACATCAGCCTCATGCTCTTATACTTTCAGCAATTTAAAAAAAAAAAGCCCAAAGAGCATTTTCAAGTTGTACGTCCTTCTTTTTCCACTACAATCTATCACTTCAATAATACTTGAACTAAAGTCCAATCCAAAATTCTTCACTGGTTTTGCAACACACACCCTGAGTCACTGCACTCTCAATTTATACGGATCTTCAAACATCAAGAAGGTGTTAAGTAGCTAGTGAAAAACATAGAAATAAGACAAATAGATCTAAAACCATTTATGAGAAAGGGGTAGAATGAGAATGAAAAAGGCAAACCAAGAAAAATCATTAGAGTTATGGTTAAGTGTGAGCAGAGTAAATGTTATCCAAACTGTTTAATAAAAGATGAACGAGAGCTTTTGACTGATCAGAGATGAACATGTTAGTAAGGGAATCTTTGGAAAAGGTAGTCCCTGATGTGTTTATTTAAATATTTACATAGCAAATAAATAGATAAATCCCAATGTTTTGGTATGTCATGCCACAAATTAGTGCTTCAGTTTTAACTCTTACAGAAATAGTATCGACATGACGGTATATAACCTGCAGGAGAGTCTGGTACATCATCCTACAAATATTTTTATCATAGTGATGGGTTTACAGTTGCTGCAATTTAATCTTATGTAATCAGACCAGATTGTGAGCATTATCAGTCTTTATCATGCTAACAGTGAGAAGCACCTTAGGAAAATATTAATGCATATATGGTTGCTATGGCTACAGATGCCAGCAGGTCAGCTAAACTTAGATTCCTTCTCTTCCTTGTACTAGTATACCTACACCCACCGTCCTTACCTTCAGTCCTGTCTTTTCATCATCACTACCATTATTAGTGGAGGAGGGTGTCTCATCCCCAAGCCGGGACACAAGGACAAAGTCCTCACTGTTGAGAGTGGACACAGAGTCTGAAGACACACTAATCTTCCCCACCGAGCCCTTGTCATCCATGGCTGCCGCTGTAAAATTCAGCTATGCTGCTCATGAATGGAAGACAGGAGGAGGAAGCGGTGGGAGATGATGAGCAAAATCCCCTGGAAAAAGAAAGAATAAATAAAAGAAAAAAAAGCAGAAAACAGTCATGATGTGATGAAATCCATGAAAAGCATCTCACAAGGCATGTTGAATCTTAGCTTACCCTCTAAAAAAACTGTGAAAATTAAATGTTGCTCACTTTTAGAGGTTTTACTTAACACCAAAAGGAAACTTGAAGATTTTTTTTTCTTTTTTACAAATCTGCAGAAAGGATGCAAATGAAAGATTAAACAAATACGTGATAAAGAAGCAGATACTGTGAAGAAGTAATGAAACCAGAACGATATAATGATTTGTGGGTCATTTACAACAGTTTTGTATATCTCAGCAGAATAAAGAATAATTGTTTGCAAAACAGCTTTGATGCAATGTAAAGCCATGATGATGCAAGTGAAGAATTAAGGAACAAATCACTTTCCTAAAACTATCAACTTAATTCATGTCAATATTTACATTCACTGTATTTTGAACTTGCAAATAAGATGTATTTAATAAAATAAAAGCATGTTGTTTACCCTAAGTGACTGTTTTCTTGGCCTTGTGCTTAACCATGATAACATCTGTAGTTTCTACGATACTGTAAATGTGCTGTGTAAAGTCTCAACAACGATATTAGTTGTAGGATTTTGAAACGAAAACAAAGTCTGGCTCCATCTTCACTGTGCGGGTCTGAGATAACTTCAGCAAAAAAGGAGAAGCCATAAAGTGTAACACAGGAAGAAAGGCTCAACAGAAGGTCCTGACAGGCATTCATAAAGACCAGAACAAACCACTTATGCCTGTTTCCTCTTTTTTCCTCTCCGCCTGCTCTGCTCCAGTCATCTAACGATTTCAGTTGCTGCTTCTTTTTTTCAGCAATAGCCCTCTTAAAACCCCACTTCCTATTAACATTAGGTCAAACTATAGTAAAGTTAAGTGAAAAAAGGTCAAAAGAAGGAGCCATTACTTCAGATAACATCATGCTGCCTCCAATTTAAGCCTCAATAATAGTGGCTCTCTGTGTGAAGCTTTGAGATTTTAAAGCATTTTTCCTGATAGGGATGTCACCATGAAACTATTAATACAAAATTGATAACACAAAGCTATAGTTTAGACTTAACATCTTTCTTAATCAAAGAGGCAAAAGTTAAAATTATTAGCTACCTTTCTGAAATAAAACAAAATCATTACCTTTTCCATATGAATCACCTTAACCAAAAGTTCCTGAAGAACAAAGATGAGCTAAAAATTGACCAAGTCAAGGCAAAGTTATTAGCTCTCTGTAAATTAATAAGCAGTAGTGACATACAACTGACATCAGTTGTTAGTAGCTCAGTCAGCTCATGTCTCTTGAAGGGTCTTAGCCCATTCTTCCTTCAAAACAAGTCCTCCGATTTATTCGAATTTTGTGGTTTCCATGCACAAACACTAACTTTGAGTTCCCTCCACAAATTCTGAATATGAGTAAAATCTGGGCTCTGAGAGCCACTCGAAAAAAGTTTTTCAATCCAACCTTTGATCAGTATTTTAGGTAAACATCCCATTTTTCCTGTGTGTAATTGATATTGGCTTTAATTGAATGAATCAATCAAAAGAGCTTGGCATTTAAAAAAAAAATCTTTATTACAAAACTTACAGTTATGTTGTCACAACATACTGCGAGCCTATGATTAACCAGTAAAATGTCCAATTGTAGCATGTGAGCCTGTAATTTAATGGCTTTATTACAGATGACCATCATGCCAATGAAGGGTGTGTGTTCACACTTCTAGTTCACAGCTCACATCCAAAGCAAAGCAAGACATTTGACAAAGCAAGACATTTAGCCCTCACTCATTTTGCTACTGAAACTGCCATTTTTATCTTTTGAGAGATAGGTCACTAAAGAAATAGAAAGAGACAGACAGATAGACAAAGGTGTGTGTGTGTGTATATATATATACATTGTAAATATACATAGATGCCTAAACCTGTGATGTGATTTGTGCATAGACAGATGACTGATGTGTG
>JAOWBL010000004.1:9981528-10014498 GCA_028564865.1 Zenarchopterus dispar | reverse complement strand
AGAGAGAGAGAGAGAGAGAGAGAGAGAGAGAGAGAGAGAAAACATGGGCAGTCAGCTTATATCAGCTGACTGCTTACTCCATTGAAACAGCCAACTGGTATGTTTTTGTTTTGTTTTTTTCCTGGAATGTACAAGACCGCTCTGCATCTGCTTTGGCTTGTAGACGAACTTGTGATTTCCTCTGAATTTAAATTCATCCAACAGACTTTTTACAGCAGATCATTGCTATGCTCTACTAAAAGCTCTATCAGCTTTGAAACTGATACTTGACACGTGAATAAAGTTTAAAAAAAAAAAAAAACATTCAAGCTAGATCACACATACTCCACACAAATAAAAAAAGAGCAAACAGCTGTATTACAAACACAAGTAAGTATTTACTCAGCCACAGGCACACATCTGAATGCACACACAAACCTAACACTGACTAGCTGGCAGCTCCACCAGACTTATAATGGCTGCCTTGTCACCCCACTTTCCTCTCTTCCCTTGGCAACAGATCTCTGCCTGCTCCTAACAAGACACATTGTTGGGTTTTTTTGTTTAAAAAAAAAAAAAAAATCAACCTTTTCAATGCCTTTGAGCAATTCCAAAACAAGTCATCAAGTATGCTGAATGTTATGGATGCTAAAAATCATTCAAAAATTAAAACGCTCTGAAGTGTTTCATACTGGAGGAGTAAAACTAATCATTATATTTTATTTGCTATAAATCACTTTTGATCCAATATGGGAAACAGATACTTAGCTAATATATCTTGCAGCCATTAGCTATTTTAAGAAACAAATCTTTAAAGATGATTCAGATTCTGAAGGGGTTATCTTAGGCCTATTACTTTTTCAATAAAGTTAAATGACACTAAATCACCTAGCATCATAAGAGTATTAATTCTTCAAAATCAATTGAAAAAAGGTTGGATGAAATTTTGCAAATTTAGTTTAAGAAAGGTCATTTAGTTTTGCAGTATGGCAACACTAATCGATAATTATCCCACTACTAATTTACCAGCAAAACTTTAACTTACTCATCATTGCTCATCTTTTTCCCTTGGATGACCACTGAAGCATTTTTATCTAATATAAACAATTTATTCAGTCTTATGGATGCTAGCAATCTGGGAACCGTTCCATTCCAATCAATCTGAATCAGAAGTAGCAGGGAATATCAGCAACATCCAAATATCAAATTACTTACATCCAAGTCAAAACTTCTCGTTTAACCAATGCTTCAACATCTTTTGCTTTCCACAACTGTTTAAATGCATGTAATGTCAGACAAATAGAAATCTAAAAACAAAAGCTGTCCAGCTTTTGTTTTTATTATTTTTTTAAAAGATGTATCTTGCCTACAGAAACTACACATTTAAAGAAGCTTGAATTTTTTATGTGCTTTTAAAGCTGACAGACTAATATAGTCCTTTATGAACTTACTACTAAGTTAGAACTTAATATAACACAAATGATGCATAAAATCCATCCATTATCTATACTTGCTTATTCCTACTGAGAGTCGCGCAGATCTGTTGGAGCATATCCCAGCTCGATTCAGGCAAAAGGCTGGGATACACCCTGGACAGGTCACCAGTCCACTGCAGAGCCACAGATAGACATTGCAACCACACAGGCACATACGCAGGCTCCTATTGGCAATTCAATGCCAGGTGAATGGGCAATTTGAAATTACTAATTTACCTGACATAATTATTTTTGGATGGTGGGAAGCCAGATCACCCACATGGAGAAAACCCACATAAGCTTAGGTGGAACAGAAGGATTTTTGCTGGGATTTGAACCAGAAACTTTCTTGCTGTGGGGCAACAGTGTTGACTACAAATCTATCAAGCAAAAACTGAATCATCTAAATCAGCTGCTGTTTTCACCATGACCTAATGAATCACCATCCAACGTTGAGGAGCATAGCAAGCCAAGGATTAACTATAGGTTGTCATAAAGGGTTAGATCCCAATTAGTCAAGATAGTACTGCAGTTTTGCAGTGATTTTTTTTTTTTTTTTAACTTTGAGGCTCAAAACTGACCTCTTTTAAAAGTTTATCATTGTCAGATAGAAACACAGCATGCAGATCTGTAAAAAGCATATGTTGATTCATGCATGCACAATGGAAATCCACAAAGGGTGTTTTTGTATCGAGTGTGTGTGCTTTGCTTTTCACTCTACGTCTATCCAGCTGAACGGACGTTTCTGGGTTGCCAGCTGGGCCCTATGTGCCCCTCGTAAGGGGGAGGACAGAACGACAGCGAGCCAGAGAGCATTCAGCCTTGCAAGTTCTTTTCAACCTGCCTCACAGCGGTGCCTTCAGCCAGGCACTGATAGCACAGACACGAGGCGGTGCAGACGAAAAGGGAAGGAATTATATCAAAATCTGCACTGCTGCACGGTTAGCAAAGAAATTATGATTTTAAAAAAAGAAAAAAAAAAGATTAAAAAAAAAATTAAATACTGAGCTCTACAAAGCATATTAACAAGTATATCATAAGTCCCTTATTCACATCTAATCCCTTTTAACATCTAACAAAAATTTCAATTCAGATCCAGAGTTAGATTAAAGCTCATCACACAGTTTCACATGTGAAGGAAAGATTTTATATAAATTGGAGCACTGGCTTCAACAATCTCCTTTTACTGTGAAAGACTGTGCTTCAAACATGTGACTTTTTGCAAACATTTAATCTGAAGTGGAGTGTAGAAAGTGTGCATAAACATAAAGGCAACAAGTCCTTATAAAAGACAACTAAAACCTCTGTCAGCAATATAAGTTATAACTAAAAATACATAATTTGTTTATGAATTTTTGTGAACATTTTATTAGAGAATTAAAATATTAAGAAACAGCTGAGAAGTATACTTATTTTTGAAATCTATTTGTACTTTTTTTAATATAAAATATATGACAGAATTCTCTTTCGACCATTTCTCGTGTGAAACAGTGCCAGTGTTTGCATTTATCCTCAATCATTTCTTATCAGTTCTATTTCCCCTAAAAAAGCTAGTGTTAAATGTTGTGACATGTTGGACACATCATGGCTAGATTCTGTTAAAGAGGTTTACCAGAACAACCTCGTGAGTAAAAACGGTTGCTTTTCCTCTTTTGTCTCCGTGTCCCTACCAGCAGCAGCCTGGCTGTGAGCTGTGCATGTGAACTAACATTCCCAAGGTCATTTTACGTGTAAATAGGGCTGAAATCAAAACAAATGCTGCCAAAGGTGAGTTTGTATTTGGAAAACCAGCCGTGCAATCAGATAAAAATGTCAAACTGAATTTTCTTTAGTAGGAAATCAGTTGTCTTAAATTTTTGTATATGAAAACAGAGATGGCAAAGGGGAAGTAAACAGATGAAAGTGCTGACATTGATTGTTCTACGGAGCTATTATCAAGATTATAATAGTAAACAATTACAGAAAAGAGACAGAGATAGGTACTGTGTATTGTTACAATGTAAATAATCCATAAATACTCAAACCTGTTTCGCCATTCACTGCTGTGCAACCAAGGCAAAACCTAATGTTGAATTCAAAATCATTAATTTAATAAATAAATAAATGTCTAGAGAAGGACAAAACGGCAAATGGTCAGTACTAAAACAGCAAGGGGGAAGGAAAACATTAAGATATTAAGAGGAAATAAGAGGAAAAAATTTTCTGAAGACTGGTCTGAGCTTTCAGTTTCTCCATTTGCTGATTAAACATTAGCTTTTACTATGATATTAAGATTATTTTATTTAAAATATTTTTAATATCTGTCAATGTGACAGTATATTTACTTTCAAAATATGTATAAATATGGTAACCCTGCGTATACACTTTTACAAGAAATCAAGAGGGCTCTCAACCAATGATCCTTTACATTCCCCCATGAAAAGTTGTTTTAAAAGCTTTACACAATACTGGCATTTATCTTGTGATAGGTCATCAGTAACCAAATAAATATAAATGTGTCTGTTTAATCTATTGCCTGAAGGGTTGGAAAGTAGAATAGACACCATGCAACCATAAAAGGAACTGAAATCACTGTGTTTGTGGCACAACAGGTTACTGATATTATACATACTCACTAAAGTTGTACTCCTAAAGGAGATAAATACAGGTTTGGATAACTACATGAAAACTGACTAAGATCACCAGATAACTTTGGTTTAAAACTCATTGGTGAAACCAGCTGAGTACCAGGGTTAATTACATGCCACATAGGTCTTGGCAGTCATTTGTGCCCAAATTACATGAACCAGCAAGGATTGTGGTAATGTTAATTCAAATTTCTCTGTACCACAAAGTTACAGTTTAAATTTACAGATGATCAGATAACCCTCTCGACTAAAAATAGTCACTTCAGGCAGCAAATGGTCTCTGCACAAAGTACACCTAATTCCAGGTTCAAGTAATACTTCAAAAAAAATAGTTAAAAAAAAAAAAAAAGACATAATTTCAGCCCAATTAGAAATTATTTTTACACCCGTATAAGTTTAATTTTCCTCTGAGCTACAAATGCCCACTGTTTTATCTAAAATGTTCTTTAATTTGATCCAGAGAAGATTCAATGAAACACTCATTTACTACAGTTGGCATGCCTGTTCAGTGTCTCAGTCTCTTGGGACCGTATGATGAGAGTTGCTGGAATTTTGGTGCTCAGTCCAAAGCCAGTACAACGATATGACAGCAGGGATGCGAAGGCAGGAAAACGTACAGATTTTTTTTTTTAATAGTAGCATCAATTATTGAGGTTGGTACAAAGAATAGTATATGCAATTCTTACAAAAAGGTGCACAAAGAAAGCTTCACTGTAGAGGGCAGGGTGATACCCAGGAATAAAAACAGCTCTATAAATATGAAGTAGTAGTTAGTATATTTAGGTCATTTCAACATACCTAAGATTGTCATCACTCACTGTTTATCACAGTGTTTCCTAGACAATAATTTATTTCAGCTGGAAGTAAGAGGTTTTGCTTTGACAGCTTTTACTACTGCATACCAGCTAATTTCCTCACATCTCAGATATCCCTACCCGCAGGTCTGTTGTGACGGACTTTAATATAATTTAGCTGCCCATCTTATGAGTCAAACATCACACAAGAAGATTGCTACTCCCCAGTCTCTAACTGCAGGTTTCAATGGTAGTACTTATGATCGAATAATGTTCTGCTCTCTGGGAGATGTGTTGCAAACTAATCGAATAGATTGTTATTCGAGTTAGAACCTGCACCAGCTGGAGAGCAAGTTCATGTTCAGCTCTGCAAAGTGGTTGCAGACCAGTTCAAGACCTAACTATGCTGGGTACAGGTCAGGATTGTTGAAGTAGAATATATATCCATTGAATGGGGCAGGGTTAGGGAATATGGACAAAAATTCATATTGTGGTACTTTTAGGCTGAATGACAATATACAATATTGTATTTTTTAATGAACTGGGCTAAATACTCCACATTAAGTCAATGCAACACATATGACTTAACCAGCACTGCTCTTGATCAACAAAGCACACATGCAAATAAAAGCTGTGAGCAGCAGCAGTAACAAGTCTTCCCTGTTTCAAAATTTGTTGCATAATACATATTAATCCACAACTGAAAGGTTAACCTTAAATTTAAAAAAAAGAAAAGAATTTGCCTATATTTAAAAACTAAAACACATCTTTGTTCTAACAGAGCTAAGTAATGTTATACTATATAGTTTTAACTTTAATATTTCTGAAATTCAGACTTGATAAAATTTACAAGAAAGCCTTTACAGATGACGTAACGTGCTAAATATCTGTTCTATATCCTCATCAAATGATACTTTGCTGTTAAAATTGGTAACAATAAAAAAATGTAAAACTAAAAAAAAAAAAAATCACAATATTTTTATAAGCATAAAAAAACAATTGTGGAAACAAAACAGCTGTGTTTCAAACTGTATTACCTCTTCATATTTGTGTGCATGTGGAGTATTTGGAGGTAGAAGTAGTCAATCTCATCACTCCACTGCTAGTTCAAACATAAGACAAACTCATTTACAGATTTCTCCCTTTAATCAGTAAGTTTACGATGAGAAATTCAGTCATTTTTTCCTTGAAATTTTACCTCCCCATTCTATCATTTCTTTTTTCTTTAAAAGGTTTTAATACACTATCCTATGAGAGGAGGTCTGGATGCAGAGAGAGGGGTGGAGTTAGGGACATAGTATGAGCGGAAAAAAAACTTAGCTACACCCTTTCTATGAACTGTTAGACAAGAGGAGAGCAGATGGCTCTAATAAAGAAGAATAATAATAATGTGACATTAAGTGTATATCTCTGTCTAAAAAAAGTTATTTTGCCTCATAATATTGATATACAGCTCAGCCATAGAGGGAAGCCTTGCAAAGTTATTCAGTTGTGAATAAACTAATAATAAATAATAAATAAATAAAATTTTGAATCGACTTTGGCATTGGCAGTTAAAGATTATAACTATTTCTTTGGAAATGGAACAGAAGACAGCATTCAAATCATTCCTTTGCAAGGCTGATGTATTTGCTGTTTTGGCAACAGGCTACAGCAAAAGTTAAATTTATTCTTTTACACAACACACTCTCCCATTGACTCATTCAAGTGGCTCTGAAATGGTCAACTTTTTCTTTCTGCTGACTGGTCATAGCGCTAACCAACTGTGTGCAAGGGTAGTTTCATAAGCAACTGTTTTTGTCGCCCCTTGGATGGGGAGACGCTGTGCATCGTTTTCAGACCTCTAGTTGTAGGTCTGATCTAGTAAGCTACTGAGAGTCAGATAAATATAACAAATATCTGCATGCAAATCAACCTGGATTTGTGTTTATTCTGCATTTATTACCTGCAATTACTTTGTAATCCTGAGCTTTAAAAAACAGGACAGGAAAAACAGTTCACTGTACTTATGCTGGCCTATCTGACTGCAAAATAACTTAAATTAGAAGTTAATTTATACATGTAAACTGAAGTGTGTTGTGTGCTAGTGTCTGTGTCATGCACATCAAATGACTTTGGACACAGACAATAATGTTCACTCATGATCTAGAAATGTTCTTACAAAGCCATTTGTATTTAGCATCCTTGTAAATGCCCATACTATAATGTAAAGAACATAAATGCTCTTGTGTGATAATCAGTATCTAGAGAAGTATTACAGCCTATTTGGATAATATATAATGAAACCACACAGCACGTCCATCACTGACAGTTGGGCAAAGAAAACACAAGTTGTTCAGGAAGTTAAAATAAAATAAATACCCACATTAATTCCAAACTGACAACAAGACTGATCATTTTTAACTGACAAATGTGACAGAAAGGTTTGTTTTGTTTATTTTAGACTAATGTGATGGTGTATATTCTCAGTTATCCCCAGATACAAGCAAACCAGCTGCACATCAGTGCAGCCTGATAAGCCTGACCGTGTACTTGACGCCACGCCGCACTTCAAAACAAAACCGAGTAAACAGTAAACAGTTTAAGCCTGGTAACGTTGGGTGAGTCGGCTAGCTCTCGTCTTAACTTATCGTCTCACTTAACCATCGCAAACCTGCTTAACGTTAGCCGAGATAGGAGCAGTCGTCGATTTTAAGTGCGACCAAACGTTTTACCAAGTCACTGGACGTTTATATGGATTACTCCGTCACCATTATATCATGGATACAAACTGTCGTTCGTAATAATTTGGTAAATAAAGCCGCTGCTTTAACCGCGTTGGCCAGAGCCCTGATAGAGGCCATTACATTATTGTGGCTGCTGAGCTAACGCCTGCTAGCCACAGCCTGGCAGTCCCAACCAACAACAAACAGGCGTGTTGACTCACAGCTGAGGACACGGTCGCTTTTGACTTTGAAAATAAGCGCATGTGCAAGGTACAATTAGCTTACCTCTATTCCCACTGTTATTCTTATTTCACTGGCGTTTGGCAGGACATTGCACTTTCCCGAGAACATCAGCAGCCAACAGCATCCAGCCGAGCTGTAAACACAAGCCCAACCAACCCGCTGACGTCCGCACTGCGCATGCGTATGTACTCCCTGCCCCTGGCTGCCTGCTGCCAGCTGAGGTTGAATGAACCAAGGCACCTACTTTTATTAAACCAATACAGTATTAGTGTTTTATAGTTTTACTCATTATTCAGTTTAATTAAAAAAAAAACAAGAATGAAAGTCTGAGTATACAGAAAAGTCAGTCCTTTTGGGAGAGCTATATGATTTATGCAACCCAATTTTTTCACAAATTTTCTGCATTTGCCCAGAGATGAATGCAACTATTTGTTTGTAGCATATCTTGAGTTTAAGATGGGAGATGCCTTTTTTTTCTTTTTTTTTTGTTAATATCCCTGCCACCAAGCAACAACAATGAGTTGTGTGTGTGAAACACACCTACTCCTCTCACTGTATTGTGATCATGTTAGTGAATCCTGCCCAGCCAGTCCAAGCTTGTTTGATAGACAAAGTAGCATAACATATTGCAAAATAAAATTAATAAATAAGAAAGGGGAATATCGCTGATCAGATGTTTATACTAAAAAACTTTTATATAACTATGAATGTTCCAGGTATACTTTCAGCAAAATTGGATTTTTTTTTAACTTCTTTGTGTGCTTAATGAGATTACAATGCCACTCTGCAACATCTTTTACAGTTAGATATTACATCTGAGGGAAGTTCATCCCTGGGCAGTTTAAATGAATTGTTAAATGACTGAAAACGGAGGTACTAAATAACTACTTAACATCTGAATTTGACAGTCATGGGTTTTTCACCTATGTAAGATTTAAAAAAAAAAAACTTGCATTTTAGATTCATTACATTGATAATACTACCTTGCAGAGCCATTCCTTGCCTTTTGAGGGCCCGATACAAGATTCTGCTTGGATGTTCCTGTTTTATAAAATGCACTGGAATGGGGCGTTCCAATGCTTTAAGATCACTCATGGAGAGATCAGATTTTCAGATTCTATAGTTACATATTTTCAATAAATAAATTACAGAATTTATGAACTTACATATTTGCAAGAAAACCTGACAACCTGACTCGGTTTGCTGAGGCCAACTGAGCTACCACAACATGAACATTTCCATACTTCTGACTCTACAAACTTGTAACTTTGCAAGAAAACCCTTCACATCACGACACAGATGGTGCATATGTGGCCTAATTTATGTGTTTCACAATGAAGTACTTTAATTTTATTTAAATGGCTGCAGATGAATACTGATGAATAATGTCCCAGAATACAGTTAATATAAGCAGAGCTTGTAACTTTGGGGCCCCCTGGTGGCTATTAGGTCCTTCTGCAGCTACAGAGTCTGCATTTAGCTCGCAGGCATCACTGCAGCAATTTAGAAAAACACCTGTTAGAAAAACACTTCATGATGAAGAGTCCACCTTGTGAATTTTTAGGGAAAGTGTTGGAGGAGATTAAGGCTACTCTAAGTTCCAGAGAGACATTTTTTGTCTCCTTTTTTTTTTTTTAATACAACTGCTCTGTACTAGAGATTTTGTGACATTTTCTTTGAAATAGACCAAAAGAACAGGCTACTGAGATTAGTGTATTAATATTCGGGAACAGAAATAAAATGCCCCAGATTATCACATTTCTATTCGCGTGTTTCATCATGTGGACTGTACATTATCTTTTGCAATTTTCGCCACAGTACATAATTACACCAACATCCCTTGGTTAAACCATGTTCTCATTAGCTTATGTTCATTTTCTTAAACAATCTTAAAGCCTTCTTAAGATTAGTAACATTTAAGTTTTCTTCTTGGATGCATTTTTATCTCTTATGTATTTTTATTCAATATGCTTTAATAAAAAATTAATGCAAAGTCTGCATTTTTTAAATTCTTCCCCACAAATTTGAAGTTAAAAAAAAGAGATTAATAAATACTGTTTATTTTCTCAAGAGGACATTTTAAACATTACCAGCTGGATGGATATAAACAAACCGTGTTAAATTAAGACCTCTGTCAAATATGTAAGAAACCAGAAATAACAAGAAACACGAATAGGCACTACTGTTGTTGGTTTATTATAGCATGCAATTTCATGTGCTGTAGTCTTCCTTCTCATAACTCCATCTCTCAGTGCAACACAGAAACAGTCTGCTGCCTGGCCGAGCTCTCTAAAGGCCAGTGTAATACTGCTGAACAAGTCAGAAAATGCACAGAAGAATCAATGAGTCAGTAAAACAAAACTCAAACAGCTTCATCTATTATTAAAAGCACATAAATCATCATCACAATAGGTTAGACTTTACTCCAGTCCTGCATTACAATAAGTAAAAGGGAAACCTTTCACAATGTGATATTTCCAAGGAAATAAATGGAATACGTAACAGTATTATTCATTTCAGGGACTTTTCAGATGTACTGTCTCGTAAGGAGTGTATTTTCCTTCTTTTGAAACATTACACAACTGCCCCCATGATTTAAACATTTAAATATATCTGATTATCACAGGTTGTAGAAATGAGCGTTAATACTATAAGTCCATCTAATGATGGTGCCAGACTGTATACAATGACAGATGTGTACCATCTCTTAAAAGTTCATGTACATTTCAATCAAACAATAGATTTGCAAATTAAATGTCTAATACAGACATGAATAGTCAAAAAACATCATTTCCTCATATGTTTCACAATCAACAAACAAGCTTTTCGTTTTCAATACAATATAGAATAAAGAGACATTTTCTGGTCTAATAAAAACAGTTTCGGAAACCTCTCAAATTTAAAACAAAGAAAACAGAGTATACCAAGAAAAAATTACCACCACAACAACCAAATGTGGTTTAAACAGTAACAGTAATAATAATATAATCTCTATCAAACAATAAGTCATTTTAATGAGCAAGCAATTAAAATGCTGCAAGCAAACTTCAGCACTTGACGTGGCCACACAGTGGGCATGTGCAGAACTGTTACAGCGCTGGGTGTGTTGTATCACAACTACAGAATCGTCATTACTCCTCCGCCAACACAATAGGGACTATATTGCATGCATGACTCAGGAAGTCTGGATGGACAAAGGTGGTGGGGGCTGAAGGGAAACGGGGAAGGGCACTCGCTGGCAGTGATGGGGGAGGAAATCAGTGCAGTGCAAGTGGCCACTACAGCAGTGCTCCATAGACACTTATAAAGAAACGGGGAAAATCACTTTAACACTCACACAATACTGTTTTCACATACAGTTTAGTATGTATCCAGCCCTTTGTCATGACACTAATAGCAAAGCCAATATTGATACTGAGGCAAAAGAAAGCGTTGACAAATAATATCATAATGTTTAACACTTTGTCCCAGTTACGCTTTGGGTGAAAGGGTCACTTATCTGCAAGTGAAATTCAAATAAATACTTCCACAGAATATTCAGAGATATGAATATAGAAAAAGCCAAAGTTGCCAAGCAAATTAAATCTTCCCTGAGCGATTCACAGATGACAATCTAGCCTCCCCTACTGGAACACAGCGGTACTACAAGAGAAGTGTCTCACTCCTCAGCTTTGACTGAGCGCATCCCTCCGAGCATAGTTTATATGTCAGGAATATGAAAAGCTGTAGGAAAAATCGCAGGGATCGATTGTATTGTACACAACATGGCACTTAACTTTACATAACTTCAGAGGTGAAGTTGTAAACAGAAGCAGAGTGACAGTAGGTAGCCAAGCTTATTTAAATACCAGGGGCAGGTTTAGCGCCTGCACCAGCCCTTGCCTTTTACAGTCGGCAATTAACCCTTCAAGAGATTTTCAAGATAGAATTTTTTTTAAATAAAAAAAAAAAAATCATACTAAATTACTGGAAATCTTATTCTCTTACTATTCTGAGCAGCTACTGTCAAAGAGAAACTCCAAAGCCATTTTTTTTAAATTAATAGTTTGAACTTGACACTCAGTGAATCCACGTCATGAGGCCGAGGCAAAAGAAACATAATAAGGGAGTTTGAACTATTTAAAGATCAGTTACCTCTTCTCCTCCCATCCTGTCTGATTCTCAGTAGATTTGGAATTAGGTGTAAAAAAAATTTTTTTCCGAAGGAGTCTAAATGACTTTACATCCTGTATATCTAAGATAGATTAATATCTTCTTTCTGTTCACTTAAGTTGCACATGCCAGGATGCCTCGTGTCTGTAAAAAGAAGTGAGGCACGACAGGCAGGGCCGCATGGAAATCACCCAAACTCAAAGGAAAAAAAAAAAAAAAAAAAAGAAACGTGAACAATGAAGCAGGCTTTGGTGGATCAGATAGTACAGCACAGACCGGCGTTACACAAGACTGTCAGTTTTGTCTATGTAAAACAGACCAAACAAAACAAGAGAAACAAAGATACAAAATATCTCAACACAACTTCACAGAAGTTAGCAACACCAAAAAGAAACAAAAAAAAAAACAACAACCCAAAATTAAAATGAGCCAAAACATTTCAAAAAGTTAGACAAAGAGTTAAAATGTTGCAACACATAAGGTGGTGTCCCTCACTTCTGGTGGTTTCACTTTTAAACACCAAGCAAAACTTGCAAACGTGAATGTGATTGACCTGGAAAGGACAATAACATCTTTCAAAAGGGATTATATTTTGCTTATTATAACACCAAAGAGAGAAAGGCCACTTTGCTTAAAGTGTTCTTCAGTTGTGTGTGAATTGGAGTTTGGGCAGGTTGGAGACAGAGCTGTGATTGTTTTTAATCTTACAGTCAGCAGGACTGGTTGCCAGTATCCCTACAGGCTATGATTAAAGTATATTTAAGCCCAACTACCAGTCAATACGGTCTGTAACTGATGAAATGACTCAAACTACACCTGAAAAGAGGGTATCTGCACAAAAAATAAAATGCTTTCCCATCTATGAGTATGAAGATAATCAACCAAAGAACATGCAAATATTATTCTATTATGGACACATCTTATTTAAAAAAAAAAAAAAAGTTGAAAACTGCTTCCCATTGAACATGTGATCTCCAGTAATCATTGTGTTCTGTGATCCCGTAACAGTCAGGACAATTCAGAGGGTGACCTAAAAGATCATATGACTCATATCAAACAGAGGTTTGTTTCATGACCAACACATTAAAGACTCTGCATTATTTTCTCAATAGGGATTTTCTCATCCCTTTGAGAAAATAATTATTTCAGTCACACTATCAAAAGACACTGGTATTTAGTACTTTCCCTCAGAGGCTGCTTGAGGTGAGACACTGCAAAGATTAAAAGAAAAAAAAAACTTTCCCAACTCATTACTTACATCAAGGCAGTTATTCAAGTTTTCCAACATAAAACACAAATAAGAAATAATCTGGGTTTTTCTTTTTGGTGAGTCAACAAATTAGAAAAGGTCAAGAGATATTAAAAAAAAAATATTTTCCTCATTTTAAAGAGGAAAAGTATATAAGTCAGGATAAGAATAGCTATAACCAAGATATGACCAAAATCTTCAGCCAGACTTTTCAGAAGATGTAAAAATATGACGGGAATAACAATATCTATAACATCTGTTGGAGTGAAGATTTCTGGCTGAGTAAATGCTATAAAAATTCCTAAAAATGGCCTTTAAAGATCTTTTAAAAATGCACCAGTTTATAATGGAAACAATGGAAACCTGTATATGTATGGGTGTAGTTCAGGGATGTTGTGTTTAAATGCACAAATAAGCTCTAATGCAAGTAAATATGAGCTAATTGCCATGTGGAATGGATGTAATCCTGTAAAATCAGTCAGCATTAAGTTATGGAAGTGCACATATCCAAAAATGTCAAAGATGACAAACGTTGCCTGTGGTGTCTCACCTCAACAACTGCTTTGCTCTAAACCAGAGGCACGAAGCCAGGTGAAATCATCGCTACATAAAGCTGCCCAGAAAAAGCATTTCTTATTCTCGACCATGTAAAGAGACAGAAATTTGTGTAAAAGAACTGACAGAGATATTTGTATCTTGAAAAAGGGGATGAATGATCCCACAGTTTTCTTTGATCCACGAGTTTTGGGAGTTTGAATGTGAATCGGCGCTTGCTTATATGGAAACACATTTTCTTTGAAGGCACGAGCTAAAAAGCGTTTGAAATAAATCTGTTCAAAGCCTTACGCGAGTAGGATAGATGGAAATAAATGGACCATTTAGGATAACAAATTACTTGTTTCATCTCCTAAGTACACAAATTTAGTACTGAGAGAAAGGACCTCAGCTTTGATTCGAGGCTACCTATGGAAAATTCACTGAAGAACAAAAAAGAAGCCCTGCGAGTAAATATGATGAAAACATGAACATATGATAAATAATTTCTTCCAATGATTATATGTCGTGGTACGTAACAAATGCCTTCTGTGAAAAAAAACAACAAAAATAAAAACAGCTGTCAAATGTTCTCTGAAGTGACCAAAGGTGCGGTGACTTTTCCAGCCCTACCCCCAAACACGAAAATCACCACAGTACAAGGTGCAGTAGCATGTTTTCTCTTGCCCGCTGCTGTGTGACACGTACTTCTGCCCAAGAACCGCTGAATTTTGTTCAGGCATAATGACTGACATTTATGAAGGCTGGAACTGGTCGGCGTTCCTTTAAGAAGGATCTTGTTGTGGGCAGGTGAACAAGCATCAGGTCAGTGACGATCAGACCTTGTGTCCCCTTAGCTTCCGTTGAGCAGCATCTCTGTCCCAGGCGGTTCGGGGCACGCCCTGGTGGAAGCGTCGCCTAGTCGAGGAGGTCCGGTCCGCAACACTAGCTTCCCAATGCCCAAACCTCCTGAGACCAGCCCTCCTGGAGACAGAGACTTCCTGGAAAAACAAAGGAGGGAAAAAGAAAAGGAAGGTGAGATTAAGAAGGCAGTAGAGGCCAAGCCTCCACGATCATTTGATCAACAATACACTGCCTGCCCCTCCCCCACAACGACACCTCGGACGCAAGGTGATCCGGTGAAACAATGGTTACCCTGGAAATTCACCTAAAGGCCATCTTTTTTAGCAGATGAGCATCCATCTTTTCAGCTGCGAGACCCTCCGTTTGGAGGTGCTCCTCGACAGATGTTGAGAGAAGCGGAGAAGAGCAGGGGGGTGGGAGGAGGTGGGTAGAATCCTGAGACTGTGGGTTGGCAAGATCTAAGGACTCCTGCGAGGAAAACATGACAACAAAAGTGAGAATAGTGATAATAGTTCATGAAAACCCTTCCCATTGATGTGATGGATTCATTCAACTCAAAGATTCGAATCTCGCCTTGAGAAAAGGTACCTGAGACTTGATCTCTTGTTGGTCTGAATCTTCCATGTCCAAAGCGCAAAGTTCTAGCTCGATGTCTCGATTCGGGTCCGGTTCACTCTCATCTCGGTCCCGACCTTGGCTGAAGGCGGTCTGCTGGGCTTGCAAGTCAGACACGATTTTCTCTCCACTACTTACAGAAGTTCGACGGCCGTGCAGCTCTGATGCATAAAGGTGCTCACTAAAATACACAAGTACACACAGCAAAACACAAACTATAACTGTAACTGTTCTCGGCAACAATGTACTTGGAACCAGTTAAAGATGTGATAACCACAATGAACAGAAATGATAACACAATGATAAATGCTAATGACCCAGTTCTCTGAAGTGACCAACAGGGCTTCAGAGAGGCACTCTACAAAAAAAAAACAAATTGAAATGAAATGGCTTGTCTGTGTGGTAATTAACGTGTATGGTGCATTCCTTACTCTTTTCTCTGCCTACCCACTGGGTTTACTAGCCAACTAGTATCCTTTCCATAGTCTTACCTCGGGGAGGAAGTCAAAGGGGGCAGAGATCAATATTATGGAACTGCCTTCATATTGTTTTCAATTCTACTTCTTGCAAATTTTGAGAAACAGAACTGGGGTTTCAATGGCGCGAATGCAATTTTGAAGCCTTCAATTAGTGCAGCATTGTGTAGAGCATGCAAGAAAGCACAGCTTCTAAAGAAAGTTCACAAAGTTTTGAATTAGAAACTGAATGTGACTGTTGTACCTTTCATGGAAGCTGGAGAGGCTGGAAGAGTCAGATCCCCTGGAGCTCCACTTGTAGTCACTGTGATCCAAGTGGGGGTTGTAATCTATGATATAAAAGAGAAGGGAGCAAAACAAATCAAAGCTTCATGCACTGATGCGTTCAGTTCAATAAAACTTTATAAAATCCCTGAAGAAAAATTACACAAAAGACAAATAAAGGCTCTACAGATCATGACGATAGTAACAGTACGACCTTTGTATTTGGTGTGAAAAAAGAAAAGAAATTCACAGTGAAAGTGACTTAAAAGATTGCGTGATCCCTTTTGCAACTTTGTTAGGTTTTCCCAAATGTTCTCAGATGCTGTGATGTCTTTCCTTACCTTTGAAGTTGATGGGGGTGGTGCTGGCGCTGCTCTGGCAGGCGGTGGCTTGGACAGGGTCGGTGGTGTGATAGCCAGTGCGAGATGCCCTGGAAATAGCACCCCACTTTGAGATAATCGGCCCCTCGCTAAAAGGAATGATTGGGTCCTCGTCTTTCAAACGTCGGTAGTGATCCAACGAATGAAGCCACCGCTTCCCACCACCACTAATGCCGCCACCTCCCCCCTCATTATTGTCTAACTCCTGCATGAGGAAAACACAGGGACAGAAGATGTTAAAATAAAAAAATACGTATTACTTTGGATGCATGCTGGCAGGTGTGTGAGGATTCTTACAGGACGCTCCGAACAGGAGTGAGCCGACGTGTGGGTGAGAGTTTCAGGCTCAAAAGGGCTGAGACAGGGTCTGACCGGTCCACAGGACCACGGAGAGTAGTGCGCCAAACTATCCTCACCTCTGAACCGGCAGCCAACACACTGCCCTCCGCTGCTTTCCACATGCTGAAAGAGAGACGTTTAAAAATCAGATGCATTATTTTGCTTCTTGAGTAACAGACTTATCTGTCATATCACTACAGATATGACAACTACCTAACTAACACTTAATAAAAATGTCAGTCAGGTGTTCATACAAAGGACTGCAATGGATACACAAGCAAGTTAAAAAGATATTCTGAGGTGTTTGTATAGGCGGCTGCGTGAGTGCATGGCTGTCCTTTCGACATGTCAAAACTGTGACAAGGAGGTGTTTGTGAGTTAAGATGGGCTCTAGCTCCACAAGGTCACTCAAAATGAGGTGAAGGGGTGAACGCAGTCTTGATTATCTCCTCATTTATAAACTACAATATGCCAAGAATTTAAATGTGGCATGTGCGTCAACATTCACATGGAGGAAGCTACTATGGATGGAGATACAGCAGTGCCATGGCAGAAAACACTTAAAGGCATGCAAGGAAATCAAGGAAACCATGGGATGTCCTCAATGATGAGAACAAATACTGATTGCTTTTCACTCATTGGAAGATCCGAAAGAAAACAGAGGACTGCAAACATTCAGGTAGAAATGTATAATATATTTAGCTATGAGGTAATTGCTTTTACTATTAAAAAGACACTGAGGAATAAAATACAAAAATATGTATCAAATAGCAAATAAAAAACAATTCTTTTTTTTCCAACAGGTTTAAGTCTTCCATTCAACAGTGTTTGTTTTTAAAAACACACAGTGAGATGCTGTCACTGCTTGGTAAAGTGTCTCTTCTCATTTTCTCTTATTCTCCTTTCTCTTCCACACTCACACACCCACACATGCCACAATTGTGCATTCCTCCACAGTTGCTAGGCAACTATCTCCCACTTGAATATCATTGGGCACAATAGAAGTGTGAGCTTCTAGGATAGGAATCAATTGCAACATTTTGCAAAGTAAACATAAAAACAAACCAAAAATGTTTTGGAGTATTACTTTAAAGACCCTGCAGTGACACTTTTTATAAGCAGGTCACAGGGGGCTTACAAGAGGAATTTGCATGCCGGTAAATACCCATTACAACGCTGTACGCAAGTGCTCGTTTGTGTATCTGAGGCCACTTCGGCTTCTACCTCTTTTCCAAAATCAATAGTGAAGATGGGGGAAGACTGGGAGGGCCTGTTGGTGTTGTGATGGTGGTGATGATGAGCCCACTGTTCATGCTTCCTTCTGAACAGGTCTTCATAGCCCAAAGGAACACGTCCATAGTCCTGAAGCAATCAGACATAATTAGAAGACATTCAACAGATTATTATATTACCATCACTCTAATAATACTCTACATATTGACAGTTCAGTGCAAATGGCATTAGATAATGAACACATGTGACACAAGACAGGATCAGTGCATTATGAAAACATGAATAATGCAGCTCTTTGAGTAGCCAGCTGCATCTTTGGGTTTTAGCCTGGAAAAAGAGACTGCAGCAGGCAGAGATGCAGTTACTGACATTATGAAGTTTGAAGCAGAAATAGATTGTGTAATTCAACAACTTTGGAATTTTTGTAAAAAAGGCTCTTTGCATCATCTCAATGTTGAATATAACTCTTCTTGGAATTATTATTACAGTAGCAGTAATAGTAGTAGTTGTGCATGGGTTCAAATGTTGCTGTGACTCACTTTTGGTTATTTTTTGTAACACTTTGTTCCTCTGCTCCCCCAGCCTGCACACCCCACACTGAAACCATTATCTTCAAAAGTGTGCCTTGCATTACAAATCATCCAATTCATCACAGATAATGTAGCCATACGTGGCACTAAATGATACCACAGCACTGCAACAGATTTCACTGGTAAAGCTAAATGATGATCTGAGATGGAGAGAGAAGCGAGTGGGAGAAGCAAAGACATTTCTGGATGAGAAGTGGGAGGACCATGATGGAGGTAAACTCTAATACTGCAACTCTGTCACTGGGAGGAAGATACATGTGAGGTTATGTGTGGGTGTAAAAACAATAAGCGAAGAAAAGGAAAAGCTGCCCACAAGAAGAAAAAGAATCAATCTCTTCAATTTAAGTCCATCATAACTGATTAATATACTACAATATGTTTTATTATACGTAAGGAAATTTTAAAGATCTTTTTTTCAGATTTGTGTGGACGTGTCTGTGTGCTTTGAAATGTTTACGACTGTTTATTTTAAAGAATCACTGAGTGTTGTTTCATCATTTTTTTTAATTAAGGAGAGACATTTGAAGAAGGAATTAAACAGTATCCCTCCACCCAGTCAAAAGCAAGCCCTCCCTAAGGACGTGGTATGAGCTGTGCCATATTTCACATACCCTGTGCAGCCCTGGACGATGTTCAGCTCCAGAACAGTAGTTGCTATCTAAAGAGTTGAATCTCTCCCTGAGTGGAGGCTGGTAAACAGTGGAATGAAGCACCTCTGGAGGCAGTGAGTTACTTCTGGCATCCTCTCTGTGGTACAGCTGGAAAAAGTAAACATTAACATAAAATAAGTTACATAATTATGGAGTTAAGTGTCAGTATGACAAATAACAAATGACTGACCTGAGGCCTCCACACTCTCCTGCTGTCATACAGGGGAGCATAAACACCATGAGCAGGGGCCAAAGGTCCGTACTGAGGCTGCCCTGGGTGGGGATGGAGGGTAGGAGCTCCCAGTCGATCTCTAGGCAGGTGTGGTGGGTACCCAGAGGAAGTGGAAGAAGGTGGGTGTGGTGTCTGAGGGTCGTTTGGGTAAGAAGATGACGGAGGACCCAGTGAAGGTGGCAAAGAAGATTCTGGGACATTGGAGGATCGGAGGAAGCGAGCCATACAAGGCTTCTGAGGAGGATGAAGGTTGGATGGGTAGTAGGAACCTGCTGGAGAATACCAGAAAAAGAATTTGTACTCATTTAAGAGTAAAATAGCATAGCTTAGAAGAAATATCTTTGTTAAGTTACACTTTTTCAAAGAAATAGACTCACAGGGTGGTTGATAGTGGACCGTGTCATAAGCAGGGTGGGGCTCCTGGTAGTACAGCTCTGACTGAGAGGGATGTGGTGAAGGCAGAATGAACTGACCGTGTCTGGATAGGGGAGCACTGCTATCAGCACGGCCAGCTGTGCTCAAGGGAGACGATGCTGATGAGTGGCTAACAGGAGTCCTGGGAGGAGAGATGGACTTCCTAGGGAGCAGAGACAGGGAGATAGAACACCTACATGACTGGTCCTAAGGATGAATCAGAAACCGGAAAAATCCTTTAGTAAAAACGCAATGATATAGAATGTAAATCCAGACATCCAGACTTGTAAATGTGCTTTTTAGTACAAGAATATAAATACATATGAAAACCTTTTTCAACAATGTATTTTCTTGGCCATACACAAAAAGTAACACCATGCTGAAAGTATCACTAACACTGATGTGTTTAAATGTACAAACAATAAATCTTACTGTTCTGCTGACTGCATCGTGGTTCTCTTGGTTCCACTCAGCCCACTGGAGCCATTAGCCCCACTCATTCCGTTTGGTACTGCTATCTTCCTTTCCTCTGCCATGTCCGCCCCTCTGGAGATCAGCGACGGATGAGTCAGGCTGGGGACTCCCTCTGTCACGGCAGCAGTGTTCTCCCCCGTGCCTTTGAGGCTCGGGCCCACTCCTGCGGACGCATCTGTACGAATGCCGCTCTCCATGGTGAATGTTTTATTCATAACGCCCGGGGCTAGAGGGAATCCACGACCCACAGTGCTGGTCTTCTTGTTCCTCAGTCTAAATCTGTAAGGAGGAGGCATGCCAGCAAAACTGAGAAGACTGGCCAAGATTAGACATGGATGATAGTTAAAACAAACATGCTGTATGATCTCTTGTATGAACTATGTGAAACACTGCATTGAAAGTGGAGTTTGCGTGGTCGCTTGCTCACTTCTCCAGCTCGTCTTGTGTGTGTGCAAATGTACAGTTGGTTCCTCGAGGACAACCGCCCTGCTGGCGAAGATCTCGGCACATGCTGGTCTTATACTTGCTGTTGGCCTGAGGCTGAGCAACAAAATGAACATTAACATGCGCTCCTGGAAATTAAGCACTGATTTTAATTTTCCAATTTGATGCAAACAAACCAACTCTGTAAAATAATGTAAACAAACATTTCTACAAGATGATCAAAGTTATCGAAATTTCTTTTTATGCTCCTCTGCATCCTCGCTTGCTTTGCAGGGACAGTGCAAGAGAGCTTAACTGCCATGTTCGTAGCCTCACAGACAACTACTGTGATGGTCTGCTCTGACTGCTGCAGCCTAATGAACCAAGTAGTTACATAAATCAGATGTTTTCCAGAATCCTTTGAATTTGTGGTGAAGACTGAACTTTCACCTTTCTCTAGAGCTGCTTAAGGTTATCTATGAGCTAAATCAGTGCCACTTAAGGATTATGTACAGAATACTGAGAGTATGTGTTTCATGATTATCAGCCTTGTAATCAATGAAGGCTGATAATTTACATCAAATGAGCAAGCATTGGGTTATTAAGTGCTGCAGAAACATGTTGACATGTCCATTTAAAGTTTACATTAGCGTCATTAATGCCTATATAATGAAATGAGTCTGTTATAATCTGTTACATTGACTTTTGCGTTAATACAGCGTCTTCTCACTTTTGGTGGATCACTTGTTGATGTTATTTGTGTAATAATAATAACTATTGTGCTTTTAAACCACACAAGCTGTCATTATCGTTTGTTTAACACTTCACTAAACATTATAGGTCTAGTTATATGTCGGACAGGATGTGCGTCTGTGGCATTCGTGTTGCGGTGGCAACGGCCCACCTCTGGATTATTAGTTGCTAGCTTTGGTTCATGCAGTGACTTTGTAAGTAATCTATTTGGTCCGTAGCTGATGAAATTTATTTTGCATTGGTTACTCATTACTCTTTTGTGTTTCCACTTTTGCAGCTTAGGTGAGGTCCTCTCAGCGGATCCTTGTAGTCTGGGGAAGTCTTCTGTACATCTATGAGTGTTTATTTCTACTGTAGTTGTGAAAAACTGAACAATTTGGTACTTTTGGTCTTCTAGTAACAGTACTCAGTGAGGTGATAACTCTTTAGGTATCACACACACTCAAGTCTGACTCTTGAATTTAAAATCAATTGTTGATTTAAAACCCTTTGATAAAATTAAAAAAAAAAGGCCTGAAGTCTGAATCTGTTTAAGTGCACTCCCTGTAAAAGAGAGAGCTTAAAACAATGTCATGGAATAGAAATATCTACATTTTATTATAGTTTTCATTTTAAAAAGTTTACATCAAAAGATGATAACACAATTATTGCTATATAAAATTATGAAACCCTGGCTAGTAGCTTCCTTTTATATGTCGCTGATTTTAGTCTATCGATTTTTGTCACAATGGTTTTTTTTCTGAGGAAGAAAAATTGTAGAAAAAAACACTTGAAGTCACAAAATTCCCTCCATATGTAAGAAATTGATGCACTGTTATATCTTTTGCACCATCAGCGTACCTGTGGAGTGTCGTGGCTCTTCTTGCTGAAGTTCTGAATGAATTCCACCAGTCCATGAACCACCAGTTTTACAGCCAGCATTACACTTTCCAGCTCTTCCCAGGATGGTGTGGGAGCATCTGCACATACGTCAATCAAAAAAAATCAGATTAGCAGAGATTCTTAAAAAGGTATTATATTATATAAAGCCCAGTTGTGGGGATAAAAATGTATATCCACATAAAAAAGCTGCTCACGTCTGTCTCATATGAGTATATTTCTCTGAAAACCTCAAAAGTCAACCTTTTGGAGCATCTGCGGCTTGGGCCTTAGTTTCAAAACACAAACTGAAAGACATTCGGTTTGTATAAAAAGATAACATAGATACAGATCTTCTCTACTTTTTTTTGTTTTGTGTCATCTTTTTGTTATGATCTTATTATCTAACAGAGGCAAAATTAAAAAATTATTAAAAAAAAAAATTAAAAAAACATGTCACTGAGATTGTGGTGTTTGAGGAAATGAACACCAGTGTCTAAATTTGAAAAAAAAAAAAGCACAAACAAAACTGAAACCAAACTGACAGGCTAAAATCAAAATCTAGAAGCAAGCACTGCCAATTTAGCATCTTTACTCTTTGGATAATAAGTTTCTGAATGATTTCAGTTGAAAGACATGGCGCATGCAGGGAGAGCATCCATTTAGAAGAACGGAATTACATTACAAGCAAAGACATCTCGTGTTTCACTGTATCATAACACAAACTGAAGTAGAATAACATAGTGTGCAATCATTCGGCAAAATGACAAGCGGGTTTAAACAGAGCCAAAGCACTTGGTTCATTTCTGAGTGCTGAATGAATATTCCTGAAGTTAATCAATCATCATGCTTACTTGATTTGTTTTTATTAGAACATATTTAAAATGTGGTTAGCATTCATTTCACACTTGTGACAAACAGTTGGAAATGTGAGGGCCACTGAAGTGTTTTCTCTTCTTTCTCCATGCCGCTTTAGTTTCAGTTTTGAACTAAGGGAAGTACCTGGGTTGTGGTCTATGTTGGCTAGTAGCTCTAGGTGTGGTCTAAGGCTTGTGAGGTTCGCAGGGTCTCCTGTCCTCTGCAGAACGATTGTCAGTTCCTGAACGCTTTTTGCAAATGACTCTGGAGACTGCAACTACAACATATATGAAGGAACACGATAGTTAGTCTTAAAAAGATCATAATTAATAGCAGTAACATGTATTTAATTCATGCTTCCATGCAGGCTTGTTAGAGACACCATTTAAAATGTCCAGGTTTATCCAGCAGTCGTGGCTGCTAAAAACTATTCTTAAAGACATTCCTGGGAATCGTAAAGACACCTTGTCAATGATGGACTGCATATGTGACTTGTGGACCAGGTCTCCGTACAACAGAGAGGACCACTGCTCAGGGGAGATTCGCAGGCCTGCCTCCATGGCGATGTGGACGATCTGAGCGTCATGTTCTCTCCTCAGCGCCTCATAGGTGCGAAACTCCTCCTTCAGCTGCATCAGCGAGGAGTCCTCATCACGCTTTGTCACCTGATGGCGAGGACAGGCCATGAGGAGGAGAAAAAGCAGGGCAGAGTAAGCGATAGGAGAGAGAGACGGGACAGACATGGAAGATCTTTGCATAAACCCCAAATCAAATTTCACTCCCATATCGGCATAAATTTTAGTGAAAAACTCAACATTTTACACCGTGGTACCTCTGAACTCAGATAAAATTAGATTTTCTTTATTGTTTTTTTTTTTTTCAATATTAAAAATTTGTCTGTATGTGCAGAAAGTGAGTGTACGGGGTGTCTTTGGGAATTTTAAAGCCCACACCAAACCTCTTTGAAGTAATTTCATGTATATATTTCACCCTCGGCAAATATATAATTAGGTGTAGCTCATGAATTAGTGATATTTTTATCTAAGGGTGAAATATTCTTTCAAAATGTCTAACAGTGGTACAGTACTTGCACTATTCAAAAGATAACGTAATCCACAGACCTTTCTCTTTGCATGAATGTGGTGTCTTCAGACTCATAAACTCAAATTCTGATCATACAAAGGGACTCTCCCTTTTCAGAATCTGCCCTATGAGTAATCATCATAAGACACCAGTAAACACACCAGTAAACACACCACATCCCCCCCAGATCTGAAACACAATTAGATCTCCAGTAGTGCTCGAGCTCCTGCCACTCTCCATCCTTCTCTTCGATCCTGTTCATCTATCTTTCTCTGTATCTCTGTGCGGTCTGCCTTTGCCCTGCCAGGCAGGACAGTGAGGGCAAATATAGACCACGGTTACGTCACAAGCAGATAGCTTGCATTTCTGCCCTGCCAGCGATGTCTGACATCAAGTAACAGGCCCAAAAATACAAGCAAACACGAAACATCTCAACAGAGCCCAAACTGTAGATCAGAGGCTTTAATGATATTAGCAGCACCAGTATTTAATAGGGAGTGATAATAATATTGTGGAGCTGTCAGACGGGGTCATGCCAGTTTAGAGAATAATCCAGAGCTTAAAAAGGGGGGTGGGCTTTCCAAAGTGGACTCAGATGCCTTGAATAAAATTGGGGAAATGGTATTTCTTATTTTTTTTAAGCGTCCTTGATTAAAACCTTGCCAAGAAAATGATTAAAACTTTGGAAAGTACTTCTACTGATAACCACTGCTTCACAGAATCAAAATGAGACTCTTTCATAAGGTTTGGGGCTCAAATGATCTTTTGATTGCTTATTATTTATTGTACTGGAGCACTTGGCAGTTTGTCTTCTCGCATTTTCATATACAGTATGTGAACACATATTCATTTGTCTGTTTTGAAGCTCCTTCATGTTGTCCATACCTTGAAGCAGGAGGCCCGGTACAGCAGCTGCACCACATGGCCTATGCTGGTTTTGGAGGCCTGGGGGAACCGTGCCTCAAGCTTCTGGACGACAAACAAAACCAACACCTTCCTGGAAAGAGCTGAGCCATCCTCCAGAGCCAGCAAAACCAGCTTCAGAGCATCTTCTTGCATCGCTGATGAGGAAGAGTCAGAGGAAGACGTGGGGATGGTGGGAATGATGCCAAATGGCAGGGAGCGGAGGAAGCCAGAATGATAGAGGGAGAATGTAAAGAAGATAGGAGAAATGTTCAGCAAAGACAGCATGTACATCCATGTCCATATCCAAAGATCTAATGCATCGAACACAGGTGTCCTCAGACTTTTCAATGAACTCGTTCTGTTATCATGGTGAGAATTTTATCCCAGTCAGAATCTGCCCTATGAGTAATCATCACAGGACACCAAGGAAATGCACCAAATAAGAGTTTGAAATGGAAATACAAACATCTCGGAGAATTTCAGAGCCAACACCTGGATGCTAGAAGTCCACTGATTTAAAAATGTTGAAAATTCCTTTAAATGTTTACGTTTATCTGAATTTTCCATCAGCTGAGTTTTTTATCTGTCATGGAAAACATGCAGTATTATGTGTAAATTCAACAGTGTGTTCATTTTGCAGAGTGCAAAATGAAAATACATTTTACATTTTGTAAAACACATTAAAAACAGGAAATGCAACCGTATCTCACTGAAAAAAATTGGCCATAAAAAACAACGTATCCCCCCACATGCAACTCTTCCGCAATGCTCTGTGAAATGTTTTCTTGTGTGAAATTATATACTGTTTTGTTTTGTTTTTTTGTATTATGTGCACAGTATTCTGTTGATTTTTTGATTAAATGCCAGCATGTTTTCTGCTTTAGTATTGTTTATATGAAATGCATTTCCTGCATTTTATTACTTTTATTTTTGTAAACAACATCTCCTTGAATACTGCAGCTGAGTCTTGAGGAGTATTCTTTTGTCAGCAATGGCATTTATTTATTTCTTATCTTAATTTTGCCAGTTTCAAACTCACCTTAAAGAAGAATTCTTAATTTCAGTGCCTGAACTCACAACACTCAAGCACTTTAAACTTTGACAGTTTAACTTGTTAAGTTGGTGGTGGCTGCGAGAGAAAAAGAAAAATTGTGAGAGCTGTAAACACTCACCGGGTCCCAGAAACTGGCAGCCGCGGGCCCTCACTGCCGCCCAGAGGTTGGCAGAGAGCTGCTGGGGGTTCTGGTGCTGCAGGATGAGCTCAGTTACCGTTCGTTCCCCCAGAGACCGGCATGCCCGCACCGCTCGCACGCGGCCCTCTTCCTCGACCAGCTGGCAGTTCACCAGGGTCACCAGCTTCCTCTGCATAGGCCGACTGAGCACGCTCGGACACAGGTTCGTCACACCTGTAGGAAATGAAAACTCTGGGGTTAAGCTGTAGACCTGTGGGTGTTTAACTTCATCAGACATCCTTTAACTGTTCAGACATCGTCTCAGTAGAAGCCTATTAAATAAAATGAGAAAAGAAAGACTCATCGTTCACCCACGCAGCCATAACCACCCCAACCTGTCCTACTGCGTGTGAATACAAGCGCTCGTCTTGCATAACATTTTGTCTTTAATGTTTCTTAAGAGCCCCAATCAAACGCAAGTGTGAACTGTAAAATTATGTCATTAGCAAAATAAAACCACAAAAGATGCCTGTGATTTAATAGGAACTGGATGAACTGCTTTTGTTTATGCTAATCTGTAAGATGTTTATGCATAGAGCTTAATTTTCCTGCACTACCATAAAAGTACAGAAGCTTCCAACATTGTGAGCGTGTAAGAAGTAAGACTGCCAAAATACTGTACGCAGGCAGCTCAACTGCAGCCCCCGCAGTCTGAATGTGAAAAATCTTTTTGTCTTGTACCAAATGTCCAGTGTACCGTCATGTACCATCGTTAGATGGACAAACACGCACAGTCGGTACCTTTTGCGCCGCTGATGGGTTTCAGGTAGAGAGCCAGTTCTTCTACACAGACCTTGCAGACCTCATAGTGCTCAACCTCTGATGCACTGCTCAGGCTCACTGGCTGTACATCTGGGATCTATGATCACCACACACACAAGATACGCATACACATTAAATGGATGAATTCAAAGCTTAAGTCTCAGTGTTGCTCATTTAGACAGCACGTCTCTCTGTCCAACTCACCTGAGCTCCGACCAGCTGCAGCAGGGCACAGTTGACCGGCAGCAGGTCGATGTCGGTGCTGATCGGCGTCTGATCAAAGGGGCAGGCCTTGCGGTGCAGTTTGTGCAGGCAGGTCTTACACACCGTGTGGGAGCAACCCAGACTAATGGGCTGGTGCCCGCTGCTGTCGAACTCATTGAAGCAGATGGGACAGGACAGGAACTCCGTCCACTGGGCCGCCTGCACTGGCATCCTGCCACCACGCCACTGAACGAGGCGTCACCAGGTTTAGGGGGAATGCATGTCAACAGGCAACAGCAGCTGCTCACCAAGGCCAACGGTGACTGTGAGGGAGCAGAATAAAAATATGTTTTAGTAGTTTAGACGAGGCTTTAGCTCACTGAACTCTGTTAGACATTCATAAGCAATTCATAAACAATTAAAAACTGTCTCGTTGTAGTCCAGACGAGGGCCTTGGAAAAATTGATAAATGTACCATATTTCTACTATTATGTATAATCAACAGGACAGTTATATCAAGATCAATTTCAGCATGTAAATAAACTTCATAAAAACAACCCAAGACAGTATATATAAAACCATTAAAGGATGCAGCAGAAACACCGAGAGTGTCTCGTGTAGCACTGGTGTGCGTCATGCTCAGAAAACGAAGGAGCTACGTTAATATCATTGCTCCTCCGACTCCTTTAAACACAATGAGCAGTTAACTAAGTACACATGCACCCCTGAGCATCTCTTTCTGTTAAAGGCAAATTTACTGGAGCAGAGGTGAGCTACACTCTTAAACAAAACAACTGCCAATTTTTAAACAACACATGCTGCATTATTGCCCAGCAGCCCTATATTAACACATATTTCTAATCTAGATCTGCACCTCATTTATCGCATCAAACCCTTAACTAACAAGAGAAACAGATATCAGCAAAAATAAGCAAAAAAGAGAAGTCATTGAGTAACATAAAATCTGAACATCTTCACTGTTTTGTTTTGTTTTTTTAAACAGATTAATCAGTGGAGCAAGATATCTTGCTGGAATCCAAAAGAAACGTAAAAACAAAGACATGTACCTGCAGGAGATCCCAGAAATAGATGTGTGTGATTGAGCGATGAGTGAGTGTTAGTGTGAGAGAAAGAGCGATACCAGCAAAGCAGAACCATCCTGGCTTCCCGTTTCCTTCTGTTAAAACACGCCTTCACTTTTCTTATAAAGGCTGAGATCATGTTGAATCATAATAACACTGCAAGAGCACATCGGCTAACAGACACTCAGAGACAGAAATGCAGGACAAGACGGGCAAAACCCCATTGTACAACATCCTGTTTCTGTAGAAGTTTGTGAGATAAATTCTCACTGTTTATGTCAACTGTTCCCAAACATCTTTTACTTTCTGACTCTCACTCAGCTTGTACGTGTGAATGTTTATTTCAGAGAATAAATAGTTTCCAGGGATGCTGACCTGAGTCTACTAATTTATTATAGAATGAGACAAACTAGATTACACATACATGTACGAGAAGGCCGTCATCATCATGGGGAAAAGGAAAAATTAAAACTACTCTTGTGAAATGACTAATATGTGAATCTTCTGCAAAAAGTAGTTTTATTTTTGCGTAACTGTCTCCTTTCAGATATGAGCAAAATCACAGACATATTCATTTAGTGAATGTTGAAGGCTCTTCAAAAATCTGAATCAGAGCAATAAAACTAGCGATCTTGCTGCCTTCATTTATTATTTTATCATCAAATTATTTAAAACCCGATTAAATAGTTACTTTAATGACAGGATAATATTTCCGCCGACTGTTATTTGAGGAACAATAAATACACCCTGGTAATTAAAAGTAATGGGTTGACAGCAGCTTTCTTGGAAACGTACTCTTTTTCCAGTTTCACTGCATCTTCGAACTGTAATGTATTACCACAAATATATTATGCAGTTCAAAAATATATTCTTGTTTATTTTCCACACAATACTAGCATCAGCTTTGTGTGTAATTTAGGCTATTATCTATTTTCCAGAAGGCAAAGTGAACGTAATTAGGAGTATTGAAGCATGCAAATATAACAAAAGCCAAATAAAAAATTCCATCAGACCAACAGGTTCTGACTTGCTGCTTTCTTAGAGCCGCCAAGATCTCTGTGATTCCTTTTGCACTTCAGACACTTTAGCTATTTTAACCTTTTACAGTGTTTCACAGTTTTACAGTAAAGCGAAACATCAGCAGCAGTTAGAGTAGAAGGTATATGTTAATTATAAAACATAGAAACTTTACAGTAGTGTAGCTTCTCAATCATGGATACTATTGTGATCCTAAGTGCTTAAATACACAACCAAGACAAAAAAAAATTCTATGGTAATAAAAAAGAAAAGTCCAGCAGACTTTCATTTAACCACTTACACTCAAAACCCACTCTGCAGCAATAGCATTTCTGACCCCATGCAGGCAGCACATCACAAGAAAGTTCATGGCTATGCTCCAGCTCATGCACTTGTACACTTACAGTTTCCATTTTGTTTGGAATTCATGATAGATAAAAAGTCCAATCTTGACAATAACATGGTCATAACCTGAGTAAAGCAGTCGGAGAACAAAGTTCACCATCGTCATTTCCATCAAGACCACAACAGCACTTTTACACTTGGACAACAAACTGCATATGTAAGAACACTGCACATACTGACCTTTGTTTGCATGCACTTATGAAAGTGTGCTGTTTGTGTCAGCCCACGCTTTAATGCACAATAAAGTGCACCTCTAGTGGGACAGATTGGTACTGCGAGACATGGCTGCCACAGTATTATAACTGCTTCTTTTGTCAACACAGCAGATGAGTATGTCCCCATGAGATCAGATGTGGTGTTGCTACAGAGTGGCTTTAAGGAAAGATATTTTCAGTAGATTAAAACCACTTATCTTACCATACAAGACAACAACCGATGCACTTCGGCAGGGTGATAAAATGATCCCATTTTAGCACTGAAAAGCCTCAAAAAATAAACTTTTGTCACTGCATTGTCCCAGATTGCATGTGTAGCTTAGTTTGAATGCTTAAAATAACAACACCGGTAACACAAATAAGGAACTCCAGATCACTCTGGGCTTTATCATTGTGCAGTCTCAAAAAAAAACAAAAACAGCCACTTTGTCTCCCATATTGTACTTATACCAGAGAAGTGGCTCTTCTTGCAGCAGCTAGTGTTTTTAGATCATGACCTCCCCATCAATAAAAGCAAAGCAATTCACAAAACAGAGGCATCATCCTTCAGGCAGACAGTCAGTCAGCACCTGTTGATGTCAAAGTCTGTTGCATCTGTTCAAACTCCTCATCAAAACAACAGCTGGTGGCCTCACAGGACAGGAGCCATAACAACTGCAGAAAAATGGTTTTGGATACGTAGTCGTGAAATAACGAGTACGTGCTAAGTGAAAGAAAAGCCCAACTACCGATAATGGCGGTTTTATAAAAACGTACGTGAATGCAACGCATGTGTTCATCAGTCGACTAAAGCAAAACAAAACAGGCAAAACTCGAAACAAAAAAAAATTACGACTAATTTTAGTTTTTGGGGGTTTTTTTAAATAATCAAGAGAAGTAAGGAAAGTAAGAGCTCATCTACGAGTGACGCAAGCGATTTTTCCCAAATCCGATAACAAATACGCCCCCTATTTTGCCATAAAAAATCAACTTTTTACCATTTTTTAAAAATATATATATATACTGAATATATATTTTCCATATAATATCCACGGCAACGTGGCTGGTACAAACCGGTTGATGTACGCACCTTCCGCGCTGCTCGCGCTGGCTGCTTGACCGCGTGGACAGCTCCGCTCTGTCCTCGCGCGTCATATTTCCTTCCGCGAGGAGCTCAAATATAACACCAAACACTGCCATTGAAGCCCACGAACTACTGAACCAGAGTCTGAGAAAGAGTGAGGTAACAATCACGTGAAAAATAAAATAAAATTTAAAAAAAAAAAACATACATAGACTGAGGAGTGATTTGAGAAGTAGGTGGGGAGTTTTACCTTGGTGCGTAAAACCGGATGAAACTCTCTCTCTGTGTGTGTGTGGGTAGTGTGGCAGTGTGTGCTCGCGGATTAGGGAGTGGTGCAAATTCTCTTGGGTGCAACTTTTAGCCGTGATTCACACGCTGGAGTCACGTTGACAACCACCTGTTCCTGTCCTGTGCAACTGCTGCACACTTATTTTTCAAAGAGCCTCACACAGAAGTGCAGCCTTAACCCCTCTCTCTCTCTCTCTCTCTCTCTCTCTCTCTCTCTCTCTCTCATTTCAGGCACATCCTGTTGGGCCAACAATTAGATTACCTTGCATCATAAGGCCTGCATTAAATATCACGGTTTACACAAGACTTGCAGTATTGGCATGAATGGATCCCTACTTTGGTATGTCACATGCACACATATATTAGAAAAGCCCCCTGCAGCCATGAATGCTTCTAGTCTTGTGACAGCAGAAGTGGGTGTGTATTACCACAGCAGACCACAACTTCCTCATCATGATCCTCTTCTACACCAATTACTTCAAAACCAGGAAATCCACAGAGCAGAGAATGTGACATCTGAACGTCAAGAAAGGAGCATCAAATTAAATGTGGGCGAAATGCAAATCGGGCTGTTGAAATTGTTAAAAGAAAGACCTTATAGTGAAGGATGAGAAGTACAACGTTTCTTTACAGGCAAAAGTTGGCTAGCTATCATCTGGCTCTGGATCACCCTGAGTCTTCCTCCTTGTGTGTGCAGAGGGATGTGGGGGTTTCTTTTGGCATGTCTCAAAGGGAGACACACAGAAAGGGATTGTTTTTAGAGAATGTTTTTCAGGAGGAAAGAATATCCTTACAATAGTATTTGGCACATCCTGTTTTTGTTTTTCTTTCTTTTTTTTTTAAAGAAGTCATATTGCATTTGTTTAAATTTGACACAATTTCATAATGTATTAATGAGATGTGTGTATACATCTTTGGTTAAAAAAAAATATCAGTGATGAGTACACCAGCTCCCTTGTCAGCATATTTTTGTAGCTCCAATCATAGCAGCTGGTTTTAGGGGCTAGAGTCAAAAGTCTGACGGAGGTTCTGCAGATACTTCGGTGAGGACCCGCTGAGGGAACTGGTAGCAAAGGTAACTCTGATGGACGTACGGTGGGCGTGTCGGCTTCCTGAGCAAAATGGCTGCACCCAGCACGAAGAAAACGAGGCTTCTAATTCATAGACATTCATAGAGGGGGCATCGTTTCCTACAGCCTTTTTAGGAAATTGGTACAGCTGCTTTTCAATTTGCAAGAGCGACTTGAGGCATTCTTAAGAAAATGAGTTTTTTTTTTCTTCTGCTGTATGCCAGCTATAAAGTTCTTGTGTTCTTTGTAAGGGGGCCTTGGAACCTAGCTGTGGCATACTTGCTGCCATCTTATGAAAATTGTTGTCATAAGGTGGCCATACAGCACCCCTATGTACAATTCATAGCAATCTCAAGTCATTAGTAGGAAGATCCTATGGCTTTCAACACATTTAGAAGGGGTATATAAGTGGTAGCCGTCCAATGTCTCCAAAAATCTGTGTCTTGATCATCACATCTGCTA
>JAOWBL010000004.1:9958208-9969891 GCA_028564865.1 Zenarchopterus dispar | reverse complement strand
GATAGATAGATAGATAGATAGATAGATAGATAGATAGATAGATAGATAGATAGATAGATAGATAGATAGATATAGCCTCCTGAGACCCAAGGAAAAAAAGTGTCTTTCAATATCACGTTCTTTGTGATGTCCTGGCTGTTTGGAGATAAAACAACAACTCACAATTTAGAAATTTATAAAAACAATTTTACTTTGCTGCAGTTTCGCACTCTGTATCATGATGAAAAACAAACTTCCTCTTATCCAAACACATGAGATATCATTTGAAAGGCCAGGGTGTCCTTGTGCATAGGATGTACTTCAGGCCTTGGTAAGGTGGCTCAAATAAGTCAGAATATATAAACCAAAAACCAATGTCGATTACAGGGGACAAAATGTATAGGCTGGGTCTCAGGAGGATATATATATATATATATATATATATATATATATAAGATTTACCCTGTCTGCACAATTATTTAGCAAGGGATTATTTTGACCATATCATCATTTTATCCTTAATTTCCAACTCCAAGCTGTATAAACTTGAATGCTTATTGAATTTAATGCATATCAGGTGATGTGTATTTGTGTAATGAGGGAAGGTGTGGCCTAAGGAGATCAATACCCTATATCAAGGTGTGCATAATTATTAGGCACATTCTTCTTCTCAGGAAAAATAGGCCAAAAAAGAGCTTTAACTCTGAAAAGTCAAAAATTGTAAAATGTCTTTCAGAGGGATGCAGCACTCTTGAAATACCTAAGATGTAACTGCCCCATGTCAGTTCAATACATTCTCATTTATTTATTTGGTTCCTACTTAACTTTCCCTTGTGGCGGGCTCATTGGTTGTTTGTTTCCACATCGTACCACTTCAATAATACACCACCTTGCAGAATGCGGGAAGGGAGAAACAACACAGTTGTCTCCACACTCGGTAAAGTCAAAGATAAAGTTAAAATAAAGAGTTACAACATTAAATGTAAACAAAGAAGACAAAGAGAGAAGAAAGGACAAGATTCAGCCCCCTGTGGTAGTGTGTAGCCTACGAGGTTTATTTTATTGGTGTTTTTGTGTAATTCCTTTAACTTACCAACTCTACATTAGCATATTTTCGTGATTGTGTATCTTCTTTTCTTCAGTTCTCACCGGTCGGTCGGTGACTGTGAATAAACTCTGTATTTTCAAATGATCTCGGGCCTCATGGTTTACTACCTGGAGGACCTACATAAGATATTGAGGTGTAATCACAGAACCATCAAATCTTTTGTTGCAAATAGTCAACAGGGTTGCAAGAAACATGTCGAGAAGAAAAGATGCAAATTAACCACCAAAGATTTGAGAAGAAGCAAAAATGAAGCCACCAGGAACCCATTATCCTCCAGTGCTGCCATATTCAATAACTGCAACCTACCTGGAGTGTCAAGAAGTACGAGGTGTTCAGTTCTCATAGACATGGCCAAGGTAAGAAAGGCTGAAACCCTACCACCTCTGAACATAACAAACGTCAAGAATGGCCCAATAAATATCTGAAGACAGATTTTTCAAAGGTTTTATGGACTGATGAGATGAGAGTGACTCTTGATGGACCAAATGGATGGGCCCGTGGTTGGATCAGTAACGGACACAGAGCTCCACTTCGTCTCAGATGCCAGGAAGGTGTAGGTGGGGTACTGGTATGGGCATGTATTATTAAAGATGAGCTAGTTGGACCTTTTTGGGTTGAAAATGGACTCAAAATCAACTCCCAGATCTACTGTCAATTCTTAGAAGACACTTTCTTCAAGCAGTGGTACAGGAAAAGCTGTATCTTTCAAGAAGACTTTGATTTTTATGCAAGACAACACTCCATCACATGCATCAAAGTACTCCGCAGCGTGGCTGGCCAGTAAAGGCCTTAAAGATGAAAAACTAATGACATGCCCCCCTTCTTCACCTGATTTAAACCCTATTGAGAACTTGTGGGCCCTTCTTAAGTAGGAAATTTACAGTGAAGGTAAACAGTGCACCTCTCTGAACAGTGTCTGGGAGGCCGAGGTTGGGGCTGCTTGTGACTGTTTTCAAAAAGAAGGGTGGCTATAGTGGTCACTGAGGTTTTTTTTTTTTTTTTTTTTTTTTTTTTTTTTAAATTTTATTTAAAAAAATGTTTATTTGTAAATTTTGAGTTTGTTTATTATTTTCTCTCTAACAAGTGAAAATAAACAAATGAGATGGGAAAATCTTTGTTTTTCATTTAGTTGCATAATAATTCTGCACACTAGTAGTTGCCTAATAATGGTGTACATGCAGATATTCTCTTAAGAAAGACAAAACTTCACTTTTACTACTTAAATGCTTAGGTTTGAGAGTTTAACATTTTTGATTGACTAAGAGCACTGTAGTTATACAATAGCAAAATGAATCCTCAAAAATACAGCTTGCCTAACTGTGCACACAGTGTATATGCATACATATATATGAAGAATGAATGGTCGGTGGGGGGCTATTGGACATGGTTTTTTTTTTGTTTGTTTGTTTTTTGTCTTTTTTTTTAAAATACTCAGTCTACTGGGAGCAGAGCTTGCCATAGAGTCTGACAGCAGAGGAGAGGAAGGACCTGCAATATCTCTCTGTAACATATTGTGGGTGAAGAAACCGCTCAGTGATGGAGCTGTCCAGGGTTCCTACAGTCTCATGTAATGGGTGGGAGACATTCTCCATGATTGATGACAGCTTTGGTGTCATCCTCCTGTCCCACATAACCTCAACGGGATCAAGGCTGCAGCCCAGGAAAGAGCCAGCTTTTTTCACCATCTTGTTTAGTCTCTTCCCCTTGCTGCCATGATGCTGCTGCTCCAACAGACCACATCAAAGAAAATGGCTGATGCAACCATGGAGTCATAAAAGGTCCTCAGAAGGCCTCCTTTTTCTCTAATTGATCTTAGCCTCCGCAGCAGGTGGAGTCTGTTTTGGCCCTTCTTATGTATGGCCTGAGTGTTGTCAGTATAGTCCAGGTTCTTATTAAGTTAAGCTAAAGCATCCTTGAACTACTTCACTAAAGAGGGCTGGGTTTTTCATTAGCTGCAACTAATCATTTTCTTTATTTAACCATTTATTTTCCATTTTCATAAATAGCATGTGAACAGTCATTAATAGAGTTTTCTTCAAATGCAGGCTGTGAGAAGTGCTGAAATTTTTATGTAAAAATAAAATAAAATAAAGCAAAGTAACATGGAGGGCTCATAAAACCTCTTAAAAACAAGTGTGTTACCTTTGAGCAGAGCTGTAAGGATAGACATCTCAATGTCCTGCTGCCCCTCTGAGCCCATCCTGAACACTGTGATCTGCACAAACAAACCAGGAGGAAGTTCATGTCTCACACTGGAGCCAAACTGGAAGTTCTGGATGATGCTGAGGAAATGTTTTAGACTGAAATTAAAGAACTGATTACAACAAGTACATGCTGAATGAATTTCACAAATATAATCAGATGGCAATGTTGATTCATTTTTTTAAGCTCTGAATCGGGGATTTGAATCTGGGTTAAAAAAAAAAATCAATCAACTATTTGGAGTAGAAATTCAGGTTGAATTTGCAACTCTGATGGAAGCTCTCAAATGAGGGCAACCCTCAAATATCCAGCAGCACTGACAACCTCATTCATGTAATGTGAGAGCAATGAATTCATTGTATGCACTTCAACTGTTCACAAAGCAAGATGTACATGTTCCTGCATTTGTGAAACTGATAGAAATTTCTGTGCTTCAGGGCAGGTGCTTTGGTGTTTCGCTTTTCAGTTTTTGTCAAGTTTCTGTTCAGTATTGAACTCAAGAGTGGAACTCAGATCAATATAGTGAATGAGTTATGGATAGTTGAGTAGCTTGTGGAGATCTAGAGAATGAGGGTGTTGAGAGGGTGGTGCTGGTGGAACCAACCCTAGCCCAGTTCCAAAAATATCACAAAGCTGGCCAGCACTTCTGTACCCAACAAAGACTGTGAAGATCTGGTAATGAGTAGACCAAAAACCAGGGCTTTTAACTAGAAGTGATGATTAGATGAAGCAGGTGTGTCTGACCTGCTGGATTATAGAGAGAAGCCAACCTCTGGGAACAAAAATATACTCGAGTTCTCCCAGAAGGAAGATGGCCCAGATCCCAAAATTGTCCCTCTTTAATACTCTTTTTTTTTTACTTAACTAAACTTACAGAAGATGTGTAGGAACAGGGTCTAGGAAACTGTTAATTAGAACAGTCTGATTTAAGAGAGGATTTGACGATGACATTTAATTTTTTTATGAGTTACAGACGTGGCTTATCAGCAGCATAGATTTGTACACGTGAATGTGTCTGTGTTGCTCTACAGCTAAGATACCTCACTTCAGTCTGGAAGACTACCACAAACTTCTGCAGAAGATTGCATTGATCGAGACGAAGATTCATCAGCTTGAGGTGAATGTGGAGGTGAAAGGACTTTGTGGGAATGAAACTACCAGAACACTGGGTCAAAGTGGAGAGCAGGGATGTGCTAGCATGCAGCTTACTAGCAAACTGTCTTACAGTGTTCAAGAACTCCAAATCTCCACCTGATGACCTGAAAACCCCTGAATCTTCAAAAAAAAAAAAAAAAAAAAAGTAAGAAAAGAGTAGGAAAGAAACAAAGGAAAACCAAATGTGGAAAAAAAGAGAGGGCAAGAAATGTTGATTGTGGGTGATGATGCAACTAGAAATATGAAGGATTAAAACAGCAAAACCACCGGAATATACTGCTTTGCCAAGAACAGTCTCTGACATAGAGAAAGAATCCCAGACATCTTGGATGAACAAACGACAATAAAATACATTATCACAGGGACTGATGATGTTGTAAAACAATAATCTGAAACTATGAAAATTGATTTCACTACACAGTTAAAGACATTCATCAGCAGGGCTCTACAAATAGTCAAAGATGGATTGAGAGCTTAAGTTGACTGCTGGCACTAAAAACCAGGATTTTAGCTGCACGTAAACTTATGTGGACTAGACTTCATAGACAATTTTAACTTTTTCTGAACTTTATGAACATCTGCATACATATGTCTGGAGTGAGGCTCCCCAGGCCCCACCTACAGATAGTTCCATCGCTGAGGGTCTGTCACACAACCTGAATACTCCTAAAGGTGGACCCTAACCAACCTTCTCCCCCCTCACTGCCTCCTCCAGCCCTCCATGTCTCCATGTGAACACCCACCAGCCTTCCCCAACCTCCCCCAAGCTGTTTGTATCAAGATACAAACAGCTTTCATAGACTTGTCCAGTCCTCCATGACATGCTGATGATGATCCATTAATTTGAATCAGGTGTGTTGATGGAAGGAAACATCTAGAACAGTGTTTTTCAACCACTGAGCCGCGACACACTAGTGTGCCGTGAGATATTGTCAGGTGTGCTGTGGGAAATGATCCAATTTCACCTGATTGGTTGAAAAAGCCATTGACTGGCAGAGTAATCATGTAATACTCTTCCATATCAGTAGGTGGCAGCAGATAGCTAATTGCCTTGTACTTTGAGACAAGAGAATTAGTGATACATGGATGCAACAGGTGGCGGTAAAAGTGGTATTGTGGCTAGAGAGACTATATACCAGGTGGGGCCGACCCTGTTCCTTGAGAGCCGCAGTCCTGCATGTTTTAGATGTTTCCCTGCTTCTTCACACCATGATACAAGTGGCTGTGTCATTGACAGACTTGTTCAGACCTTGATGACAATCTGTTAATGGCCTTTAACCAGAATCAGGTGTGTTGAAGCAGGGAGACATCTAAAACATGCAGGACTGTGGCTCTCGAGGACCAGGGTTGGCCACTGCTGCCATATACCATGACAGTGATGGAGAAGTTTTTGAAAAGGAAAAATGCTAACTTTCATTTGGACAGTGGACAAAATTCAGAACCAGATGAAGGCCCTAGTATGAGTGAAGGTCAAAAGAAAGCAAAGATGGTGAGCTTGAGCAAAGTCTCTGGCGCGAGGTAATACAACGAAAGCTATCTTTCATTTGGATTTACTTTCACAGGGAATGTGATGACACCGACCCTGTTGTGCTTGGTGTGTGGTGAAAAACTATCCAACAGTGCTATGGTCCCAAGTAAGCTTAAATGTCATCTCCAAATGAAACACCCTTCATTTCAAAACAAGAATGTGGAATATTTTGTTTGCGTGTGTGAACACACAGAGAAACAGGCAACTTTCATGAGAAAAACCACAAAGGTAAATGAGAGAGCCGTTAAAGCTAGCTACTACATTGCTGAACTTGTAGCTAAATCAAAAAAAAATCCCGCAAATGGTGGCGGACAGCCTTGCTATTATATACGGAGGTCCAATGGTTGTGATGCGGCAAGGTTCTGGCCCGTATGTATGAGCTGTGGGAGGGATTTCAAGTGTTTCTGACTAATGAGAGGTCAGATTACGCAAAGCTGCTTGCAAGTGAAGAGTGGTGTGCAAGGCTGGCATACCTGGCAGATATTTTTCATCATCTGAATGAACTGACTCACCAATGCAAGGCCGAAATGAAAACCTGCTAATATGTACAGATAAAATACATGGATTCCAGTCAAAGGGGCACCTCTGGCAGCAACATGTGAAAAGTGGCAACCTTGAAATGTTCCCACTCACCAAAAAATGGCTAGATGTTAACAATGTTGCATTGTGCAAGATAATAGTTAAACATTTGAAAACTCTTGAGGAGACGTCATTTTTATTTCTCCTCAACTTTCACTGAATGCATTGACTGGGTTAAGGACCCATATAGCTCAGCAGCATTGTTGGAAAGGACATTACTTTACAGGAGCAGGAGGAACTAACTGAACTGAGAGAAAATCTTGATTTAAAGCTAAGCTTTGCTGATTTACCTTTGGACAGTTTTTGGCTGTCTACTGCAAAAGAGTTCCCCATTCTGGCAAACAATGTTATTTTGACATTGCTCCCATTTTCCACGACATATCTTTGTGAGGTGAGCTTTGCAAGTCTGACTGCTATAAAAACTAAAAACAGAGAAACTGAGAACTGTTGAGGAAGAGCTTTGTGTGTGTCTTTTTTTCTTTCCCTTTTTTTTTAAAAAAACATTTTGAATTGGTGGTGTGCCTTGTGATTTTTTTTCAATAAAAAGAAGTACTTTGGCACAAAAATGGTTGAAAAGCACTGATCTAAAACATACAGGACACAGGCCCTTGAGGACCACATTTGAAGAGCCCTGCTGTAGACCATAAGATCCTTCTTGACAGACTGTAAAACTGGGTGAGGTTATCAGGTCTAGTTTTCAGGTGGTTCAGATCACATCTTGAAGGCAGGAGTTTTGTTGTTTTGTTTTTCTTTGTTGAGAATAATCTGAGATTGTTCCCATGCCCTGTGGAGTCCCTCAAGGGTTGATTCTTGGACCACTGTTATCAGATTCTACATGCTTCCCCTAGCTTAGATCATACACAACAACATTCCTCACCACTGCTATGCAGATGACACTTAAATTTACTTGGCTCTTTCACCTAATGACTCAGGTCCATTAGACGCTCCCTGTTAGTGTCTGCAGCATGTGAATAGCTGGATGCAGTCTAGCTTCCTTCAATTAAATCAAAACAAGGCAGAATTAACCATATTTGGTAACAAAATAGAAAAAATAAAAGTTGCTCCCCAGCTTGAGTCCAGAAATTAAAAAAAAAATCAAGCTGAAAATCTTGAACTAATGATGGACGTAAGTTTCAACAGTCACGTAAATGCTGCAACTAAAACAGATTTTATGACTATGATAGAAAAAATAGTCTTGCCACTCTGACCTATGTCATGAGTGCAGTTTACTGCATGTCTTTGTCATTATCCTTGGTTTGGTACCTTGGCACCTGTTGTTTTGCATTGCAAGATTGTTATGACGGTCGGCATGAAGCTTCTGCCTCTGTTTAAATCTCTGTGTGTTCTGAATAGCTTTGTCACCTATGCATGGAAACTTGAGATGTACGCTCTGACCCTTTTGCATGCAAAAGCTAATTAAATAATTCACTAATTCGAGTCATATTGCAAGTCTTTATTTTAGAGAGCTATTATATTATTTCAGTCTTATTCAGGTATTGCAGTCACCTAGTGGCTAAAATGTATTATACAGAGGTATTAGACACTTTTTTCCCACAACAGTTTGATGACCACAAAGGGATATCGGCTGTGCTATCGGCTTTTCCCCCGTTGCAGAGTACACATCCCAGGGAGACGACCTGTGAGCCTTACCCCAGATAGGATTTAAGGGATGTGGCCTGATGTCAGCTTTGGACCAGGGGAGGTGTATTGTGATGTCAGAAGAACCTTTCCTGAGAGACACTGTTTTTATTTTTGTGTAATTTCTGTTTTTAATTGGACTTGCACTGGTAAGATGACTAGGTGAGTGAATTTTGTTGTGTTGTCCTAGGTGGATGTATGTTTATTGTTTAGCTGTGTTTTGAAGCTTGTGTGTCCAGTAATGGAGCTGTGGAATCTCTGCTTGTTTGTGGGTTTGAGCGTTTTGTACTTTAGAGTCTAATTTGCTGACTGTTTTCCAGTCTTTTCTTTAACAGCATTTTGTTTGATCTCTAAATAGTGCTACAACCCAGTTGGACTGGGGGAGAATAACTAGTTGATCTATAATTATGGAACAAACTAATGCTAAGACCGATCCTATTTGGGATCCACATGTATAAGACTGGTTGGGTTTACGAAACAGTCGCCCATCAGCAAGAAGGGGCTGGTGGAAGAGCAGCTAAAGAGAGCTGCTTCCCAGTTGGACTGGGGGGCTTTAGCGAGGTTGTGCCTGGGAATCGAATATGCTAGACTCAGTCAGACTGAGCAGGTTTTGTCAGTTTGTACTTTAGAAACAAATCTGGGCTGGCAGCAATGGCTGTCTTTGAAAAACAGTGGTACACTGTCGTGTGGACACAGTGGCTATAATTATGGAACAAACTAATGCTAAGAGTTTTGTGGCACTTCTAGATGACTTTTGTATGAAGATATGTATGATGTGTGATGAATATGGTTATTTCTGGGTGAATTGTGTGCATGCGTGGATAAAGCTGCATTTCATTTCCTCCTAATGGCAGTCTGAGTGTGAAAATATTAATTGATGTAGAGGAGAACTTGAAATGAGTTTAATACCACATAATGACGACATGGCAACAGCTTTAAGAGTTGAATTGGACCGGCATCTGGACAGTTATGTCCACCAATGTGACCCAGCTCTGGGTCTGGGACGTGATTGTCAAGGCTCGTTTTGATTTCAGCTGTGAGTATGTCTGCAGCAGGGGTTGACTCTGCTGGGGGGTAATGGATGAATTGGAAGAATTTGAAGGTGTGAGGAACCTGTTTTTTGGGGCTGAGAGTACTCTTAGGCTGAAGGTGAACAATTGGATGAAATTGCAATTATAGAGGAAAAAAAGGAAAAGGGAAAACAAAGGAAAAAAGAAAAAAAATGAATGGGACTGAAACAGAGTGAGCCAGTGTGAGATGTAAGATCGTGGTCATGGATGATGGATGGTAAAAATGAAGGAAGATGAAAACAGGTTTTTTTTATGTCTTGAAAAAATTTTTTGGTTTAGATGGAAATAAAGAGAAAGAGGCAACTTTGTTGCAGTGCCTTTTATGTGATTAAAAGAATAAAAGAATAAAGATCTATCGTTTGAAATGGAAAAAAGAAAAAAAAGAGAAAAAAGGAGAAAAAGAACTCTTGATGCAGTCGAGGTATTTTCATGAGTTGAAGTTTGCGCCTGTGTTGAGAGTGTCGGACTATTCCTGTCCTTTTACCAAACGATGGGTTAAAATGATGGTTAGAGGTGTTGAAATGGACTGCATCAAAATTTCCATAGAAGTACATTAAAGAGTAAAGACTGAAAGGATTTTTTGGTTATTCTTCTGTTACCAACTTGCTGTTTTACTGTTAGTTAGGTTATTTGGGTTAAGTTAGGTTATATCTGGGTTAACTTAGGTTAGTTTAGACTGGCTGATTTGGTTTGGCATTGACACTGACTTGGAGTTGTGTAAAGTGTTCATGAATGGTTGGTTGAGCTTTTGATTAGAAAATATTATTTCAGCTTCACATATAAATTAGTGCATTTATAGCAACCACTATCTCTGTAGACCATAGAGGTCTTATATCTGTCAGTTGGAAATCTGTACTTTTGTTTTTATTTTATATAGTGTTTTTGAAATAGGCTGATAGTTGTGTGCTGCTTTTAAGGTTACTTATTTTCTGGTTCTCTCTAATAAACATTGAAGTAAAGATGATTAGACTAGCTTTTAGTTTGTGGAGTTTGATTAGAGATGAAATTCCTCCATACATAAACATGAACTATTTCATGATATGTTTATGCCAAATGAACTACTGCTGTATGAATTACTGTAAAACTGCAAGTGACTGATTATTGCTGTATGTGTTGAGGATTTAGACCTCTGAATATGGAGTTCCAGACTGACTGACCACTGAAAGGCTCCGATCAGAGAGCAGAAGAGTCATCAGATGATTTTTAGACTTTTACTTCAGGACTGAAGATTGAAGTGGTACAGAGTAGTGAAGAGAAGATAACCATTTGTAAACTACAAACAAACAGTCACACAATCATTAACTTAAACAATGCTAATTTCCGATTATCTCAATGTTTCAGAAACAGACATTTTAAAGAGTCCAGATCCACATTGACAGGTCTTTAACAGAAACAAAAAGAGGTAATTAGCGCTGCTCTGCATGAGAGCGTGAACGTGACAATGGGGGAAAGGAACCGCACAATCCCTTTCAACATAAAACATATTTCAAATTAAAAACATCACTAATATCTAGCCTGAAGAATTTGTAACAGTATGAATAAACTTTAGTCATCGGGTTAAACAAAATTATCACTGATCAATTGGAAAACTGATTATAACCAACTTTGTGAGGGGAAAATATGATCTAAAAGGACAATTAGAGATACACTACTAGAGTGTATAAATACAACATTTATCAAAAATAAATAGTATTAAAACGTCCAGTATTAGAATCTGATTATTCCTTCATCTGAGATGTACTCGAAATGGAATAACAAGGTCTCCTACATATGCTGCTTGGAGTCTGACTTTTATTTTATTTTCATTTTTTGTTTTGTCTGCTGTGGTGATGCTCTGCCTTGTAGGGGTGGTTCCAACTAATGTCCACTCTGACACAAGAAGACAGGATGGAGGTGTGAGACCTGAACACATTTGAGGTGTGGTCATAGTGGAGTATGTCTGAGACTCGGGGGAAATACCTGGATGATCAAAGACAGGCCTGATGGAACTGAATTTCATCTCTTTTGATCTCTGCTGTGGAGGATGTTGATGATGGACTGTCCAATGTGTGTGTTTATCTGAAGCAACTGAAGGACATTTTCTTCTCAGAGACTGAAACTGCTGATGTGCGTTTACATTCACCAGACTGACGATGTGCTGTTGCAGGGAGACAGTAGTGGTGCTGGTCCTGTGGAGGACATGGAGAGCTACGCCTGACCTGTCCAAAGAACATCTGACCTGTCCAAAGAACACCTGACCTGTTCCTGCAACATGGAGCTAAGACCTGGCAAGTCCCTGGGCATGACTAAATTTAGAGAACCGTATTTTTTATAAAATAAAGTTTTTCTATGTTTTTACTTTGTACATTTTATTACACACACACACACACACACACACACACACACACACACACACACACACACACACACACACACACACACACA
>JAOWBL010000004.1:9936160-9958108 GCA_028564865.1 Zenarchopterus dispar | reverse complement strand
CAGTAAGGTATTACAACATTCCAATTCTTCTTTTTTTCATAGATAGATAGATAGATAGATAGATAGATAGATAGATATAGATAGATAGATAGATAGATAGATAGATAGATAGATAGATAGATAGATAGATAATTTAAGTAATTTATAACTCTTTGTTTTTAAATAGATTATTACACATGATTGGAGTCCACAAAATTAAATGTGAAGTACGAGGTACTGTATTATTGCGAATTTGTGAAGAAAAGTAAAGGCGCAGTTATCTCACGGCTTATTTAGTTTGCTTTTTCAGGAAATGTGCCCCAGCTTTTTTACACAGTATGTCAGGACTTAATGGGCTTTAGGTCGTCTGGGCTCTGGGATTAATATTTAATAAATAAATAAAACTTCTGTGCCAAAGACATAAGAAAGAAGGACGACTACAATAAACGGGTAAAAAAGAAAAAAGAAAAAAAGAAAAAAACAATCAGCTTATGGCATGAAGCTCCGCCCCCGACAGTGTCGTCACTAGCGATACTGTATAAATATGAAGGAGTCTTATCGGTGAAACTAACGGGCGAACAGTACGGTCAGGGTCATGAGAATTTGTTTTTCACTTAAGGAAACAAAAACAACCAATAAAAACATGAGTTAAAGCAAATAGTACGTACGGACTTACAAAGTCGAGGAAACGACATGGAGAGCGACAGCATGGCAGCTGAAGATCAACTAATAAGGCAGCGGTGCTTATGGTGACAGTTTTTTTTTTTTTCCCCTCTCTCTTTTTTTTTGCTCAACCGTTACATTTGTAGCATAGCTAGCTCGTGCCGCTAGCCCGTCCGGGTCGACGAGCTGGACTTGGCGCTGACCCAGCGACGTTTGCTGACGTCAGGAAGTTCGACCAACATACGTCCGATCAAACCGAGTAAGTATGTTTTCATAATATAAGCAATCTTTGTGGAGGCCTGACATACTTGACATACTTCCCAGTGTGGTGAAAAAAACTTAAGAAATACAGTTATCCCATACTTTTTCTGTGGCCGGTGACGGCTTCATTGCCTATTTTTTAAATGACATTTTTGCCATACTTTTTAGTTTACAGTACGGTATCGACAGTTGAATAGTTGCGCAGTTGAAAGTACTTTGCAAAAACAAACAAACGAAAAGGAGAACAGAGCATATGTCTCCTCTCTAAGATTTAAAATGCTCTTTAGGAGAAGATTTAGGTACAGGTGTGATATTATTAACTTACTATGCATTCTCGAAAAAACATATGGTATATTCGTATTTACACTCTTGTATTAGATATTCTTATTTGATGTGTCCTATTGCAGCACAGCGTTTATGCAGTGAATCCATGATTTATGTGATCATTTGATTGGTAAATAGGTTTGATAGTGCCTGACCTTTGTTGATTTTGATGACGTTTATGTAAAACACAGGTTGTAGGTATAAGGTCTGTATCAACTTTTTTAACTGTTAGAAATCTGGGGAAATGATTGTTTGATGATCTTTTGCAGTAAAATTATGATCCATGCTAGGAATCAGATTTTTCACATGGATCTGAATGGACACATGAGACCACATGATCATGAGGCTGATCTGGTATAAAACCTGCCACTCCATCTTAAGGTTACGAGCCTAACTAACAGGTGGATCATATTTTTCCAGTAACCTTTCTTGTTCTAACAAGCAGGGCTGATTGGATACTTGCAGAGGACCTGTTAGAGAAAAGAGCCACTTAATGATGTGGAGTGTCTTCCAGACAGCTGTTTGCCACTTTCCAGTATTTACGAATAAACATAAAAACTCTGACAATGGTAAATTGGTGAACACTGGTAAATTAAAGCTACCAAATATGCAGCTCTAATTAGCCATACACACTACAGCAGTGTTGTTTTATCAAAAAGTTAAACCGTCTCTTTATTAAAAACAACAACAATGAAAAGGCTAAATAGAGGTGTCTTAATGTGAATAGCTTGCAGAAGTATTGTTATCAATAACTATGTACATTTATGGTACACTGAGTTTCTGTGAAGCATTCACAGCAATGCTTCTGGTAGGTTGTTAGTGTGCTTGCCACTATTTTTGGTCAACCATACTGCCTTTTGTTTAAAAAAAAATTACATCTCTAAGATGAGTTGTACATTCACTGAGCTTTGTCATGAATGCTTCGATCAGTACTGCTCCTAATTTGTTTAGATGGAGTACGAAAGTTTCCCTGGTGCTGCTATTTGTCAGTACCTTTTATTTTATTGTTCTGTTCCAAGTGACATGTACATTTTATCTGGAAAGCATATTATATGCAAAATTAGGATTGCCCACTAACATAATCACATTACCCTCCCCTTAACGCTTTCATGCCTTTGTTGTTCTAGTGCTGTCGGGAGACCAAACCTCATAGTGGGAGCACTTCATCCAAATTCATTTCAGCATGTCTGGCCTTTTCACCTACTGTTGGTTATATTTGCATGTCAGTATGTCTATGGTGATATTGATAAGCCTGGCTCATTTCTTGGTCAGGGTATTGTTTAGAAAGGTTGTAAAGAGGGATTCATTCACTTTTATAACTTTTTTAAAGGCTGTTGGAGAGAATATTCAAATATTTTCAACACTGTCAGTGAGAGATGTAAGAGGTGCATCTTTTAAATAAAAAGTACATAAACTGAGGTTCTGGTGATGGCAGTGATATTTTGAGGTTTTCAAATTATTGGAGGTGCACTTCATATCACTCCCTTAACACCTGTGTCATAGATTTTCAACAAAAACCTCACATTAAAGTCTTTTGGTGATTATGGACCTTTGCAGATCTGTTGTATAAGTCTGTAACAGTGTCTGTAACAGTGTTTTAAGTCTGTAACAGTGTATAAGTCTGTAACAGTGTTTTAGAGGTAAGCCTAAAATACTACCAAGTGAATGTTTTCTTGTTATATGATTGAGCTGTCACATGATTCAAATTGTTGCACATTCAATAGATGATTCATTTTATAAGCCAGTTCACTTAGTTCCTTTCAGAGCAGAAAATTTCCAGTTTAGCTGTCATGATGTGGTTCCTTATTTGTCTGGTTTTGAGTGGGAAGCTTACAATTTGCAGTGTTTCTATCATAGCTAACCAAAACTACTAATATGGATTCTCATTCTGAGTGTATACGGTTGAAAGAACTGCTTGGCTGAGGAAGTAAAGCAGTATCAGGTTTTACATGTATTACAACAAAAGCTATGGTTAATAGTATATCTGTTTTTGTGTTTCAAAGAGCAACTCGATATGAATGTTTTTTTCTTGCAATGTTTCAGTTGTATATAGACAGTGTTGATTCATTTGTCAAAGCATTCACACCTATGTTAGCTTTTTACTTCGATGTTTACTGGAAGAATATAATCATGGGTACAGGCATGTTATGGGGAAGTACATTATTCTTGCATCATCATTGTACAAGATTTTATCCAGGTCACACCAAGAATTGCTCTGTAAGCATCTGTAATGGAGCAAAATTAATTGGCTAAAAAACAAAACAAAACAAGAAAGGAGTTAAGAGAAATAATAAATAAAAAAAAAAAATGTTTTTTGCATTAGCCCTTTGCTAAAATAGTGGTCAGTGGTGTGCTCCCATCCTGCATTCTGGTGTCTTTATTTGGCAGTTTAGCTGACTTTGTTGTTGGGATTGATAGTCTGTACCTGTATATTTTGTAGTCGGTAGTTAAATACTTACAGTTATTGCCAATATATATTGCTTTTGAGGTCACTCATGTTTTATTTATTCATTTTCGAATCAATAGGAGGCATATTAAAAAGCCTCTCTCTCGCTCGCTTTTTAATTGCCTCCTACTAAGACAAAGATCTTTACCAGTGTGGTGGTTCTTATTCTTTTAATCAAAGTCGGCATGATGTGAACACAAACATCTACACGTGCAAAAACGCACACGCTTAGCAGGAAAGGAGCGCCTATGTACTTTTCACAACATGACTTTGATCTTATTCTGTGGTCTGTTCTGTACATGTCTTTTTCCATGACGTAATGTTAGAGTTTTTAAGTATTTGAAGTATGACAGAACAAAACATATAGTAACATAATATGATATATTTTATAAACTGAATATTATATTGAATGGCTTAATCTGTACAAACACAAAAACACACCAGTGTAACTTTGTGATGAAGCAACCGCCACATACTTGTCTTAAGAGTTCTTTTCCAGGCGTATTTGCTGATCAGTAGCAGTGCCACAGCTCTTCACTTTGCAGGAGATCCGTTCATAAAGTCAGTAAAGTTGGCAGAACACACAGCTCTATTGTCTGCCATTGTTGTTGTTGCTCACGTAAATATAATAAGCTTGCGTGAAATTCAATTGTGACACCACCCTTCTTGCGTGGTTTGTGTTTATGTATTGCCTGTTCGGACGATTAAGACAAGCATTGCATATTCAGAAGATTACACTGAAATGTGTAACTCTGCATTTTCACACCTCGAGAACACTTGCCATTTAAACGAAAGACTGAACTGCAATAAATATTTTTCAGTTTCATCCGTAAACCTTAGTGTAAATGGCCTGTAATACAAGTTTGAACTGTGGCAGCCATTGCGACTGGAGAAGATGACATATTACTAAGAGATAATGAGTTTATTACCTCTGGATTAGGGAAGTGATATAGGAAGTGTAGAGACAGAGCACTATGTCTGTGTGGTCAAGATAATAAATGTCTCTTGGACTTTTTGGAAATGACAGCATGGCAAACACATTGCCAAACCAGGACAAAAAGGCATTAAATTGAGTCAGTTTTTAGCATTTTGAATGAGAAAACTTGGGTGCTATAAATGGATATGTTAAACTACAGATGTACTTGTGTGTGTTAATTGAAGAGCACTGCATTTTTTTGCTTCCAAAACATCTTGAGTTGAATCACCTTCAGGATCATTATCCATCTGTACTTGGAAGCATTATTCAATCAGTTTTGTAGCAACTGGCTGAATATGAGCAGAGAATATAGCCCTATACACCTTAGACTTATAATTATTACTTATATTAACAGTAATATTGTCAATAAACATCACTGAATCCATTCCATTTCCAGTCGTGCGTACCCACACCATTAGACTACCTCCACCGTGTGGTATCCTTTGGATGATGAGATGTTCCTTTTATTCCCCATACTCTTCTAACCATACCGATACATATTTATCTTGGTTTCACTTATCCAAAGAAGCCCATTCCAGTACATGAACAGATTTTTTAAAATAAGTTTTCTGGCAAAGCTTACTTTGGCTTTCCTATTCTTGAATGTTATTAGTGGTTTGTTGTAAACCCTCTGTATTTATATTCATACTGACATATTATAGATGTTGACCATAGCACATTTTTCTTCTCCAGAGAATTCTTGACTTTTCTCAATGTTGTCAAGGGTTTTTTCTTTACTAAGGAAAAGATTCAGCAATCAAGGACTTTATATCCAAGATGTTTACTGAGTCAGTGAGGAGTGTTGTTTTAACCTGGGGATTTTTTGAAAACCTAATTGAAAACCAAGGGAGTCCAGGGGTAGTTTTACAAGCCTTATATTCTAAATTGTCACATGTCTCCATGATCAGGAAATACCTGGTCATATTGAGGTTTTTCAAGCTCAATGGGGCCAGAAGTCGACCCTATTGTGAGTCAGGTACTTACAGTGGCTAAGGGTGTGTTGACTCTGTACTGATTGGTTATGCTCTGAGCATGAGATGATGCAGTTCATGTTGTGATATCCTCTTCTAGTACAAGTAGTTTCCTCTCATTCATTGCCACTGTTGCGGTGAATCCAAACAGGAAACAGAAACACAGCAACCGTCTTCAATGTGGATCTTTTATTTAACAGTGGATCAAAAATGGTGAAAGTGGTGCACGACTGCCACCAGGTTGTGCGGACTGGTACTTTGCTGGGTCATTAGCAAACTACCACTCTATACATTCTGGCTCGTTGCTGTAAATGAAAACACAGCAGCTAACAGGGCTGAGAAGCAGGTTGACCATGTCACAGTTGCTTCCCCTAGATTTCATCCCAGACTCCTGCTGATGGAAACACAGCATAGGACAGTTTGTTCTTCCCACTGATCCAGATACAGCCAAGCTAGCAGCTAGCAGTTGAACAAAGCAGTGATAAGAAGCAAAAATGTGGCTGAGCTGATATTCCTGACCTCAAGTACCAAGAGGGGTGTGATAACACACTTTTGAGAAACTGCTGTAACTCTCTGCCTGTCTGTTGTGTGATAAACGTTTTGGGTGTGTAAATACGGACAAAATGCAAGACAGCTGTGTTTTTCTCTATTCTTAAACATGAGTTCGTCATAGGCCTTCAACCATGTAACATTTGCTGGGTTTATATTTAGTAAACATTGTAGATGTTCATACTGACATTATAATATTTTGAAAAATACTATTGCTGCATTAAGTGGGTTGTTCTAAAACTGTAACTCATCTTTCGAGTCTCTTCCATGACATGAACTTCTTTAAAGCAACTAATTTTATTGCAGTCTCTCCTATATATGTACAACCAAACCAGGCAATACCACACCGCCACTTAAACAGTCCCTTTGTAGATGCATCTTTGAAGGTAGATATAAAATTTTATAAATGTGTTTGAGCATGATTTATTCTTTTGGTGATACTTCCAAGTAAGAAATTTTCAAAAGCTCAGAAGGCTGTGAGTTTTGGTTTCTAAATACTGAAATACAATTTTTCTTAGCTGGATTCCGACATGACAGTATTTACGCAAGGCCAGTTCTAAAATCTCATCAAGATTTGATTGTTTACTCAAAGACTGGCAGTCTATACTGATTTTACTTGTTACACATGTTATTGGCTAGTATTTGGAACTTTTCTTTTAAAATCTATTTTTAAATTGAATCTATTTTTAATTCTTAAAATTTCATGGCAGGATTTCTAAAAAACAGAATCCTGCTCCGAGTCCTGTCAGGATTCTGTAGTAGGAATCATGTTGACTTGTGGCTTTATCACACCATTCCCAATCACAAACCACAGTATCATCCTTGGCAAAGACAGATGGATAAATAGTCAATCCAACAGACATAAGATGCTCCTATCAGGTGGCACTGTGGATGACGATGTCATCAAGGTAAGCCCCTGGAAGGTCTGACAAATCAGACAGTACTTAGTCCATTAAGTTGACTTCTTTTTTTGTAGGGAGGCTGACAGACATCCAGGTATTCTGTATCTCAGTTGTGTCACATAAGCTCCTTTTTTTTTTACACAATATCATGCATTACAATGCCAGTTCTACAAGGATTCTCTTGAAATGACTTTGATTTGTATAATTTTCTCACCTAGACCTGCTTTTCTTCAGAGAGATGGCTAAGGTCCAAGACCTGGATACTAGTTAAAAGCAGATGATGCTCCTCCAGTTCCTCATTCCCCTAAATTGCCCTGATCAAGAAAACTTCTGCTGTCCTAGGTCTCGCCACCTACTCCTTAAATAGGTTAATGTGTAGCACCAATGAAATTAAACTATTTAACATATTCACAAATAGAATAATAAAAGAAATGAAATATGTTCCAGAGTTAATTTAATCCTAGTTTGAGCAGTTTAGGTATTGTGATTTTTGAACATGACCTGGTCTAATGCCTTGGTGCTCTAAAATGCGGTAGAACAGTCCTTTCATTTTGTTATTATTCCAAAACTGACTTCAGCATTGTTTCCTTTAGTCTTGATGTCAGATTGAACTCTTTATTCCAGACTTGTATCTCAGGAGACAGTATTCATCAGAGACATAATTTTTCAAGGGCTCTCCGCTTGGTGGTTCATGTTTAGCAGATTGAAAACCAGGAACTGGGAAGGTATGGGCTTTAACTTCCACCTGTAGCAGCTGAAACTGATGTTGCAATGCTTTGAAGCGCTGTTCATGGGAACCTGAATCCTTCCTCTGCCTCTGCCTCTCGGGCCTCTTGCTGACCCATCTGAGAACAAAGAAGGGACACTAAATCAGAAATTGTTGGCTGCTTACCTTGGCCCTTAGTGGCATCTGCCCCTCCAGAAAGTCTGTTATCTTCTCCATTAGTCTTCTGATGTTATTTGTTTTGGACATCTCCTCTTTCTTCTTTACCACTCCTTACCATTCTTTCTGTGGTTTTGACACATGAAAGAGAAGAGAGGAGAGGGGTGAGGGGTCCTGTGCCTTAATGCTGTATCCCATATCTAAAACCACCTGTGAGGCACCAAGCAATCCCAGGAGAGGCAGGCATGAGTGGAGCTGAAGAGGGAAAAAAAGTACTTTTTTTTATGCTGAAATGTTAAAAAAAATACAAGTTTAAAAGTCACAAACAGAATGAGCCTTTAAAAGAAATCAAAGTAACAAAACTCTAGACAAAGTAACTGCTAACAAAATCAAACACTAACTCCAACAACTGACCTACAAAAATGAAACAAAGACAAAACTTCAGTAGTGGCTGGTCAGCCCACAAAACACAAAAGAGGGAAGAACACAGAAAAATGAACAGAAACTAACACAACTAACCCCCATTGCCCCTGTGATGTCACAATCTGTGGTTTGCTCCATTTCCTGTTTCAGCACTTAGGCTTGCTTCACCCTTTGGCACCTTTTTGTCCAGCAGATGGACAACAGGTGCCACTAAAGGTAACTCAGAAATGAAAAGAAAATTAACTCCAGTCATAATACAATCTAAAGTAAATTTGCATGCTTTAATCAGCATACCGAGTGAGCTCAGCGAAATGTAAATAAACTAGTTCTGAACTTAAAACAAATCTGTTTCATTGTCCTATAACTTCAACCCTACATTTAAAGAAATAATAAACTCAAACTGAAAATATAGATTATGAAATTTAATGCAGCTGTGTGACTGGGAGGATATTACCATATCACATTTGTGTGGCCATGGCCATCCCCTCTTTGATGTGGTTTCCAGTGTCCTGCATGTTTGCCTGGACAAGATGAGAATGCTCCATGCAAATGTGTTTCAGTTTGTTGTTATCACTTGGACCCACTTGAATTTGAATGGCAGGTAAAAGCCAATGTATTTTCAGCAGAGTATCTTGCTTCTGTGCAGACCACCTGATATGTATTGATAAAGTGGAACTTTATCAAATGCAAATACTTTCAGGTATATCTTCTTAGTTCTGTTTTTTTGGGGGTTTTTTTGTGTTTTTTTTGGATCCCCTTTGTTTTTTAAAAATAAAACCTTATCAACGGGATAACTGAGTGATTAAATATTGCCTAGTATGTACACTGCAAACAGCAAATTTGTGACACTTCAGTATTGTGTAATTGGTGCACAAGAGACACAAGAGAGTCCTGATGGCCACTCAGACATAATGTGGGAATGACCCCATCATAAAATCCATCACTGCACACACTGCACATCACTTGTACCCTAAATCAGGCATGGAAAGTCACACAAACCAGTGTCAACCAACTCCTGTACCATTCACCTAACACACAAATGATTTCAACTAAGTAATTCTTAGGAAAACCCTTTGCTGCCGGACACTGACATAGCATAAACAAATTTCACTCCACTTTTGATATGTCTGCTGAACCATCAAAGAGCATACCCCAAAATTTAGCTGTCTTTTATTTTTTCATGGAACTGTAAGGTGTCTGTTGTGATACGCAACCATTGCATATGCACATAAAGTGTGCGTAGTTTGCTTTGTGAAACACCAACAGAAAAACATTACACATTGCTTGAAGCAGTTCTTCATTCACTTTATTCTGCCACCTGTTTAGAGGTGTGACTCTGGCTACAGCTGCTATCAGTTTTTTGCACTTTTTTCATATTTTCTTTTATTTACCCACGTAGTTTTAAAAGCTGGATGAATGAACCTTTTTCATCTCCATGTAAAATGCAAAGCTTTTCTTCCCATGAGACTAGGATTTTGCACCGCAATTTTTATGTTAGGTACTTGTGTTTACATTCCCTTTTTTACTTTTTAACCTGCATAATTTAAGATCTTGCTAATTTGGAGAAAAGAGAAACAGATTTAACATCCAATAATTAATGGCTGTGCACCATCTGATACCATTTTTATGAGCAGAATTCCAGTACTTCTGTTACTCTAAAAGACAGCGCAGGAAGGTGCACATACTGACTTAGAAATTATGTCTTTGAATGTCTAAGTCTGGAGGATTATGGATTTTAAAAAGTTTTTATAGTCAGTAATGAAAACATTTTAATGTGGACAACATCTATTTCCACTGAATAGTACACTACGCAGGGGTGACTGGATATTTTGAACCCAACATTGCGAGTTAATATGGGGTGTGTGTAACACTATTTTAGCTTGTCGGTACTCTCTGCTCATCAGCAGCATGGATTGGAATTGAACTGGCTGAAAAGTGATGGGGAGGGAACAATGCAGGCATTTTCTGCACTTAAATGTGATGCCAAACACGCAAGAAAATCTAAGTTTTCTAAGGAAACTGGTTGCTTATAATTCAAAGGTGGTACCCTGGTAAAACATTGATAACAGAGAGTGTGGATAGAGCGTGAGAGAGGTCTTTAATTAACTGTGCATAAGTCTGTACAATGAAAATTTGATGGCATTCATCATCTTAGTAGCAGGAATAAAATTATCATAGGAAGTATAATAAAAACAAATAACTGCAGAAAGTTCAGCAGTAGATCTACTGCCTTGTGTATAAACCATCTCCCCAGGTGAATGGTTTGTGTTTTTATGACCTGGTGTCTGCCTGAAGGAAGGGTGTTAAAGCGACCTGGATGTGAAAAGTCCCTCAGATGTTTTCTGCCTTTACTGGACGTAGGTTTAAGTGAAAGCCTCCTAGAGTTGGGAAAGAGTTGGCAATAATCTGATGAGCTAAGCTGGTAAAAACTCCCAGAGACCCAGATGGGTCTTGTGTGTCAGAAGTCATTTTCACTTACAGCTCCAATTCCATCGTCACATCTGAGAGGCTTTCCCTCTCTCAAACGCTCCTTTATATCCAGTCATAGTACGGATCTGTTGCCAACTCACATTATTAGTTGTCAAATGCTCCTCCAACTTTTTTTTTATTTGTGCCAGTTACTTTTCCAGCCTTTTGTTGCTTCTCTTCCAGTTATTTTTAGATGTGTTGCTCCTATTAAATTCAAAATGAGCTAATATTTTTCATGAAATGGCAAGCTTATTTCTTGTTCATGCTCTATTGGTAATATATATCTTTATGAAATTTGCAAATCAATGCATTTTGGTTCTATTTATATTTTGCACAACGTCTCAACTTTTTTGGAAATAGGGTTGTATGTTGGCATCACCCACGTGTGCAGGCTTGGTGCCCACAAGATGACGCTGATATTTTTGAGATAGTTTCATATTCACAGGTGTTGTTTTTCTGACTAGTCTAAATCCTCACCACAATGTACATGACAACACGTCAGTCAATACCAATGTCAGCAGAGTGTTATGTTTCTATGACAACAGCCCTGAACCAAAGAGCTGAAAACTACAGCAGTGTAACAACTATGCGTTTTGACCCAGAATTCGCCATGCTTTCGATGATTTTCATGCCACTTTGGACAAACTATTCAATTTGTAAATGAAGTGTGACTGGGAGTCATTTTTCCATGACTTTTAGTGTCACTTTCTTTGCCATGTATAATTGCTCCCTCACAACCCACAAAGCACTAACCAGATGCCCATGAAAGCCTTTTTAGCTCAAACATGCAAAGTCTGTCCATAGATGGGTCGAGTCAAGGTTGCGGAGCTTTCAAACCACAGACTGACCCAAAGTTTGCTGATAGCCACGCTAAGACCACCTCTTCAGAGAGGTCTCAGTATAGCTGTGTTAGCATCCACTGAAGTGGAGGTGTTGTGTTCACACTGACCCAAGTGAACTGCACTCATGCCAGTGTGAAAACACGCTCAGGCTATGTTGAAACTACAGTCAAAAGTGACCACATCTGATTGTTTTTCTTATTATTCTTATTATCTTAATAACAATAATTTTACATATATATGATATGTAAACAATCTTTATTTGTCAGTATAAATCTCACAAAACACAGAAATTTGCCCTCTGCTTTTAACCCATCACTAGTCACACTAGGAGCAGTGGGTTTGTACAGCCCCCAGGAAGCAGTTGGGGTTAAGGGCGTTGCTAAGCGGCCCAAAGCGGTTCACTTCTGTTACCAACCTGAGATTCCCCAAGGTTGATAACAGAGGTGAACCAGTTTGAACAGCACAACTGATCTGATTTCATGCAGCTCATGCACTAAATAGGAGACAGACTCAATGTTTTACAATGCAATTTCAATGTGAACAGTCTTTTCACAATTTATGTGACTTTCATGTCACCTGGGTCACCTGAAATGAATGTCTTGGTATGAGAGTCTTGTGGAGAGGCACTGAAGTCTTTGATAACATCCTGGAATTTTTTCTTGATTCTACCACTTCTACCTCCAACACTGCTTCCACACACTAGCAGCCATTGCTCGATTAAAGGCCTTTGTTAAATACGTTCTCCTAATTCTTTTTCTCTTTATCATTTGCTTATAACTTTGTAGGTTTCTACTGCACAGCAAATTCAGACTGAAATCAAGCATATTCACTAAAGTAAACCTCAGATTCACTTAAGTAAGCCTAAGATTCTCTTATTTCTCTTTCCCTAACAGGTGGATATTTCTCATAAGCAGCAAATGGCCTGTATTCTGCTGACAGACATGAACCCACCCATTGGCAGTCCAACAACATTTCAAAGTGGCCTTACCGAAGACCCTCTCCCAGCCACGAGAGATGATCCCAAGCAGGAAACAGAGGCCACTTGTTTGAGTATCTACCTTTATCATCTTGGAAATGCTCAAAGAAGAACCAACAGTTCAGAGAATACTCTCACATTTCCAGCTGGAGAGTATGTAGCAGAGGAACTATGCATTACTGCAGCCAAAGGGTGTGGTGAGTCCCACAAGGATTTTAGTTCTCATATTTGCTTAAGCACTTTTAATGCCATTTCAAGCTTGAAGTTTACTTGTTAATCAGTTTTCTAATATTAGCGTAGTATTGACTGTACTGTCTAAAACGGTTAACCATTAAGAAAAATATCTATAGAGAGTACTTGTACAACATGGTGGAAAGCTTTATCATGTAGCTGTTCATACTTTAGCATATTTACTTTGAATTCATAAATTTGTAGCGTCATGATCAAAACTGCTTAGACTCTTCTGTTCAGATCATGTTCTTGTTCATGATGCCGCACATGTGAATGTTCTTGCAACATTGTGAACTTCTGCTTTTGTTTTTTGCTTAAGCGACTACTAGTCTAAATCTAAATGTGCCAGACTGGAACACAAAATTGTTTGCAGTTTAATTATCTATCAAATTTTAGCCATCATTGATTATTTTACTTAGGTTTAGGGAATAATAGCTGTATTGTTTGGATTTTTGCTGAACTTAAAATGTAACACTGTGGTATGCAAGTATATTTATTAAATGGAATAACCCTTCACTTGTTCCTGGCAAAGGACGCAGTATCACAATCTAATTTAGATGGTTAATTTTATGTATATTTACCAGAGAAGTCACAAAATAGAGTTTATGGCAGTTTTCGGTGTAATTAACGCTTCGTCCGACTAAGATATTGTAAACAAAGCAACAGAAAACTTAGCGCAAGTGCGGTGCGCCGCTCCGTTACCATGACAACAACATACACAAAGGCCGGCGCACTGGGCCTTTGACATTTCTCCAGTATTAGCCATTAGCGCTCCTGCTAGCAACAGTCATCCCCGCTTAATCAATAACAAATGTATAGACCGTGTCGGAGTGTTTGGACAAGCCTTTCGCTGCGATCTTCTTCTTTATGGCGGCTGGTCTCGCCAGCGATCTATTGTCTGCGATCGATATGTAGTGACTTGGGAGCAGGATTAACCAATCAGATGTCACGATCTGTTGACAAGCCGTTGTGACAGTTTAAATTAATTCATGACGCGTCGCAGCCCAGTAAACATGAAATGATTAAATACTGAAATAATTAGACACGTTTTTACTTCAGTTAAACTGATTTGAATTATTTAAAATAGATTTAATTATTTATGGATTCAAAAATTATTAATGGATTTATTTCCATCCATCCATCCATTTTCTAAACCCGTTGTTCCATTTCTGGGTCACGGGGGTCTGCTGGAGCCTATCCCAGCCCGTCTCAGGCGAGAGGCAGGGGTACACTCTGGACAGGTCGCCAGTCCATCGCAGTGGATTTATTTCAATTTTTTAATTAGTTATTGGCATATTTATTTCCAATTATTGTTATTTAATTTATTTACTTATTTAATTAATTATTTAATGCTGTTTATATTTATTTCATAGTGGCACTTTCCACACTCCATAAACAGCTGCATAAGGATTTATTTACTTGGGGGGGGAGGGGTTGTTTGTTTGTTTGTTCATTTATTTAGAATTGGTTGTAGATTGCTTAGCTGTAATTCTTGGGAAAACGGAAGTTCTCCTGTAGAGTCAGTGTGGGTCAACTGTATTTTTTTTTTTTTTTTTTTTTTTTAAATGACCTTTGAAAATATCATGTTGAAATACTGTACATCTGTTACTCTATCTCCAGCACCACATCTTGTGCTGGAAACACATGTACTGTGCATACACTTAGTTGTTTTCTTTTTGATTAACTCATAAAAGTTTTAAAACTGTATCTTGTATTAGAACTTCTTAGCAGAAGAAAATGAAAGTCCTTCAGTCCAGCGTGTATTGTGTGCGTGTAACAGCAGTAGAAAACACACACCAGGAAACTGATTCTTCTTGTTTCTGTCTTCCTTTTATCAGTCTGTCTCTGCATGCTTTCTTGCACCATTTCCCCTTAAATCTATAAGGGTAATTTATTTCTCTTCTCTTTTCATCCTTCATTTTTGAATATCTTATTTCTGTTTCTATATTTTGTTTTGTTTAATTTTCTACTTCCTGTGCCTTGTGTATTATTTTAATCTACCTACATCTACCTCCCGTTTTGTCTACCACTTCTGTTGTCTGATGGTTTAACCACACTCAGGTCACGTTTATATTGTGGCCTGGCGCTCGGAAGTAAGTTATCTGACAACCATCAATGAACAATTTTTCTCACATGGGTTTCTCTATACATTTTGCTGCCATCAGCATAAATTCAAGCATTTTCACCTTCCTTTTAGTCCTCCCTCACATGAATGCACTTCAGTGGAGCTGAATTTCTGTATTTGTGTTTTTGTACATTATTAAACATCTACAAACAGACTTTTCTGAATTTCAGGATGAATATCTATACATTATTCAGCAGTTCATTCGATTTCTTTACTACTTGATTTTTTGATAATTAACTCAAGGTAGAAAAAGTTTCTACATCGACCTTGTTTTCAATATAACTTTACTTCCCCTGTTGTGGTTGAGTGTACTTCCTCTTAGGCAGCAGTCTTGTCCCCATTGTCTTGCTTCACACTTGTAAGTGCTTCCTGTTAAACAATGACAGTCTCTTGTCTGCCAGTCCCACCTCATACAACTGATTAAAGAAAAACCTTTGTATGTTGGTGGTTTGAAGGTGTAATGAAGGATGAAAGGAAACAATGATATGAATTTAAGATGTTTTTATTTTTAAGAAATCTTAATATTCTCTAATTATCATCAAAAGAAGGTTAGAAATTATGCATGCAGTCACCATAATGATCCTTTATCATTAAAAAAATTTAAAACAAAAGAAGACTTGAGGTATTTGCAAAGAGGTAAATACTGGACATTCTTTGAGCAGGAAAGTATATCAACCAGTGCAAACTCATCTAAATATGTCACTGAGATCCAGTCTATGGTGACACTGTAATACATGCGAAAGATGTGTGATAAAATACTCTGTACCGGGGGGGTTTTCTGAAGTCACTGAAGGGTTTAGATGGAGCGGCTGCACCAAGAAAGCAGTGGAGGTCTCTGGGGTTTTTCAACCTTCTATGAAAGGCTTCAGCACCAAACCACATCCTACAAATATTTTTTTGACATTCATTGAAAATGGGGCTGCAAAATGCCAAGTCGCCGTATTTTTTTTAATGTTAAATGTAGAGAAATTTCTCTTTATATGTATGACTGTTTTGGATTGTGTCTTGTGTGTATAGAGATCAAGATGTAATGTGTGCAATTTAAATGCCAAAAGTTTTGATTAATTACACGCTTGAATTCTAACTGGAAATACTTTTGAGCTTTTAAACTGTGGGAACATTTGAAATGGAGGCAGAACAGACCACATTTAACATGCATGGGTGACATTTTATTTTTAACTTTTAAATTAATTAAGACAATGTTGAATGTTTATATAAATAAAGAACATTATTTGTTGCAATTTTTTTCAGGGATCAGTCCAGCGTACTGCAACTTGTTTGGCCTAATGAGGGAAAGTGACCGAATATGGTTTCCTCCTAACCACATATTTAAAGAGAAAGAGTCAGCTAATGAGAAACTGCTGTTCAGAATCAGGTAGGACATGTTTAATTTTTTTTTTTTTTTTTTTAATGTATATATATTGATTTGCTTTTTAATTTTCTGTGGTAATCACTTCTGTGCAGATACTATTTTCCTGGCTGGTACAACACCAGTAACTCATCCTATGCCCACCGCTATGGATTATCTAAAGAGATGGAAAGCCCAGTAATGGACGACTGTGTCATGGCATATCTGTTTTCTCAGGTTAGTTTGATTATTTTATTTATTTAACTTGGGGGAGGAGTGTTTTAAAAACATTTGCCTGGAACATTTTCATTTCCTACTTGTGTGCAGGCTACAAAGCAGCATCTTAAAAACTAACAGAGTATGTTAATACTACTGTTTCTTTAACTAACTCTACTGTTTATAAAGTGATAAGAAAAACTGTAGAGTGGTGATAAACTTTGTGAGTGGCAGTCGTCCTATTCTGTATGCCAGCTCATTGCTTTGTAAAGTTAAGAAAACAGGAAGTAGAGTAGTAAAAGTGTGTAAGATGCACAAATGGGGAACGAGGGTATGTCAGGGTTTCTTGAATGTTTGCTGATGTCGGTATAATATGTGTGTGTGTTGTAAATAATGTTCTTTTTTTTTTTCTTGCATACTTGCGCATATGCTTGACTTTGTTTTTATCTCCCCTGTCACATGAACACAAGCAGCTGTCTGAAAACACATTTATACATAGACCTTGTGTTTCTTTCGTCCGATTCCCACTGAACTAAAATGACCCCAGGACCTGCAGTAATTTTAAAATTACACCCTGACATCTGTATTTAGTTCAGCCCATTTACCCTGAACAGGCAAAGTCTGTGTTTTACTGTAATTTAAAGACACTGACACCAGAAGTGACATTCAGGCCTCGCATTTTTATTAAATAATTAGCTTTTATTTAACATTTATTTATTTGAATTTGAGTTAAAATTGTGTCATCAGAAACTGAGTTAGATTTCACTGATTGTATGTCACATTTTGACAAGTGACAAAATTGGAAAATGGTGTATTGGCCTATATTTTAAGTTGCCATGGTAACGATAAACTTAGCGATAAACATAACCGGAGCTTGAAGCCTAAAGGGTTTGTGCTGTCAGAGAGGCTTTGAGCTTGATGAAGGAAAAGAAGATTTTTACTGCGTGGTGCAGCCACACGTGTGTTCATGTTCTTGTTTCATACGTCTCCATGTAAAGCTTGATGTTGATTAATTTCTGCATGTTTATTATCTAAAAATATCAGATCATTTCACTACATGAAGTGGATATGGGCTGTAGTTGTAATATAATATCACACAATGGACCACAGTTGCCAAAATTATGCCAGGAAAAAGACATGAGAGGAGTTTTTTTTCTTTTTTAAAAAAAAAGAAGATTCCAGCCCGACCACCACAGAATTACTGACATGCATTTGGATGCGAATAAAATTATCTCATGACATTGGTGAAATGGGGTCGGTTTTTACTTTAAAAGTCACAGACGTAGCAGATTCGGATGGGAATAAAATAACAAACGTCCTCCGAGATTATTACAAGTTACCACAGGTCCTCAGATAATTTTAATCCCCTGCGAATGGGGCATTAAAGAGCAGGGTCATTAATTTTATTGTGTATATTTTGTGTATATTTTTTTCTCTCTCTTTTTTTTGAGTTTGTTGTCTGTAGCGATTCTGCCTCCTTGAGAGTGCCGACAACTGAATCATTGACCTGTCAGTGGATGTTTAATGTTTATTTAGGGATTGATTTATTTGATGCAGCACAACTTTGTTATAGCACCAATTTTAAAAAAAAAAAGATATCTCAAGGCACTTTACACAAAATACGTTACCAATTTAAAATGAATCAACATGCTACTTGGCGGTTTTGAGTGAAACACGAGTGGTTTCTACATTCTTACATATTCCTTTTTCCTTTACTGTCTCCAGTGGCGTAATGACTTTTTGAACGGCTGGGTTCAGATTCCAGTCAGTCATGAAGCTCAGGAGGAGTGTTTGGGGTTGGCTGTGCTGGACATGATGAGGCTCGCCAAGGAAAATGGTCAGTCACCAGTGGACATCTACAATGATACCAGGTAGGATATGTTCACTCACTAGCAATGAGCAATGCTGACCAATTGAATATCATGTTATCATGATAGTGTAACATCATGTAAAGGTTATGTGCAAGAGCTAAGCAAGGCACAACTAAGGGTCCTGCCAAGCCCCACTGGGCGTTAAATAGAAAGAAAGCTTCAACTTCAAATGGGACTTGAAGTTAATTACACCCACAGTCCCCCAAAATAGAACACAATCATCTCTAACATTGGATTTTAGTTCGAGAGCCAAAGCAATAAAAAATGAATACAGTCAGTCCCCAACTTACGAACATAATAGGTTCTGATAGGCTGTTCATAAGTTGAATTGTTTGTAAGTGGTTACATATTAAATTTCAATCTATAATTGTCGTTGTCATTGGAGAGATCATCGCCAGAGATTTCTTTGGGGGCGTCTTCAGGGGAGAGTCGCATGGAGATGTCTCCGGGGTATTTGGGTCTTGAGCCTTTAAAAGTGTCAATGCTTCTTCGAGCTTCAAAAAAGCAGCTGCAAGCAACTTGGTATGAAGCGGCGCTGCTTGGCGGGGTTTACGGAAGAAAGGAGAACTTGTGGGATGTGGCGCACAGTTCAAAATACGAACTTGTGAACGCAATATGGCATTTTACCAAAATTATGGATATCAGTCAGCGGTTGCTCGTGTCTACAAATGTTCATAAGTCAGATGTTTGTATCCTGGGGAACTGCTGTACTTCACCTGTCGAATCTATACAGGCGGAGATACTAGAGGAAACACATTTTGAAACGTCAAACATCTTATTTCTAGCATTTTGCTAGCAAAAAGCCCGAGACTAAGATTTAAAACACTATCGAATACATTTCTACTTTTTTCTCGCAATTTAGCCCAAACAGAAAGGAACCTCAGGCTCATTGCACTTTAGGTTAACACTGTCTTATTTCCAGGTGTTTTATGATCTTGTTAATGTTACCCAGTTTGTGTGTGGCTTTGCTTTGTATATATAAATATATATCATCTAAAAAGTCGCCATGTGAAAGTAAGGAAAATGTGAAACTTTCATCAAACTTTATGCTAAGAAGTTTCAGTTTCATGAACACAACATACTTTGTCTTATATACCCATTGTGTGTGTGTGTGCGCGTGTGTGTGTGTCTATCATAGTTTTTATCTATACCACTGTGCCTGAACTGAGCATCAACATTTAACACTATGTGTATCTTTGTGATAATGTTCACTTCAGAAAATGTTACACATATTTCATCTCTGTTTTTATGGTACACTTTGTCCTCACTTGTACCCGATCCCGCCCTTGCTTTTAGCTACAAGTCTTTCCTGCCAAGCTGCATGCGAAACCGCATCCAGGAGTATAACCTTTTGACTCGGAAGAGGATCCGCTATCGCTTCAGGAAGTTCATCCAGCAGTTCTGCGAATGCAAGGCCACCATTTGTAACCTCAAGCTGAAGTACCTGATGAGCCTGGAGATGCTGCTGCCCTCTCTCTACTTTGAGCGTTTCCAAGTCACTGACCTCTCCTCGCGGGAGGTTACCATCGTTGTCATGGGCAACAAGGGCATCCAGGTGTCTAAAGGGAAAGAAGAGGATGGAGCAGAGGAAGTAAGCATCAAGAGAGTTTGGGTGTACAGTAACATCAGAATGTATTTGTTTATTCGTCTAAGTGGGATTGTGATTGATTATGTTGTACTCGTTTTTTTCTTCAGGAGCTGCAGACATACTGTGATTTTCCAGCAGTGATTGACATCAGCATCAAACAGGGCAACAAGGAGGGTTCTGCAGAGAGTCGAATAGTTTCCCTCACCAGGCAGGACAACATGATCCTGGTAAAGTACATGCTTCAGCTTTTTTAAATACTACTACATCTACTACAACCACAGATAATAAAAGTCTGTTATGTGGGAGTAAAAGTCTAGAGCAAATTTATGTTGATTTATGTTTATTTCCTCTTTCATATAATTATAACTTGTTTGTGGACCAAGTTGACCTTTTGAGATGTGTGAACTGTACACGGCTCTCATATAGTCTGTTAGTATCTAAACGTAGTTACTAATGAGGTCATACATGATGTTATGTGCTTTTAGTGAGGTTTGGTTTATTTTGGCTTGTTGAAGAAATTTAAGGGCAACATGGGACATCTTGTAAAAATGTTCTTAGAAATTACTGGAACTTTGCTGAAATAACAGTTGACTTTGAAAAGTTTTAAAAATAGTAACGTCCCTTTGGTCAATGCCAACGCAAACGAGGATTTGTCAAGAAACAAAAGCAAACATGTAGTTTGAAAGTATGACGGGGAATACATACTGAAAAATGGATAAATAAAATATAAAAATGCATTAAAAAATTATGCAGATGCATAATATAAGTAGATAAATAGTGTTAAACTTTCATAGTATGTGTATTTGATAGCACATAGCATTTTCTTTGTGTATTTATATATAAAACGAAGCTGATCAAAATCTTTATCTGTTTATATGAATTGATTGTGAGCATGAAGACGATTAGTTCAACAGTTACAATTGTTGGTATTAACTATTTTAGCATCTTTTCTTGAACACTTGCAACACTAAGTGTTGTATAAAGAGCAGAATTTTCACAGACTTTAAGATTAAACTCAGATAAAGAATGACTGATTTTTGTATTTCTCTGCTCACCTCTCTTCATCTGCACTGCAAAGGAGCTGGAGTTTCATTCGCTGTCAGAAGCGCTGTCATTTGTGTCTTTGGTTGATGGGTATTACCGACTAGTCACAGATGCTCATCATTACCTGTGTAAAGAGGTAGCTTCACCAAGACTCCTGGAGTGCATTCAGAGCTACTGCCATGGCCCAGTTTCGTGAGTATGGCACTCATGCACAAATACAGCTAGTCACATGTGTTATTATGCATCAAAGACTACTGATCATTCACACAAAAGCACATGCTCTCTGTATGATTACAGGATGGAGTTCACAATCAGCAAGCTGCGCCAGTCGGGCAACTACCAAGGCCTGTACATCCTTCGCTGCAGTCCCAGGGACTATGACAAATACTTTATGTCATTCGTTGTGGGGGTAAGTTATGTTTATGATGGATGCTCATCAACTCTGACATACTGTGTGACGATTCAACTGTATGCTAAGTAACTGACATTATTTCCTTGGTTTTAAAAACCATGGCTACAGACAAACATGGAGCCTAATTATGTATCTTGTTCATTCCACACATCAGTTGCTGTGCAAGGAATAAAGAAGCTGATAAACGCTGTAAACTGCTGCCTCACCACATAAAAGCCGTGGGGCTGTACTTGAAAGGGAATGGCCATTGTTTACCAATTCCACAAAATGCATTTATCTATTAAAAGTCTGGTAACATTTTCACCCTGTAGGGGGAGCCATAAGACCACCTGGTGCTCTTAGTCTTTGCTGGAAATGTTCTCTCTCTCTCTCTTCATATCTATCTATCTATCTATCTATCTATCTATCTATCTATCTATCTATCTATCTATCTATCTATCTATCTATCT
>JAOWBL010000004.1:9923257-9936060 GCA_028564865.1 Zenarchopterus dispar | reverse complement strand
AACAGGTTTACAGACTAGGAATTTGCTCTGATGTAACGGTGCAGGTGAAACATGGAATAATGTGAAGTAAAAAAAAAGAATTAAATAAATACGAGTGACAAGCTTCCCATGCAAAGGCAATTTACGCTTAGATATCTGACTTTAGCTGCAGATCAAATTAACTGAAATCTTTATACACAGAACAGTCCGCGAGCCTCTACATGAACAACCTGGAAGCAATTTAACATCTTTCATGAGCGAGTCTAAATATTGACCGATTCCCGACTCGAGACGTCTTCAAAGTTGTCAAGCATGACGACTAAGGGAAGGGCGGCTGCTCAACTCCCCCGTCAGGGCGACAACAGCATTGTAAACGGAGCGGCAACCGTTCATCAGCTCCATCAGCTCCATCAGCTGGAGTAACAATGGTCCTGAACGAATCAAACACCAACGTCAAACGTTAACTTTACATACTTTGTATAATACGCCACTTTCTTCTTGTCGAAGTAAATAGACTGGAAAGAGAAGCACAAACTGAGTCAGCATGGATCAAATATCTTTGGTGGTTCTTCAGTTTTGACCCTCTGAAGGGGACTGAATGGGGTCATTAGCTGAAAGAAAACGGCTGGTGACTAACAGAGGCAACAAGTGTAAAACAAGAGAACCACTCAGGAGGTTTCAGCTCTATTCATCAGCTCCATGTCTCACTGGGAGGTTAAAAATGTTTTACAAAAGCGCAATCAATCTTTTGATGTAATGTAAACAGTACACTGTTAGGCTGATTGTATTATGTTATTTAAGTGCCAGCGGTACGTTTCAGATTTGAATCAACAATGCAGCAGTGTCGGAGGGACATCTGATTGGTCGCAGATTGATTGTGTAGTAAGATTTAAGAGACATAGATAAATGTTTGTATCCTCTCCATAACTGTCTCCATGATCAGACCATCTATTACCTCTGTCGGGTTCAAGGTAGAAAATTCTCAGGAGTCAGTGTGGGTTCATATGAACGGGCAAAAGGTTTCACGTAAGAAAAATGGAAAATCTTTGAGATGCTCACAACAACCAAAACTACGAGTAAATAAAGCTGTTTTCCTTTCCTTTTTTTCCCCCCAACAACTGATCTTCAGAGTTGGTCTGTTCAGAGTGCAGGACTTTTGTTATTGGAGTCATAACCCTGTTCACATTACAAGATTTCTTGCAGCTGGACTATGACTACAAAATCTGAAATCGACTGGTCTCTGATCTATATCTATCTATATGTATGTATGTGTGTGTATACATCTATAGATGTACATATATAGATATGCACATAGATACAGATAGATCTATATATATATATATATATATATATACACACACACACACACACACACACACACATATAAAGACAGACAGACAGACAGACAGACAGATAATTGAAATTGATGAGCGAGCAGACCTCCAAACTCACGTCATTGGCCTTATTGGACCTGCTTGTGCTGGGATGTGTTCCTGCAGCCAGGATGCAGTGAAAAGCAAATATGTCTAATGTACAATTGTGAAAGGCTGAGGTGTCCAAAAAATACTTTTTTTATTATTATTGTAGTCACAGTGTGTCATTTTTTTTTTAAAAAACAAAAAAAACTGTAATCGATGCAGATTAATTCAAAGCAAGAGAAGCCTGACTGAAGTGTTCATCTTTTTACTTTTCATCTCAACAGTCTGAATGAACATCTTAATTCCTGGAGCAACTGATTTTACTTTACAATAATTGATTACAGTTAAATTAAGTCAACAGATGACTGGTATTGACTCGCTGATGAGCCTGTCTCTAAACTGGAAGTCTTTGGGTTCTGGCTGATATGATAACATAACCCCTGGAATATCCTGATAAAACATGTTTCAATAGTTTGCAGAAACAATGGTTCAATACAAAAAGGCCCCACAGTTTCAATGAGAAGTTAAAGGCTCAGACATCACAGTCAGGACTGTACGCCGGAAACATACAGTAGGAATGACTCTATGATCCTTTGATGAGTTTCTGTGGAAATTTCAATAGCTGAATTAGTTTTGACATGCAAGTCTGGAATCCACTTCTGCAAATAACCCGACTATACAGCAAGTACACACTATGACGCACTCCAGGAAGAAGGAAGTTACAGGCTCAAGAGCTGAGTAACGCTTTAGAGTATTGGAAATTACAAGAAACATTACTGGAATAAATGGTGTAATTTTGACCTGCAGCATCTACGGAGCCACGCTGGTGAACTACGGCAAACACGATGATGCCTTGGTATAATCAGACCCAAAATGAAACAGAAACTAAATGTAATGAGTTTTCATCAATGACTCGGGGGAACTAATTATGCTTCATTTAAGCCTTTTTCCAAGAAAAGGAAGGATAAATCTGCAGGACAGACATCTGAGCTAAAAGATTTGGGAAACTGGTTTGTGAAGTCATCAACTTTTCTCATCCTGAACCAAAACAGGAAGTAAACCAGAAATTATGCATGTTAAATTCAAAGAAAAGAATTACAAAAATTGTCTAATTTCGGGGGGGAGGGGCAGAACCTGTAACTGTTTCTGTTGAAAATTATATCTATTAAAACTGTTTCAGCTGAACAGTTTTTCCAACACATTCAACCAGAGAAAATGTATAATTTACCCAAAATTCAAAAGCATCATGCACTATTTGACTAAATTCAACTCCTGTTGTCAGTATGCAAACTGCTCTAGCAAAAATCAAAAGAAACACCTATAAACTAGGAGTGAGCAATAGTTCTTACATTATTCAACAGCCTTTAGATGATTAAATTCAAATAGCTTATGAGACCACTGCTGAGTTTAGCATCGGTTAGTAATACATTTCTCAATAATTTACTAAACCAGCTCCCAAAGGGGGAAAATGCCACTTCATTACTGCCAGTCAATGAAGTGACTTTTTACCGCTCATTCACCAAAATGGTCAAACAATTCAGAGAATAATTTTGCTCGTAAGGAACTTGCGGTGAGGCAATAGATACTGCTAACTCGCAACTACAAAGTTCCCATTTCTCGTCCCAGTCGCAGCCTTTCTCTGCAGAGTTAGCCTGTTCCTGTTCAGGTTACTCTCTGATTAATTCAGCTTCCTCCCACACTGTTTGGTTGTCTCTGCGGCGAACCGGTGGTCAGACTGAGCCGTTTCCCCACTCTCTCTCCCCTGACGACATCTGGGACAAGCTCTAGTGGTTCTGCACAAGATGAGGCAAGTACAGGAAAAGGACTGATGCAATTTTGCTTGAAATTCCCACTCCGACTCTGAGCCCGTGGACACATTCATCTCATCTGGACCATGTCAAAAATTACATATTAAACCTTCATGGCCTTCTGTTTCTTCTAATCTGCATGCAGTCAACATCAGGACCAAATCATAAGAAACACAAAGACTACTTTTCCTTTCGGCTGTTCCGTTCATTTGTCTCCGTCTAAATCCTGGTCTTTTTAGACGTTTCCCTGCTTCATCACACCCTGATACAAATGACTGCAGTTAACAGGCTTGTGCAGACCTTGATGACATGCTGAGGATGAGTATCAATTTAAATCAGGTGTGTTAGAGCTTGAAAGTATCTAAATCATGCAGCCCTTGGGAATCAGGATTACCCACCCCTGAGAAAACGTCATGTCCTCTTTCACCACATCCATAAATCTCCTCTTTGGTCTTCCTCTAGACCTCCCTCCTGACAGCTCTATCCTTAATTATACTAGCCTCCTCCATGTCTTTCCCATCTTTATCTCTCTGCTTTGTCAACCTATATAAATCATTCTCTCCTTCACTAGCCAACCTAGCATAAAAATCATTGTATACCCTTTCTTTGGTCTTTGCCACGTCTACCTTCTCCCTACGCTGCATCTCCCTGTACTTGTGTCTACTCTCTTCTGTCCTCTCAGTGTCCCACTTCTTCTAAGTTTACCTCCTTCTCCGTACATGCTCATGCACTTCCCCATTTCACCAACAAGTCTCCTTGTCTTTTCTACCAGATGATACACCTAGTTCTCTCTCACCCATCTCCCTGATCACATTACCTGTAGTTATCTCAAATCGCCTCATGACCACCCAGAGCTTGTCTCAACTCCTCTCTGAAAACCGCACAACACTTCCTTTTTCAACTTCCTCCACTTTGTCTTCTGCTCTGCCTTTGTCCCCTTCCTTACCACCACAGTCATCTTACAGACCTTCATCCCATGCTGCCAGGCTACAGTCTCACCTACCACTACTTTGCAATCACTGATCTTCTTCAGGTTTTGTCATCTCTACAAGTTGTAGTCCACCTGAGTGCTCCTACCTCCACTCTTAGAAGAAGTCACCCTTCCTGCCTTTTCTGGAAGAAAGTAATCACTATACTCATTTTCATCCTGTTTACAATATATACACCATGTGTCCTCCTTCATTCCTATCCTAGATACCTAACCGTCCCATCATTTCCTCATCACCTCTGTTGCCTTCTCCAACATGTCTCCCACCTGTGGAGCATAACCACTAACAACATTGAGAAACACATCTCTAATTTCTAGCTTCAGACCCATCACTCTGACACTCTTTTCCCTTCGAGAACATTCCTAACAAGCTCTTCAAGATAACGCCTACTGCATTTCTTTTCACGTCCACACCACAATAAAGCAGCTTGAACCCCACTTCTAAGCTTCTACCCTTGCTACTTTTCCACCTGATCTCATAAACACAGAATATCCACCTTCCTTCTCTGAATCATGTCGCTTTTATCGACCGCTCCAGTGTGATGACTAGTCACCCATGAGTTACTGTCAGCGGTGACAAAGCAAATGCGTAACTTTACCCCTGTTTGTATTTTCACAGAAGACGACCTCCCATGCTTTTGTAGCATCACAGGAGATGACGATTTAAACAGACAGAACAAGCAGAGACAAGAGTGGAAAAAGCAGCAAAGAAAAAACGAAAGGATGTAATGAGACAGGAGCCGGCTGTGAAGGTGTCAAAGTGAGAGCAAAACCAAGCTGACACCAAGCGGGAAAGTCACTGACATTTATACATAAAAATAAAAGTGCAATCGAAGCGGGACAATGCCTGGAAAACGAGTGCACACAGATCATCACGGTCTACTGTACGCTAGGATGGAAGAAAGAAGTAGATGATAGAATAATACGGAGATAAAAGCAAAAGATTCAGCATGTTTTTGTCTCATTTTTTATTTCATACACCCATACATGCAGTTTCACAACAAACTAGCTATTTTATTTATTAACCACTTTTTACTTAAAGCTTTGCATCAGTTTCATGACGCTGCAGCAACACTTCCCTTATTTTTTAAATGCACCATCTCACTGGTACATTTTCATTTGCATGCTGGGATCACTAACATTTTCTAATTCTTCATTTCAAAACAGGCGAAACAATTTTTCCCTTTGCAGTGATCGCCTGACTTCATGAATACCGTAGGAAATAAAGCTTAAAGTGGCACTGACAAAAACTTTTTAAATTTAAAAACACTTTTTGCAACTTCATCAATAACTATTGCTAAGTGTTTCAATATCATCTGCTGGTGTTCATCAAGTCTGCTCAAAACAGCATGTAGAGATCCTTAATCATGTTTGTAGCAGAACTCAAATTCTGGTCAGAAACTAGGATTGGCATGTTGTTGTTTTTTAAAACAATCTTTCTTAAAACAGACTGGCAAAATAAAGACACTGGTTTGGTCCAAAACACCATAAATATCATTATGCATCTTTTGTGAATTGTGGTCCTCTGGGTCTAACATCAGTCCAGCACAAACAACCGCACTAAAATCCCAATGAAGACTGAAAAAAAAAAATCACAATCACACTTAAACCCACTGAAGCTCTGTGACTGAATAAAAAGGACGGGTCTATTATTAGCAGCCTAGAACCTTTATTCAATATAAAATGAACAAAAACACTTCACACGTCATTTCAGCGCTGCCATTTGTCCTCAAGACTCGTGTCACACAATCATACCCATAGCCAGTGAACTTTCAAGTGATGCTTACGTTTGAGGCCACGCTTCAGACACAAAGGCCGATAGCTTTTTGTTAAGGCAACAGAACTGAAGGGATCAATTAGCTATGACTGATGTGACTTGAAAACACTGATGACAGGTCATTTTTGACATCTTAATGCAGGGGGAGGCAGCAGCGTTGATTTGTATAGACGTTCTGAAATTGCTAGGGTCGTTCTTTCTTATTCAATTAGGTGATGTCAAAATGCAATCTGAATGCTGACGAAAGAGGCAGCCAATTATTTCCTGTGGGTTAATATTAATGACTCTGACCGTAAGTGACCCTGGAAATTTTAGTTTGAATCTTAATCATCTTATGAGTGTTCCTGTTATGCATGTTGTTGTTTAACTATACACAGACAGATGATCAGAAACATCCCACTAATATCTACCAAAAAAGACGTGAATCATAAATATCTCACATCTACTGTGAGTTTAGCCAATAAAACCATGCATGTCCTTTACAACAATGCAAAAACATGCATATAACATTAGCCTATGAGTCACTACCCAGATGAGGGCGCTCTGAAACACGATTGCCATCATTGCATTATATTAGTCATTTTCTTCCAAGTTTATAGCTGAGGGAGAAATTCAGGGGCAGATCACAACCTTTTGGCTCCAGGTTTAATAATATTCTGTGTTATATTATGATAGACCACCTGCTGCTCAGTAGCTTGAAGGCACAAATAAATCAAATGAAATTGGCTCCAAAGGCTTTTGGAGGGGGGACAGCGATGCTTTGTTTTAATTGAGGAAAAAAAAAAAGCTAGAAAAGAAAAATAAACATGAAAAAATAATGCATGCAATAAAAGCCCGCTAGAAGGAAATGAAAAGGACTCAACCTTCTGAGTAAGGCCTTAAAATCAATGTAACTCAAGATGGCAAAAAATAATGTCAAGACATGCCAAACCAGTGTGCGCGTGCTTCTTTCCAGTTCAAAAAAGCTGTGTGTTCAAATCTTATGTTTCTCCATTTAGCCTAAGAAAATGACATAACCCACCCTACCTTTTCCCACTTGAAAGAAAGGTACTCCAGCTTGTTCCCATGATTAAAATTAGGCTAATTTCTGAAAACAATCATATAATGCCACATTTGCTTTCTCTTCAACAGCTTTACCACAAAACTGTGTTTAGTTTACACACACACACACACACACATATATATATATATGTGTGTGTGTGTGTAATTTTCTCCCTCTTAAATAGTCTGCGACAGCAGATATTGCATCATTACAAGTACAGTTTCACTTTTCAATGGTGTGTGTGTGTGTGTGTGAGTGTTAGTGTGTGTATTAGTGTGTGTATTATAGTGTGTGAGTGTTAGTGTGTGTTTGAGTGTGTGTTTGTGTGGGCACTAACTTACTTGCAGACGTGAAGTGTGAAGCATGAACTCTTGTTGCCTTTTAAAGTTTTCATCCATAGTTTTGGACAGTATAAAGCCCATTGTCCCGCTGGTACTGTCAACCAAACATTTATACAGTTGTCAACACAACACAACAATGCATCAGCGTTACAAGCAGAAAGACAACAAATATTGTTGTAGCTTAGTGACCTTGTCGGTGCTAACACGTCTACAGTCTGCAGCTGACTAGTTTCATTTAATAACTTTGGTAAATAATCAGTCTCTAACACCAATTAACCCGTAACTTTTGCTCTGCTGCGCTGCTTGACGTGTTTTACCACATTTGCGGCTTTCCTGTTAATTTAGCGAATGTGCTAATATTGTTAACCTGAATCCGTTAAAGCTGTGATTTATACTCCAATGATAATTTGACTGTTTAAAAATGAAAGCTTACATACCGAATGTGTTTTTTGGGATAATAAGTTTAGTCGACACTTGTCAGTTTACAAGAAGAGGTCAGTTTGAAGCGTATGACTCAGAAAAACGCAAAGTGCGGTACTGTGCTAGTAACGGAAGTACTTTCACAGACTGTCAAACTTTCAAATTAAAAGTCCATGGCTTTTTTTTCTTTCTTTTTTAAAAAATGTGATTGTTTGATTTGTTTCTTCATTATTACTCAAGTCATAGAAGTATGAACACACAAGTTAATGCTTTACCTATTTGCCTTTCTGCATTCTTTACCTTTCTATTTGTACTCTTATAGTGTAGTGTACCGGTTACACAGTGTTTGTTCCTGGCTGGTGACACTTTAATGAGGGCTTCCCCTGTTGGTACACCTGAATTTTACAGCTCACTGTCTCAAATTGATTTGATAGATTTTGTTGGAGCCCTGCCATACACCGGTGACCTGTGCAGGGTGTACTCGCCTATTTCCTGAAAGGAGCTGGGATGGGACCCCCCTGACCCCTGACCCTGGATCAAGCAGGTATAGAAGATGGATGGATTTTGTTAGAAACATAGATCACAACTAACCCACATGAGCTGGAAAATCTTGAACAATAGATTAGGACAAAAATCAAATAATTTAAACAAACAAAAATAAGCATATGCTCTATTTCAGTTGACAAAAAAAGTGTTAACATAAATTAAGTGTTAACATAAATCAACAGCTAAGTAAGCTAATATAAGAATAGTATTGTACATATACAGGATTGTAACTGAGTGAAAATGATTGCATTTCATTCATTGTGTGTTGGTGTTTTTCTTACAGTGATTGTATAATAGACTTTGCACTAATTACTAAATAACTTGTGTGACAGATGATACCTTTTTGGGATAGCAATTATCACAAGCTAGGTTGTTTTTTTTTTCCACAATCAGTTAGTCCATATATGTCATAGCTTTCTTTTTCAGTGACTAATTTTAAGCAAAGCTTTCTTTTTCTCCATACAAGAGCAGCAGAGACTCCATGTAAACTCCACATGAACCTTTAGTTGAGCTCATATTGTCCTAAAATTGCAACTCCTTAACAAAAATAAGTAGCATAAATACTAAGCATGTACAGCTTCATAATAATTTGTAAACTTGATGACACTACTTTGATAGGACACTAATGAGTGTTAGAATGATCTTTGAACATGCATACGTTTTGAACAGTAAAAGGTTTTCACATTAATCACAATTATGATAAAATCTTGCAGTGACAGGTATCTCTCTCTCATTTTGGTTGAAGGTATGTTGGCAGTAATATTCATGATTATTTTAGATATGCCAAGGGGTTTCCCCAAAAAAAGAAAAAAAAAACCCAGTTGAAAAGGAGAATAACAGGTAGCGCTGGAAAATAAATTCCAGTATGATATCAACAATGATGGGACTAGACATCCTGATGATATTCCTACACGGGAAAAACGGAGTAATGTCTGAACATGCACAGGGAGCCAGGACATATGCTAAGTCCACAAAAGATTGAAACAACATTAGAGTTACAGAATAACTTCTTGTGAATGCTGGTTTGAGGTATTTTTCTTCCTTAACATGTCACTTTCTGGAAGGATGTTACATCATTTTTTGACAATTTTCCACTTTGAAAATTGCTGGAAAATGCCATAAGATGAAAAAAGGAGATAGAAGAATGAAAAAAAAGAATGAGAAGAAGACATCATTATAGATTAGTTAAAGTTATAGTTATAGATAAGTGAAACTAGCCTTACTTCATAGACCAGTTTACCAGGAGTTCTTTTTTAAGATGTTATTTTCAAAATAAGAGCTGAATAATCACTGTCTGGACGAGCCATAACTTTATTCTTCTCCATTCTATTGGGTAGTGGTGTTAAAAATTCATTGTTTGCTTTTTTGAATCTTTAAACCATTCAAATAAAGAACTGTTAGACTTCTAAATGGAGCAAATTAAAAAAGACAATACACCAACTTTTGAGTAGTTTTGCAACACAAAATTACCTCACCTAAACAACTGACAAATTTGATAAAACTTGGGTTTAGTATGAGAAACCCTGATGGTCTCTGTCAAATCCATAAAACGAGCACATAAATGCATTTTTACTTATTTTCACTGTGAAATGGTTCTGCTTCAATCTGGCTACAATTACTTTTATTGTGTGTCCTGTCTGTCTCAATTCAATCCATGGCTTTTATGTGTAATTTATTGAATTCATATATTTTCCCTTATTCAACTTGGGTTTTTCTTTCTAAATGGTTTAAGACTGGTTTGTTGTTTTGTCCTTAACGTGTCCAAAGTCTACTTAAACTGAGGCTGTTTCACAAAGCACTTGGATCTGGACCTGTAATATAATCCCAAAGTATAGTAACTACATTTCTATATCCAATTTTTTGTGATGATAGTGCTTGACTTGAGTTTTCTCATCCCATCCCTTCTCATCCCGTACATTTTTTGTTCTTCTTATCAAAGGTGTCGCAACCGCTGTTGATTTTGAGAATACAGTCGTTGTTACTGGAGCTTAGTCACGTCCATCCAGTAAAATACCGAGGAAATATTTTGGTTAAACCTCTCCGCAACTTGACATCACCGGGAGGGGAGGGGGGTAAGGGAGTCACAGAGAGTCAAACAGACCACACAGAGAGAAACAAATAAATAAATAAATACAAATAATAAATAAATAAAACTAAGGAATTCCGTTCAAGTATGGGCTATAGATTTGAATTTTATTTGATTATTATTTATTTTTTTTGTAGTAAAGTAGGGAGTCGAGACCGGGGAGCTCACGCGGACACGTCGCTAGGAGACGTCGCTAGGAGACGTCAGTTACGGTAGACACCGTTCGTCCTTTTCTGACAACAAAATCACCAGCGAGTCAAAAAACAACGTCTTGACACTGTTAAATTACGACTATTGTTGTGGTACTTTCTTTTAGTTACGTATAGAAAATAAATCTGGACTTGTATCTCGCTGTCGACCTCAGAGAAAATATGCAGTGTACTTTTTGTGAGCGCGTGAGAGAGGAAGTGGGACGTCCCTATCGAGGAACCAGACTTTAAAAAACAGGGGCTCGGTAAGAAGTCCCTGTCATACAGAGATGAAGGAAGAGGGAAACAGTATATGAAAAACAAGCTGCCTTATCACCTGCAGGTAAGAAAATTTATTTCTGGCTGATGTCCCGCTCTCTGGGTTTACAGTTTCCTGCTGCTTTTCACTATACTTCATGTTATTGTGATAAAACATTACAGTTGTCCCATTTTAAGAGAAAGAGTAGAGTTTTGGTTTGTTTGTTTTGCATATTTATATTAATACTAAATTACACATTTTTTTGTGATTCATCACTACAGTCTAGCTTTACAAGATGTAAAACTATGTCACTCAGTGTTGGACAAAAAAAACCCCATCAAAATGTGTTTTATTGGCTCTGAAAGTGCCCCTGTTACTAAATTTAACCTATGTTTCTGTTGTGCATAGCTACAGTTGTCTTGTCTTTGGAAAATGTTACTCAAAATAACTCATTAGGTGCTTATCACTTATGAGACAAAGCTTTAGAGATGCTTCCACTTGTGGCTTTTATCTAAAATAAAACAATAGGGAAATGATTTGTCAAGCTGCAGGCAGATTCATGTGTCATGCTTAGATAAGTAATACACGTTTGCCATCATCAACTTTGACACAGTTAGCAACAGAAGAAGCCACAGTTCTCAAACTTTACATCTGGACTACATCAGTAAAATGACTCATCACCAGACAGCTTTTAAGTTTTAACATCTGTAAAATTCCCTTTTGTTTCCTCCTTAGGTATCAATGGATTGGACCCTTGTTTTAATTTTGCCAGTTATTTTTCAGCCATCTCTCTCAGGTGGGTGATTAATATATCAATATATTTGAAACAAAATTATGTTGTGTATTGTATATTTCTCTGTCAGAGCATGCCATGACTGCTCTGCAAGTATACATTGATCTTGATGATACTTTGTGTTGTTTCCAGTGGCCTTGTTCACTGTGGAGGCTGAGCAAACCACATACAAGTCAGAGTTTGGAGGACAAGTTGTAATGGGCTGCAGGTTCAATTCAAAACCATCACACCCAGATTCTGACGTGAAGGTGACCTGGTACTGGACTGCTGCCAACCCATTTCAGGAAGTGATCCGGATAGACAAGGGAACGGAGTACTCTGCATCTCAGAAGTATCGGGGTCGAGTGAAGTTGCTTATGAGTGAGCTGGAGAACGGCTGGGCAAAGTTGCAGGTCATTACTGACAACCATGTAACATCTGAAGTTCAATACATAATATTTGTGGGTGCATTAATGGACCAATTTCCTCAGAACTTCCTCTCAGAAGTGGAGTAGGCTTATCTAAACTAGCCAACAGATTTTCATTCAACTGGAAATTACAGACATGAGTATCAAATTTCCCAGCTGTGATAGTCACCCATTAGTGTGGCATATGATACATCACTGGGAAACTTGGTTTCTTGCTTATGTAAAAGCCGTGTATGCTTAAAAGAGAACAACACTTAGACTAGATTGTACTGAAACCTTCACAACTGTGTTATATTGCTGACTTTACAAACTTGTGTTGTCAGGAATGCAGTGGCAAAGCCACTGGGGGACAGGAATAGGAAGACTGTGGTTTTAATTACCAGAAAACATTGCAAAAAGTTGAATATTAAAGAAAAGAAAAAAAACAAGTACAAAGTACAGAAGCCAAGAAAAGCAAGGGGAGCAGCAAGTAATATCACACAAGGAAGCATGGGAAATACATTCCCTAAGAGAGAAGGGCAAAAAACTAAATATAAACATAAGGACTAGTGATAAACAGGTGGCACAAATGAAATCAAGTAAAATAATCAAGGAAGGTGATGAGGTGAAGGCAGGTAGGGTAGAAAGGATATACCAAAGACAGAGGAAACCAAGAGTACGAACAAAAAAAAAAGCAAAACAGCCAAACCCAAGAGCAACATAAACCATATATGTGTGTGTGTGTGTGTGTGTGTGTGTGTGTGTGTGTGTG